>LPNX010094972.1:492570-518789 GCA_001517045.1 Pseudotsuga menziesii
CAGCCCATCTTTGACATTGTTCCACAAATGATCAAGTTGCAGACATCTTCACCAAAGCGCTTGGACGAGAAAAGTTTGAAAGGTTCAGAAACATGCTCGGACTTACAAACACCCCTTCGGATTAAGAGGGGGATTGTTAGAATATAATCTGTTAGGGTTATATAATGTAAATAAATAAATAAATAAATAGTAGGATGCCAAACAGGCTGAGCGGAAGGTGAAACCCAACCGCCATGTGATTTGTATAAATATAGGCATTTGCATTGGAATAATAATCAATCGGGAGTTATTACCAACAGTATTAAATGAAACCAAACTCATTAAAAACAAGTTATTAAATGAATGAGAAATAATGTAGCCATGGTTAAAAAAATCATTATCAAACTCTTTTGGTGAGTTTACAAACAATAAAATATATATTCTATACTTTTTTAAATTGTTCTTCCGCAACTCCACTTCCGCAATGCAGGGACTTTTCCTTCCGCAATTCCTCAATTCTGCAATTTAATAAATTGTCCTTTCGCAACTCCACTTCTGCAATGCGTATTGCGAGTTGCGGGAAGGAAAACTGTTAAAGTCTATGGAGCTTCCTGCAACCCGCAATCCGCATTGCAGAAGTGGAGTTGTGGAAGGAAAAGTCTGTGCGATTTTGCGGAACTGGAGTTGCGAAAGGACAAGTTATTAAATTGCGGAATTGAGGAATTGCGGAAGGAAAAGTCCCTGCATTGTGGAAGTGGAGTTCCGAAACAACAATTTTGTTTTATCTTAAAAAACAATATAATGTATATTCATCTCCAAGAAGGTCGCGGGTTCGGAACTGCTCCAGAAAAAAATAGAAATGGATGAACCTTAAAAAAAATTAACCCTCGGGGGCAATATGCACCTTCATTTGCTTAAATGTGAGTTCCTAAACAATCCATTCAGTTTCACCTCCAATTGACTACCCAAATTATTACTTTTTGTACATGGGAATCGTTGGGTGGAACTCGGGGCTTAATTGTCTAATACGAGACTAAACAAAAGTTGCAGAGATTGTTGCATAAGAAAGCCAAAGTACATTATAGAGTTAAATATAAAGGAATATGTGATGTTTATGAATAGAGGTTTTGAGATATTAAATGTTATATTAAAAAATAACAATATAGTATAAATGAGATGTGGAAAATGTCTATTAAGAAGTCGAGGAGTAGTTACATCAATTTACGTAGGTTATTCCATCATTTTGTAGAGCTTAACACACCATGAATACGCTTTCTCTGAGGCAATTTGCAGTTTTCTCATAAATGAGGAGAAATGTGATACCGCATGTTTAACGGCTGCAAGAACAATTTTAGCGTTGAGAGACCGAAAAGAGACTAATACACACACATTGAAAGGTTGAATCGATGTTTCTATTTTGGCTTTCCAGGGTCTGCCTAACAAAAATGCCTGTTTCGACAGTCTGGAGCCTCTATATGGCACTGCTTAGCTTCTATATGGTACTGTTTAGGCACAGTCGCAACTTTGTATTATAATCTACAATTTGCATTGTAAAACGAACTTTTAAATCTTAGACTGGACTTTTAGATCTGAACAAACTTACAAGCGATATCCAACTTGCACACCAATCTAAGTTATCCAATGCATATTTCGATTCTTTATTTTTTTCCAAGTAGCTAGATTTAGTTTATGTTGATAAATTAACTCTCCCTCTAACATTTTACAGTACTTAGCATAGCCTTTAAATTATTGTTGAGCTATGTTTTGTCGTCTTTTCGACCAGAAGCAGTTTCATACATTCACATTTGCATGCGATCAATATTGAAGTATATGTTCTTAACCGATATTTTTACTTTAATTTACAAACATAGATGAAAACAATTCGAGAAATTTGGCATTCAAATATATTGGGAAGGGAGATCATTCAAAGATGGATCTTCAACCAAACACAGAACAAGTAAACAACAAAGTCCTAAGCTTATTATTTGTTTTAACTTTTGTATTTCTCAATCTCTCTATGCGGGCTTTAGGATCATGAACGTGCATTCTTCGACTTTGGTGACTTTTTATTTTATAGAGAATCAAAGTTACATCATTTTTTTATGAAGAAAAAGAGCAGGTTTTCAGGCAAACCGATCAAAAAGAATGCAGAGCGAGTTTAAAATAAGGATCGACTTGGCGGAGGAATAAGTTACGCGGAAAGAATACGAACAGACAGAATAAAGCCTGAGCGTTTTCAGAACGTGTACCTAAACTCGCCAATCACCAGGGGACACATGTCGAAATGTCAGTGGTCAGGGAGACGAGGAATCTTTTGAGACTATGTCTCCATAGGGAATATGAACAGACATAATAAAGCTTGAGCATTTTCAGAACATGTGCCTAAACTCGCCAATCAACACAGACAAAATACGAACAGACAGAATAAAGTTTGAGCATTACCTAAACTCGCCAATCACCAGGGGACACATGTCGGAATGTTAGTGGCCAGGGAGACGAGGAATCTTTTGAGACTACGTCTCCATAGGGAAAATGCCTTCGGCGTAAAAATAAAATTGATTAAAAATTAAAAAAAAAGTTATAAATATTGTTAGTTTTTCAACATTAAGCTAGCATTATTAGGATCTTTAACTGAGAGAATAACAAGTACAGCAATCAAACACAAGAGACAATGAGCACAGTGTTTTTCCACGAGGAAACCATAAAGGAGAAAACCCCACAACTTCCTCAAAGATAGAATCAACACCAAAACAGTAAAATCCCAAAACAGTAAGTGATCTCCCGACAGCAGTAATCTTCTTCTTATCTGGCCCCAGTGTCTTCTCCTTCCTCAACTATGCGCTACACTTGAGTGTGGATGAGTTATGTGATAAATAGAGACTCCAATTCTCTATTTATACTAATCCCGACATGACTAAAACCCTACCAGGGCCGACCTCTACTAGGAGAGTCTAATAACCCTAGTGCCCCGGAACTGCGGGGACTTTAACCCTTAGACAATCAGAGGGTTACCCACTATGACTTGACATGACTTATTTACATTATTGATTCTCCCGATCGGAACATCAGGGCATGACAACATGACTCAATTACATTATAGATGCATCCCGAAATAAACATCGGGCTACAATACATAAGATACATAGATGAATACATTCCGAAGTTACAAATACATCAACACTCCCTCTTAACTAGGAAGGTATTCTTTCGACACAATTTTTAGCACTGGTCTTCTTCTCTTTATCAATTGGATCATCTCGTCATCTGCAGCTTGAGTCTTCTGAGTCTTCAAGTCATCTTCGTCTTCAAGTCATCTTCATCTTCAAGTCATCTTCATTCTTTGAATCTGGATCATCTCTCGATCTGGATCATCATGGGACATCATCACTGTATCTGGATCATCACTGGATCTGGATCATCACTCGATCTAGATCATCACTCGATCTGGATCATCACTGCTGGACCATCATCACTGGATCTCGATCATCACTCGATCTGGATCATCACTGGCTATCATCACTGGATCTCGATCATCACTAGAAGTTCTACAGAGACAACCCTTTTTCATGCTGGTTGTAGGCCTAGCCTCCATGTAGGTCTTCTTCAGCTCTTATATATGACCTGCTTGTCAGAAAGGCACAGCAGTCACATCCATTCAGACTGGAACACATCCTACTCACAATGATGGAAGAGTTATGTTCTTCCATCCAGGATGGAACACATCCTACTCACAATGATGGAAGATTTTCTCACTTTCATCCACACTGGAACACATCTTGCTCACAATGATGAAAGACTCTCATCCAGGCTGGAACACATCCTGCTCACAATGATGAAAGATTTCTGCACTTCCATCCAGGCCAAAACACATCCTACTCACAATGATGGAAGAGGCTCTGCACTTACATCCATCGAGGCAGGAACACATCCTGCTCATAGTGATGGAAGGGCTTGCACTCACATCTGATCTTATAGGAACCAATCCTATAGTCATATCAGAATGGCCCCCAGTCCTCCTCGACTGAGCTACCTGGTAACTGACTAGGTGCCTCCATTCTCCTAGAGAATGGCAGTTTCCCTTACATCCGACCTGCTCGTCGGAATGGCCAACACTCACATCTGACATGGAAGGAACTTAATCCTTTAGCCATGACAGAATGGTTCATCCCTTACATCTGATCAAGTGGGAACACATCCCTCTATCACATCAAAATGGCTACTCAGTCCTAGATTGAGTGTTCATGGTACCTCACCAGGCAACTCCATTCAAAGAATGGCAATTGCCCTTACATCTGTACTACTCGACATAATGGCCAGCACTCATATCTGACATGGAAGGAAGCAATCCTCTCACCATGATAGAATGGCTCAGCCCTTACATCTGACCTACTCTTCAGAATGGCTACTGATATCAACACTCATATCTGACATGGAAGGAACCAATCCTCTCACCATGATAGAATGGCTCAGCCCTTACATTTGACCATGGAAGGAACCAATCCTCTCACCATGTCAGAATTGCTATGGGACTCATCACTTTCCCTTGGAGGAAACCTCGATCTGGAGAACACCAAGCTTCTCACTGAAGTACTCGAACTTCACCCTAGCCAATGGCTTCATCAACACATCAGCTATTTGTTCCTCCGTCGCAACATACTGGAGCTTCACTGCTCCCTTCTGCACTATACCCATGATATAGTGATACTTGATCTCGATATGCTTCGACTTGTCATGGAACACTGGATTCTCTGACAACTTCACGCAACTCTAGTTGTCACAATGTATACAAGTAGCATCCAACTGGAGATCAAATAAATCATACAGTAGCTTCCGTAGCCATACTGCCTCACAACTAGCTGAACAAGCTGCGACATACTGAGCTTCAGCTGTATTCAGTGCCACATAGGATTGCTTCCTGCTAAACCAAGAGATCACACCTGATCCCATACTGAAGTGCTCTTCCTATCGATGGCACTGCCTGCCCAATCTGAATCAACATAACCCTCCTGGTTAATCTTCCGATTCACATCGTACTTGAGCCCATAATCAATTGTACGCCTTAGGTACCTCAAAATATGCTTTGCAGCAATCAAGTGAACATTTCTCGGATCTGTCAAGAACTGGCTCAAGGTGTTCACAACAAAGCAAATGTCTGGTCTCGTGTTACAGGTACATAAATGACCCAATCATCTGATGATACATCGTAGCATCAACCGACTCTAATGAAGCATCACTCAATAGCTTCAGGTTTGATGCCATAGGTGTGGCCATAGCCTTGCAGTCCATCATCCCAAACCTCTTCAGTATCTCTACTGCATACTTCCCTTGTCCAAGGAAGATTCCATCTGTACTCTGCCACACCTACATACCTAGAAAGTAATGCATCATCCCCAAGTCCTTCATTTTGAACTCAGCAGCAAGCTTTCTCTTTGTATCAACAATCAACCCATCCATACCTGTCACAAATAGATCATCTACATACAGTAGAAGCATCACTGGGTTGCCATCCTCAACCTTGTATTAAAGGTTAGAATCTGCTTTACTCTTGGTAAAGCCCAAACTGGATAGAAAGCTGTCAATTCTGCCGTAGTAGGTCCTGGGTGCCTGTTTCAAACCGTACAGAGCTTTCTTCAATTTGCACACATGAGACTCCCTGTCATGTGTCTCAAAGCCGAGTGGCTGTTCTACATACACTTCCTCTTCCACTACACCATTCAAGAAAGTAGTCTTGACATCCATCTGGTGTATCTTCCATTTCATCACTACAGCCAGAGCAAGTACTGATCTGATGGAAGTGTATCTGGCTATAGGTGCAAAGGTTTCTTCATAGTCTATTCCTTCTTTCTGAGAGAAACCCCGAGCTACAAATCTTGCTTTATATTTCTCAATGCTACCGTCTGCAGCATGCTTGATCTTGTAGATCCATTTGGAAGTTACAACTAACTTCCTGTTTGGTCTTGGGACAGCATCCCAAACATCATTCTTCGTGATTGATTGGTATTCTTCGATCATAGCATCCTTCCATTTTTTTCGTTCTGCCGCTTCTTCATAACTGGAAGGTTCTTTATCAATGAAATCACATAGTAAGGCTACATACCCGGAGCAGGATCTGATCCTCTTTCTTTCTCTGTGATTCTCTTCTGGAGCCCCATACCTTTCCGCACTGGATAAGTTCATGTACCCAAGCAGGTTTCCTCTTATGAGGATTCTTCTCAAGAGGTGGATCTACAGGTCTTTGTGGTTCTTCAAAATCTCAATCTTCCTCTTGAGCTTCTTCGTTCATGGTTGTATCATGCACTGTAGGTGCTTCTGCTTCTTCAGGTTCTTCAGCAGGTCTCTTTCTGGATTTGTTGTAAGCTGTGTCTTCATCAAATGTCACATCCCTGCTGATGTCAATCTTCTTGTATCTTGGGAAATATATTCTGTAAGCCTTCGAGCTTTCAGAGTATCCCACAAATATACCCTTCTTTCCTAAAGGATATAATTTTGTTCTCTTCTCTTTTGGAATGTGTATGTATACAGGGCAGCCGAATATTCTGAGATGGCCGACTTCTGGTTTCTTGCCGGAGAAGACTTCTTCAGGAGTCTTGTTCTCGAGTACTCTATGTGGAGTACGGTTCTGTACATACACCGTTGTTCTGGCAGCTTCCGCCCAAAGATGCATAGGAAGATCTTGATCATGAAGCATGGCTCTTGTAGCTTCCATGATAGTTCTGTTCTTCCATTCCGCAATCCCATTCTATTGTGGATTATAAGGAGTGGACAACTCCCTCTTAATCCTTGATTCTTTGAATAGCTCTTTGAATTCATTCGAGGTGAATTCTTTGCCATTATCTGATCGAAAAGTCTTGATCTTCTTTTCAGTGTGGTTCTCGATCAAGGCTTTGAATTCCTTGAATTTGCTGAATACTTTGTCTTTGTTCTTCGTGAAGTAAACCCATGTCTTCCTAGAAAAATCATCAATAAAAGAAACGTAGTATGCATACCCACTTAGTGAGTTTGATGACATCGGACCACATACATCGGAGTGGATGATTTCTAGTATGCCTTTGGCTTTGCTTTTGCTGCTGGGAAATGTCTTCTTTGTATTCTTTCCTTTCACACATCCTTTGCAGACCCCATCATGTTTTGCTTGGAATTATAGAAGACCTTCAACAGCTTTGCTTGCAATAGGTAGTGCTCTGTAATGCACATGTGCAAGCCTTCTATGCCAAAGCTCATTTGGCTCTACTGTGTCATGGACCAAGGCTTGTTTTGGACGACCCTTCAATTTGTACAATCCTCCTTCTTGTTCTTGAATCACCACTGCATCATCGATAGTCTTTCCTCTTGACCATCTATGAATGCAACTCTCATTCCTTTTGCATCCAATGCTGATATGGAGAGAAGGTTCTTCTTGAGTCCTAGGATAAACAATAATTCTTTCATTATTAGAGACTTACCAAAGTCTAGTTTATATGAAGATTCCCCACTACCTTTTATTGGATATTGGTACTAGTCATCTCCTAGCTTCACCTTGTGAGGTGATTCATGTTCTGACAGTCTCACAAAGGATTCCTTGAATCCAGTCATATGTTTGGAAGCCCCACTGTCTATAATCCAATCATCACTATCATGAGTAATGTTACCTGTGGGAGCAGAAATCAAAACATATTCATCCTCGCTTGAAGAATCTTCACTTTCATATCTGGATCTCTTCTTGGATGGTTCATCATCCTCTGCGGCATGAGCACGATGTCTTCTTTTGTTCCCCTTCTTCTTATGAGAGTGGACCTTGTTCTTAGGACAATATTTTGAAAAGTGTCATATTTCATCACATTTATAACATCTTAATCTAGATGGGTCATTTCTATTGTTATCTCTATGATGAGGATTCTTACCTTTGAAGTGATGAGTTTTTCTTCTGCCTCTCTTGGAGTGAACTGTGAGAGCTTGATCTTCACTTCCCATCTTCTCTTCTCGAGCTGCTATCCGAGCTTCTTCTTGAGAGCACTCTTGCCATAGTCTGCTGAACTTGACTTATTTCTTTCTAGCACAGATTCTTTGGATGAAAGAATCCCATGACCTAGGAAGGCCATTCAAAGTAGTCATCACAATCTCTGCATTTTCCACTTCTTCATCAACAGCTTCTAATTGTTCCTTGATCTGAGAAACCCTTGTGAAGTAGGATTGGATAGTCTCTGCATTCTAAATCTTCTCATTCTTTAGTTGATTCCTCAGAGTCATCTTCCGATTTATGTTCTTCCCTTCAAACAATTTGGTTAGGGCATCAAACATAGCTTTAGGTGTCTTGAGAGAGGACACCTGTGGGATAAGGTGATCCTTGATAGAATCAACAATGATCCTCTTTGCCATAACCATCTTCTTCTTATGTAAGGCCTTTGCCTCATCTCCCTCTGGAACTGGAATCTCCTCATGGATGTAGGAGTCTAACTCATTTTCTTCCAGGACCATGGAGATCCTATACTTCCAGGCTCGAAAGTTATCAGCTCCCTCAAGCTTTTCATCAAGCTTGGTAGGATGAGACATCTTAAGAAAGAACCTCAAATGGAAATACAAAAGATTTTAGATCTTACTAGGTCAAGATGTCAGATCTGAAACTTGAGCTCAAATCTTGTAGAGCTGGTTTAGGAGCAGATTAGGGTTTTGCTTTTCCGGAGATCTATCCACCCAAATGTCTTGAAATTTGTCCCTAACTTCGATTTTGGGAAGGAGATCAATCTAGGCCTCGGCTCACTGAAAAATTCCTCTTCTGTGAAAAGCCCTAATTTCCGGCATCAGTGTCAGGTCCAAAACTGAAAAACCTCAGAATTGGATTCTGCTTTGACAGAAAGACGTGCCCTAAGGAGGAGAGTTATTCCACCTTACTTTTGCTGAAAATCTTTGGAGGAAGATCCAAAAACTAGGAATCCCTAGTTCCCGTAGCTGCACAGTGTCTTTTTCTCAGGTTAGCTCTGATACCATGTTAGTTTTTCAACATTAAGCTAACATTATTAGGATCTTTAATTGAGAGAATAACAAGTACAACAATCAAACACAAGAGACAATGAGCACAGTGTTTTTCCTCGGGGAAACCATAAAGGAGAAAACCTCAAACTTCCTCAGAGATAGAATCAACACCAAAACAATAAAAGCCCAAAATAGTAAGTGATCTCCCGACAGCAGTAATCTTCTTCTTATCTAGCCCCAGTGTCTTCTCCTTCCTCAACTATGCGCTACACTTGAGTGTGGATGAGTTGTGTGATAAATAGAGACTCCAATTCTCTATTTATTCTAATCCCGACATGACTAAAACCCTACCAGGGCCGACCTCTACTAAGAGAGTCTAATAACCCTAGTGCCCCGGAGCTGCGGGGACTTTAACCCTTAGACAATCGGAGGGTTACCCACTATGACTTGACATGACTTGTTTACATTATTGATTCTCCCGATCGGAACATCGGGGCATGACAACATGACTCAATTGCATTATAGATGCATCCCGGAATAAACAATTACATTATAGATTCTACCCAATTTAGTGATTTTTGGAGACTCCAAAGTCATAATTGTGTGGACAAACTCTTTATCTAATCTGTAAGTCTTGGAGGTAGAACATTGGTGTGACCGAATTTTGGAATTAAAGAGTTCTTTCATTGACCTCAGTATCAGGGACACTTACAGAAAGCATAATATGGTTGTTGATGGCATATCAGGCACATTTATATAAAGTAGAATATGGTTGTTGATGGTATATCAGACACATTTACAGAAAACATGATATGGTTGTTGATGGCATATCAAAGGAATCCTTAAGTATTGAGATGAGGACTCTGGCTATAACATAATAAATGGAAGGAGAGAAGTCTTTTGAAGACATTTGCATGCCTTTAACTGATGACCGTATATTTATGTTATGGCTTGTATCTTTTAACATTTTGACATTTATTTTTTTACTGTCAAGTTTTCATTTGATGTCGAGGGAGGAGTGTGGCAAACCAGAAATACTATATAGTCATTTATGTTGAGGTGATGGTTATGGTTGGCAAGTCATGTGCGAATATGTTTTGTTTACTATACTTGATTATTGATCTACCTCTTGTGCAAGGGCACTAGCACTATGTTGGACCAGGGATACATAGTATCTAAGCAATGTAATTTTTACCTTTGATTCATTGCGCCGAGAGGCGCTCTACAACCCAGTATGGGGGAGATCTTGTAACGTTACATAACATTATGTAACTTTATTTTTATTAATAAAAAATAAAATATTTAATTATAGGCCAAAATAAATGCTGGCAAAAAAACCAACCTAATATGGGGGAGATGTTGTAATCTTCCTACCTAACAAAACAATAAAAAAGTAAAAATTTAATTATCCACAAAAAAATTTGTGGTGAGAAAAAAAAAACACAATATGGGGGAGATGTTGTAATGTTCCTACCTAACAAAATAATAAAAAATAAAAAAGGGAATTATCCGCAAAAAAAATGTTTGCCTTCTAAACAACCCATGGTTTTATTGTACATGGTTTAGGAGGGCCTTGCACATGGTTTTAAAACCATCTGCAAGGCCTCCTAAACAACCCATGGTTTTATTACATCCATGGTTTAGGAGGGCCTTGGAAATGGTTTTAAGACCATGTGTAAGGCCTCTTAAACAACCCATGGTTGTAGGAGGGCCTTGCATATGGTTTTAAAACCATGTATGGGGAAATGTTGTAATGTTCGTTCCAACAAAATAAAAAACAATAAAAAATATTATATGTCAGCCATAAATAATATTAAATATTAATACTAAAAATAGTATATGTGGACCTTAAATAAAAAGATGTGTCTTTTGGTTTGAATCAAATCAATGGCTATATATAGGACACATCAAAGTTGATAGTTCATTGAGTGCAATACCTAAGAAGAGGTTTACACCTTGAGAGATTTGATCCCTCTCAGTGCTTGATAAAGCCTAGGATTTGGATCTAGACTGGTTAAATAACAAAGAACCATATTTTTATGCTTAAAAAAAAGATGAATATGTTATAAAATATATATGATTTATCAAGTTTAATAAATGTAAAAGAATATTTATATTAGGATTTATAAATGGAGTATTAAGGAACAAAGGGCTGTGGTGTTTTTTTTCTTCCTATAGATATCTGATTTGGTCTTTGTTGGGTTGCCCTTTACTATATAAAATGTGAAGTGAAAGGTGCGGAGCTGCTCGAGTAAAAGGAGAGGGTCTTTGTATGCCGTTTTATTACTTCCACTTTAGGAAAGCAAAGGGCCGGTCATGTTGGCCGAGATACTTTGCTTGGATCCCGAACTCAGTTGGTCTGCTCGAGCTCGGCAACTTGTCACTTGTGCAGGTTGGCAGCCTTCGAAACGTTATTGTTTGTGAAACGAACAAATAACCTTTCAGATAATTGAAAAGCAGCAGATTTGCTATGTTAAACACATGTATCATAAATTTATAACATGCATGATGTGGAAATGGAGTATCAAGGAACATGTTAAAAACATATATCATAAATTTATGGCATGCATGATCTGGAACCCGATGAAAAAAACTTAGCATGCGGTAGAGTATTAAATGTTGTTCCAGCAGCAATATAGGCCATTAGATCTCAAACGATTAAGATCTAATGGCCTACAGAGCTGCTGCAGCAGCATTTAATATTCTGCAGCATGTTATGTATTTTTCGCCCTGGAACCCTCCTTGCTATACTTCATTACTTTACGTGTATCTCTGTAGATATTTGAAATAGCACACATCCATGAATGAATTGATGAGTCAAAATTAATGATATCATTAATGTGTGGTAGTGTTATTATTTATTATATTGGCTTTTTAATAATAAAATATAATGAAAGTATATTAATCAAAACCAAATAAAGATCCGAGTTGTAATTTGTATTTTTTTAATTATTTTGTAATCTATTAATTATATATAAAATCACATAAATTTAATCATTTTTATATTGTTGTATATTCTTATTTTTTATTTTTATTACATTTAATTTGATATATATTTTTATACAAAACTTTATAAAAATATTTTGATTGAATATCAACTAATTAAAAGTAAAAAACATTTCACCATAAACTGATTACAATATACCTATCATCGATATAATTTTTTTTATTAATTTAAACCAAAGAACTTTAATTTATTTTAAAACATTATTAATTTAAAATTAAAGAGCTCTGATCTGTTTTAAAACTAGCATTTGCACCGTGAGGTGCAAAGGCACATCGAGAGGGTAAAAATATTGAGTCTTTTTGCAACTGAATGAAGTATCTACAGAAGCATGAGCATCTGGTGGCCTATTATTGTACGTATTCTAATTCATACCATCAGTTTTAATGGGAAACGTCCCTAAATCTTCTATATTTACTGTAATTTTTGTTGGTCTTACGGTTCCTATTTTCAATGAATTTGTCGTCTTCTTTCCACACTTCTACACCAGTATTTCCGCACTTGCACTTCGGAAATCGACATAATAGCTTCTTAAACAGGTGTTCCACACTCTCACACTTTTCCAATTTTCGATCTCCGGTTCGGACTGCGGAAGTTGGTTCCTCGACTTACGAAATAGGGTTCCCATAATTTCACGCAAACTGATTTCTGCTTTCCAATGTATGGAATGCGGGGATTCATTTTTTCAAGTGTTTGGGGAAATTTTTTTCCGACTTCTGATTTTTGCCATGCAGAATACAGAAATTGGGACTCACATGTTCGCAATAAAAGTTTTTCCTTTCCGACTCCCGCTTCCCGATGTCTGAAATGCGAAAATCGAAAAAGTCCTTTGACGCATTTTTGCTTTCTTGTCGTTCCTACTTCCATTTTCTGCTAAGGCGGATCCCGGAAGTATCATTTTTCATGCAATAAAAAATCTGAATTTTCGACTCCCGCTTTTCGATGCCTGGAATGCAGAACTCAGACTTTTTGATTCACGATAAAACTGTCATCCTTGTCTCCAACTTCCGATTTCCAAAAAGTCGCTTCCCGGAAACTAGAATTTTTTTTTTCGTAGCTTATGTTTTCTTGTTTTCTCTGCTTTCCGCTTTCCGCCTTTGCGAAATGCAGATTGAGGAACTTTAATATGTACACTGTCCAACTAAATTACTTTCCGTCTTTCGCTTTCCGATGCCTAGGATGCGAGAGCCGAAAATCGCAAAATCCAAACTTTCGAAACTTTTTACTTTCGTTTTTTGAGTTTCGTGCCTTCATCTCAACCGTTCATTTATGCTAGATCTACGATCTATGTCTTTTTTCCCGTTCAGACTTTGGCTATTTAGTCTGTTGAAATTCATGAGGGTTTTTACCATTTTCACTCGTGTTATTTATTGTGCCTCAGGATTTTTACGGCATTTTTTCTCGCTCAAGCTCATAGTTTCCCTAGTTTTGAAACTTTCTATCGGTAAGTTGACTTCTTACAATCGTTTATTTTGTTACTTTTACACTGTAGTAATTTTTTGACCATGGTTGCCATATTTTGGGAAGAAATGGTGCCTACTGTACCCAGAAACATAATATCAAAGATAGCTTTGCAAGAGGAAAAATTCAAAGACCGAAACGTCGGAATATTCACAGATGCTAGTGGACGTGTTTCTGAAACCTTATTTTTGGATTGGTCGACGATATATGCTATATTCGATAATGATGGTTTATCCACTTTGGGTCATGACCAACCAACTTATATCAAAATTTAGAGCTCACAACTCCATCTCATTGCCTCTAGACCACCTTTCATGCCTTACACAGACCCGGTGAAATGGGCATTGGACAATGCTAAACCTTAAGACCGGACGTTCAATGACCACATTGGTACGTTTTTGGTCTCCTTCTATCCTGATAGTTTTTCTAAGGCTTACACCCTTGGACCCCCCAAACAACTCATGAGCCATAAGTTCCTAAACGAAGCAATCTCCCACTACAATTATGAAGATGTGGTAAAATCATGGCGGGCCATTCTTTCAATTGGGCTCATATTTTATCCGTAAATTTGCAAGAGGAAATCGTTAAGTATCAGAAGACCTTGGCAAACAGGAAACCCTAATTTTTCATGTCGGGTTATGTAATGGATGTTTTTTGTGCAACTCGTGCATTTCCCGCTTTGGGTTGGAATTGGCAGAAGAATTCCCCAACTGTTCATATTTATTGTTCTGACATGTGGGAGGATAACTTTGTTCCTCGGATGTATGATATTTGCGACCTTTCTTAAGGCCTATGTACCATAACATTTTCAAGGCCGACGCTTAGGCGTTTTCAGAAAGTGCAAGGGATTTGATCACTTTGCATGGGGATTGGTATGTTGGAGAATATTTCTCCTACTTCAGAATTTGGGGCAGAAACACCATCTACTGCCAAGGATTGTCCCAGAATGCATGGTTTTGCAGGAATTTGCTTTTCAGACGGTCGTTGATGGCACGTTCCCTAAATTGGCTAGACACAAGAAGAAGCATTGGCGTAAGTTTCCCTTGACTTTAGGTTCTTTGGTCCTGCAGAATTCTACCCTTGCAACAGTTATAGGTAAGGAAATTTTAATTATGAACCTGGGAGAAGCCCCTTAAACAAATCATTATCCAAAGGCTTATTTGGAAAGCCTCTTTTCTCAAGAGTAGACTAAGTTTCAGTACACACATGAGGAGCTACTAGATGACTCCATATATAGGGCAACTATTGATTTTTGTGAGGCATTGGGGAATATCACTGATCCAGAAGTAAGGGCACATGTTGATAAGTATTAGAAAGATATCAAGCATAATACCTTTCACTTCAGAAAATTAAAGTTCGATGCAAAAGATAAAACTCACAGGGAGAACATGGAGAAAGAAGCAAGGCAATAGGCATCAACATCTTCTTCTTCTATCTCAGCCTCCCAGTCTAAAGACAAGGGTAAAGTTGTCATGGAAACTCCTGTGATTGCTCACTCTTCACAATTGGACGAAGCTCTACATAAAGGGGAAGAATTCATGAGAAGTTTTGAGAAGCTCAGTTCCCAGCTTCAGACACAGGTAGAAGAGGTTGAACCTTAGCCTAAGAGACACAAAACTCAGTCTGTTACCCAGCAAGCATAAGAACCTGAAGCAGCAGTGGCTCAAATAGAAAACATACATCAGCAAGTGCTCAGAGAGGAACATCCAACATAGGTAACTCCACTTGCTCTTCAAGAACAACTACATCTGTAGATTCCTCTAGTACAAGAGGTTGAATCTCCACTTCAACCTGAAATTGAAGTGCATGGGATTCATAGTGACCTGGAGGAAGAATATGGTCCTGCTACATGCCCTGCCAATATTTTCTCTTCCATGACATCCTTCGTTCCTGATATACAGTCATCATCGGGTCTTTTTGATGCTTTATTTCCTCAGTCTTCCTTTTCTTATCTGAATTTAAAGCCCATTCTTCAGGACACCTCTACAAACTCATTAGTGTTAGTAGAAGTGGCCAGTCCTACTTCTCCTCTTGCTCCACCTGTGTCATTGATCTCCCATACATCCCATATTACCCCTACATCCTCGCATATTTCACTTTCCCAGGCAAAAGTCCCTTCTACCTCTGTTTATACCAGAAATTGTTCCCAGACTACAAGAGAACAAGCCAACACAATCTCAATAATCTCAATAAAAAAATAGGGTTTTTAGGGTTTTCAAGGTTTTTTGGTTGAGAAGTTTGATGACAAGAGGGCAGGCATTCATAAATCCAAATAAACACTAAATCATAAGCATAGAAAGGCTGAGATGCATAACATAATAACCATAATCCAACAGAAAACCATACTAAGATTCACCCACAGATGGCAAGCATTCCAAGTATAAAAACTTTAAACAAGCAATGAAATCACTAGCTGAGTAACTAAAACAAGTTATAAATGAAGCCAGAGAATAAAGTGAAAGGCATATAGAGCATATATTTCATAATTCAGTCTTTCAAATACACATAAGAGTCTTTACTTAGCTCATAAACAAGTCTGATGACCTCCTCTTGCGAGCCAAAAAAATCGAACCATTCGTCTTCTTTGAGACTTTCCTTAATACTATTCTCCAAAATTGGTTAAGTAACTGAATCCTAACTGTTTTTTAGTCTACCCATCGAATAGTTTCATCTAAATAATATTTAAAAAAATAAAGTAACTTTCAAACCTAACTAATAACTGATTATCTTAACATACTTTATAGATCCTTAGCTGCTTCAGCTAATAAGGCAATCCATTCCAAGGCTTGATATTTTCTTCTTGCCTTCAATTGATCTGTCTCCATATCTGCAATCTTCCTCGTTAGCTCTTCATTATGCTGTTGCAAGTCCTGGATGGTTTGCTTCAACATTGTGAATTGACCTTCTGTTTTCCTTTTCCTTTTCAATGCTTCTCTTGAAACTGTGATCAGCTCCCGATAATGGCTGTTTACCTCCTCCAAATCCTCTCTGAGCCTTCTGTTTGCAATGACTAAGCCATCATTAGTCTCCTGCATGTACTCAATCTGATACTTATATTGTTTTACACTTCTTTGTAAATTCTCTTTTTCTGAATTAAAGGTTTTATTTCCTGCTATGGTTTGCATCTTATTTGGAAGCCATGGAATATTCAATCTCTTATAAATTTCTTCATCTTCTTACAACAATTTTGTAGGTGTTCCAGGAAATCCTAGGTGTTCTTCACTCTTAGCTTTACATGGAACCTTTTCCTCAACCATCACCTTCTTCTCTAAGTAAGAACTCTTTTTTTCACCTTCTTGGTGTTCCTGCAACATCTGACTTTGTAACTCCAGAAATATATCAGATATTTTCGTATCAATCAGGACAGACTCTCGTTTTGATTCAATTGGCCTTTTACACTTACGTCATCTTTATCATCATTCGATTTTTCCTCAGATGAAGAATTATCTATCACTGTCACTCATTCTTTGTTCAATTTAGGATTCAACAACTTTTTCATATTAGGTCTAAGTATATTTCTAGGTCTGGCTTTAGGTCTCCAAACAGAAGCAATCTCCCCCAACATTTTGATAGTCTTACCCTGATGAGTAATTGAGGCAAACTCAACAACTTTTATTTTCTTTCTTTTTGATAGTGCTACCTCGTCACCATGCCTATGAAATTCCTGCTCAATACAAACCCTAGTTGCATCAATGACAGGGACTTTATCATCATCAAATAGGAATTTCTCATCTTCTAATAGAACTGTGATAGGACTTTGTATTTGTACTTCAATATCCTCTTTTTCATCTAAAATTGTCTCTACAGGTACAACATTTTCAACAGGCTCGACTTCCTTAATATCTGACTGTAAATTCTTAATCTCATTGTCATTAAGGTGCTGTTTAGATTCAAAGTCTTCATTTGCATGATCTGAAACTTCCTCTAATTTAACCCTGTCTTCATCTTTGACCTTTACCTTTTGCCTGAGCTTTCTAATCAAAGTCTACCCTTTATCAGCTTGTCTTTTGTGAGACTGTCCCTCTTGATCATTCTGAAAACCTAACCAAAAAATGAAATACTCCTAAGTCTTTCCCCTACTCTGCAAAACAGTGTTTAAGATAAGTTTAATGAGTCCATGATGGAAAATAGACTGCCTTGTATGATTTTGGTGCTCCTTAACTCTGCATGACATCTTTTGCAGACTCTTCGGAAAGAAGAAGGGTAAGTTCATCTTGGACTCATCACTAAGATGCTGAAGAAATCTAAAGTGGTATTTGAAAACAAAAGCATATCTACCCTCACAGGTAATATAACTCTGTAAGACTTTAATGGGCTCAATCCATTCAGGTTTGAAGTTATGAATTGGTACACCTTTACCCCAATCTGTAATCACACCAGGAAGCAAGTACTTTTGTGCATTGAAGGTGAATGGAACCTTCTTAAACCATAATTCTCCCTCGTTCAAGATGCCTGTTGCCTCAGCTATCAACTCCTTAGTTATTTTGAATTCTAAAGTATCAAAAGACACAATGTATTTATCAAATCACTGAGCAAATTTATGAGACACCGCTGCATGATATCCATCAATCTTTTTGAAAAATGTTAACCATCCTGCATTTAAAAATAACTCTGCAGATTCTGGAAAATTGTCTACCCAGCTTAGGTCAGTGGGCTCTGCTCTATTTATTTTTCCACTTTTCTTCATATTTACTATGGTTTAACATCACCTGTCGATATCCCACAATCTAACTATCTTCAAATCATAACAATCTGACCTAACACACAGTTCAGAAATCTTTTGTGCCAAATCACAACAGTCTGACCCAATCACAGAGTTCAGGGAACTCCAACAAGTTATGCTTTGAATTTTACTGTTTTAAATGATGAATACTTTGAATATATTTGTTAATAATTCATCATTCACAGTGTATTAGGTTAAAAACTCATATTCTTCCTTCGAATTTTATAATTAAGGATTTCATCAGAAAAGCCCCAAATTAAGAAAACCCTAGCAATGACACGTGGGCTACCTACTTAGAAGACCAATACGAGCGCTAGAATGCAAACATTTCAATGGTTAAGTGTCGAATTTCATGTTCCACCTGTCTCTAACCGTCCAGACCACTTCAAACAGTCGCTGCTGAAAAGCCCTAATTCCTCATTCAATTGAAAAATCCCGATTTCTCAGCAGTGTCTTCTCACCACGACCTTCAATATCCTTCGTGTCCTTCAAATAAGGAACATACTCCCAAAAACCTTGTCTCATTCTACGCACTGTCATCATGTATCCTGCTTTGCATGCAATTGCCACGATCTACCTCTTATGATGATCATCCACCTGTTTCAATAATAAAACTATGCAGGACACGTATCAAATGCATCAAATGATATGATTAACACCTCGGAGATAAGACACCCGAAAAATCGGACTGAAAAAAAGATGCTTTTAGCATTCGCGATTTTCTTGTAGCGCTCTAGTGTATCTATTTTGCTCTTGCGCTACAAGAAAGTCCAATCAAATAATTTCACATTATTAGGCCACTAATAAGGATTAAAACTTGGTTTATGTGTTCAATCTCGACCTTAGTGTCATTTATAAAACTATTTAATCCATATATGCCTTGTAAAACTCTTCAATAATGAAATCAAAGCAAAATTTATAAAAACAAGCTTAAAAAATAAAAATCATGAAAATCAAAAGTTTGAAATCAAAATTATCTTTATAGACAAAATTTTCTAGAAACAAAAATACTAGCAAGGTTCAAAAACATAAATAAAAGCATAAAACTAAGGAAGACAAAATCATGACCTAACAACCTCCACAATTCTTTCTTCGCAAGTTGATATTCCTATTCGCACCTCTTCCTCTTCTCTTATATCTATTTTCCCTACTCCCCCCTTGGAGATTCGTCCCATTAGTGTAGAAGTCCAAGTCTCTGAAAAACAACCTAAGCCATCAACCACCCCCCAAGAGGAAATCCCACCGGACCTAGAAGAGATCGCAGATTTTGGAACAAAAAGGGAACAAAAAGAACAAGGGAAGGCACACTCAAACATCTCCCTACCCTTAATCAAGTTGTCTGGAGAACTGATGCCCCTAAAGTTAGACAAGGATCATTGGATACAACAGCTGCTATTGGAGCTTTCGCAAGAGCAAATTATGACTCAATGTCACATCTGCATAACGATCTCCTGGATAAAGAAGAGCAATTGCAGAAATCCAAAGAGGATCTGGCAGCAGCAGAGGAACGTTACCAAAAGGAGACTCGGCTCCTGATAGAAGAATGACAAGATCAACAATAAGATTGAGAGAATAAGATCGATCATATCAAGCATCAAATTGAGAAATCAGAGCTCCTTAATCAGCAACAGACTGATCAGAATGTTGCCCTCAAGCAACAACTCAAAGAGTCATAGTTGTCTTCAGTTGCCTCATCATTTTCCACATTAACAAATGAAGAATTCAAACAGTTAGCTTGCAGGTTTAATGATCAATATTATCAGTCTATGATCAGTTTGTATATAGGGTTAAATGAAATGCGGGAACTATGCAAATCATTTGAATCACATTCATATGTCTTGGAAGAACACCATACTCAAAGAACTGCAGCAGCTAAGGTGTTTAAGAATGTGTTGGGTTGGCAAACAAACATCAACGATAAACCACAGGACATGCCAATCATGGAAATCTTTGGGGTTCAGAAAACCGAAGTCACAATTGAAACTTGGGAAGGCATCTGCGATACAATTGATTCCATTATCCATGAGGGATAAGCAGCATGCAAGGGTAGGTGGATAGCTTCTAATGTTTTGCACAATTTCTTGAAGCTTCTTAAGTTAGGTCCGATCAACCAGGCAGTACCTCCCAAGCTAAAATTGAAGGAAAATGAACAAAACTTTACTACAGTTAAGGAGAAAATTCCAGGTGTGACCCAGATTACTTTGCAGGATATTACGAGCTGGATTGAGATACCTAGTTCTGTGATGGTTAAAATATAGGTGTGTCCTATGGAATGGAAGAAGGTCAAAAAGAGGGAAATCACATCCCAAATATTGAGGGTAGAAGTACACCTAGAACAATCCAAATACCAGCATATTGATTTCTTGATGGAATTTAGATGCCAAGTGGCGTTACGCCCTTGGCCAAACTAAAACTGTTTGATTATATGATCCCACATCTTGGGAATTTTGTTTTTTTTGTAAAATTTTTTATTATTATTTAAAGGGGAAGTTTTACCAAGTGGAGACGGGGGGGGGATTTCTTAGAGATTAAGCCTAGGAACAAATTGAAGGACAGACTATGAAGTTACATTACAGGGAAGTTTGTGATTTTGTACTATGAAATTTTGTACAAGTCAATAAAATTGCAGTCGTTTCATGCTATGTTTCATGGTTCATTCGTTAAATGTTTTTAATGAATTACAGTCATTCTTCTATTATTTTATGGCTTGCTAATTATCAGTGGTATCTATTAATGTGTTGATTTGTGTCTTGATTTGTTATTACATGGTTAACATGTGCTATGTGTGTCAAATAAATGTCTTTGCTTAAGTTATGTGACTTATACAACAAGTCCAAGAGACAATATTAATTAACAATTCAATATTAGATAAAGCATTGCAATTGTTATTATTGAGTTTGATTTAAAGTTCATTTAAGGAAATAAGAGTTGATCTATATTTTTATACGTTGAGTAATTATTTCCTTGCTATCAATTATATATCATAACTGTTCTACTTAAAAACTTGCACACTCAGTGTCTCAATTTCCTGAGACAGTTTAGTCTAGAACCCAATTACTTCAAAATTTCTTGGATCTTCCTTAAAACAAAAGCATATCTCTTACTTTAACAAGTCACCAAATAAAAACGTACATCTATAGAGCAAACAATGAGAAGCCTCAACCACATTTTGGTTTTAAAGATTTTGAAGCAAGTAAGCTTTCCTCTTATTTCCTACGTTGGACATATGGATTGTCTTGCATTCGAGGGTATCTAGAAAAATAGAAAGCTGGAGAAATGCGAAGGCCTAAAAGAGATGTAACTCTTGATATTGTAGTGAATGTAAGCCCTTGTCTATCAATGTTTCCAATATCTATTGTTACATTTTGTAGGGTCATACCTTGGGCTTTATGAATTGTTAAACCCCATGACATACGAAGTGGTAGTTGCCTACGCAACCGTCTTGTTATGGGAGATAATGGAACATAAGTAGGATTAGAAGCATCCCATAAAGGTCCTTTGTAATGGAGGAATTCGACAACAACAAAGGATGGGAAAGTAGGAGGTTGTTCATTGGAGTTGTAGACAATGTCAATGACTTTTCCAAGTGAGTCGTTAACAAGGCCTGCTTGAACCCATAAATTTGCAGTTAACATGACTTGTTGACCAATAGAAAGAAGGACCTTTAATGGCAATTGTTCGTCTTGAATGGATTGGTGGGAATCTTGTTCCTTTGTTCTGCAAAGCAATGTGCAATTGGCATATTAAGGTTTTTGAGCATGTGTTTATTGTGCAATGCAACAGAGCTATTAGTGGGATACAAGTGGATAGATTGTTGAAATGAACAGTTTTCCAGATGTGAAAGGGATGATGTTGTTCTTTTCATTAGGAGTGCCCAATATTCAACAGTTGGTGTTGCATTTCGAAGGTTTAGGAAGAGTTGGCGAAAGGCAGTTTGAGAAGGGGTATTTCCTTGTAGTCGAAAAATCGTTTTGAGCGTCATAAAAGTATCAAATGTACGCCTGAGAGCAGTTCCAACAGATGAGTCTACATATATGGGATGGGATGTCCTTTATAGGAGGCATGTTCGATGTCACCAAGAAGGATCATGGAACAACCACCAAAAAGGATTGTAGAATGTGAGGGGAAAGCCTAACGTAAGCGTGCATCAATTTTAGTTAACATTTTTGGGCCAATAAAGGTCATTTCATTGATGAGAATATAAGGAATATGGTGGAGTTCTTGTTTAAGTTTTGAAAGGGATTGTCCTTCGAGGGGGCGCATTTCAACAATGGGTATTCGAAGAGCAGAATGTATTGTAAATGCATGTATGTTAAAAGCACTAACAACTGTTGGAGCAAGGAGAAGAAGTGTGGAGGCAGTTTGTTCAGATGCAGTTTGGAGTGCAGATTTCGAGCAAGATATGAGGTAAGCTTTCCCGATGCCTACAGTACCTTGAATCACCATTTTGAGTGATTGAGCAGGTGTAGTGTTTCTAAAATGGGAAATCACAAGATCAAATGCTATGCGTTGTGGGGGAGACAATGAATCAGGTGAATTGGAGAACGACGGGGTGTCTTCATGTAATTGGGTGGACAAGCGATTGAGGTCAATGAATGATGTCACTTTCTCATGCAGATCGATGGTTATAATGTTATGTGTCCAATTGTGATTTTTGTCAAAATCACGATGTCTAAGCATTTCAAGGGCATCAATATGGATGTTGTTGTCTGGTCGCATTTGAGAGAGAAGTTCCCATTCATCCATGCTATGGGGCAAGGGAAAGGTATCTGCCTCAGAGTTTGAATCTTCGGATAGAGGTGTAAAGGGTTTTTCTTGTGCATGTTCAACATGCTACACAACTTATGTGCCTTTAATGTGATGCCAATGAGAAATAATTTCAGAAGTTGTTGTTCCTATATCCTGACAAATGGAACGAAAAGGTTTGTATAGAAGAAGTTCGCTCCAATTAAAGGGTTCAACAGATGAAGAATCAAAGGGAGGAATGGAAGTGAATTGTGGATAGACTCTAACAATCTTGTGACGCAAGTTTTGTTTCCATAGATATTTTTTCCTATTAGGCGAGAAAGACCAAGAACGAGCAGCTTCAAGCAGGGTTAGATATTCAAGAGCAAGGGGTCTTTGCATGTATGCAAAAATGAAGGAGGGGGGGGGGGGGGGGGGAGGGGTGCTAGTAGTGCCATTACAAACACAAAATAAGACACTTTGGCTCACATTTAGGGAAAAGAAGTGACGGATACAAAGCACAAGAGGGAGTTTTTGGAGCATGTGACACGTCTCGTGTGCACTAATGTATCGTTCTGCAACTGTTTGTGGAAGCAATTGTTTAATTAGTTGAAGAATGGGGCCATCACTTGGTGTTACATGTGTAAGGAGAGAGAGAATTGCATGGTAGCTTTCTGATTTTGGCTCTACTTTTGATTCATACTTTGAAATGTATTTGAGGACAACATGTCTAGAAAGAACAGGTTGGTAATCAACATTAGCCCTCCATATTGAAAGCATGGTAGGGTTGTGAATATTTAGAACGGAATCATTTCTTGCAGGATTGTAGGTTTTACGTCCATTTGGATCAATGAATAACGAAGAAGTAGATTGTAGGTCATATGGAAAACCATAGGGACATTGAACAAATGTTCCTTTTTTGCAAAGGCAAGTTGATTATGAACATCCGGTGTGCCTTTGAACAAAATTTACAAGTTCTTCATAGTCAACTGAGTAGTTTGATGCAAATATGGATGGTGATGCAACACTGCAAGGATCATTTGTAGTAGAATGGTGTAACCCAGATGTGGACAAGTCAGAATTACAAGGATACCAAGATGTAACATATTTGTCAAAAAAAAATTGCAGCTTCAAACCAAATAAAACCATGAATATGTGTGGATCCTCTATGATTCCATTCATACCTACATGGGAGGAAAAGGAAGATATTGGAAATGAATTGTATAAAGTGAGAAACACGAAGAGAAGAATAAGAAGGAAGAGATAGTAGAATACCTGCACCAAGAATACATCATATGAAAACCTTTTTGAAGCACCTCTTGAAGGAATGTTTTGAATATATTGTGCATGTATTGTGATGTAATATGTGGATTTGATATGATGTTGTGAATCTTCCATTGATAGTCTTGAGCTAAACATGTAGGACATCCAATAGGCATTAGAGCATGCAAATATGGCCATTTTGTGTCAGCTACACTAAGGGTGAAGAAGAACGTTGGTGTACCTTGTTGATTGAGCATATTTGTGACTTTAGCTCTAATTTTGTTCCAATACAAGTGTGTTTCACGTAATGAAGACCCAAACCTTGTGACCTGGTCAACAATTTTGTCATTAGGCATGTCTTACAATTGGTTAACAAGCTCAAGTATTGTGGGAGGTAGTGTATCTTCAAGATTAATTTTGATAAAAACAGAAGCAGTAGCATTACTCCGATGACGCATGATTAGATTGTATATGCAGTACTGTAAGCAAGGATGTTGGCCAAATCTGTTATCATGATAGTGAATGAGGTGAAGTGCATATTCGTGCATCTCAAATTCATGAATATGCGGTTGTTTAGGCATTGCTGCACCTGTAGGGAACAAGGTTTGAAAATCCATGGAAAGAAGGCCTTTTGTGTTGTACTCATTGGTAAGGGAGATGCCTATAGGGGGTTAATCAATCGAAGGTGGTAATGGGATATTTGGTATGTGTAACAAGTCTCCAATTTCTTCAACTTTAGTTCTAACATTAGTTTGTGTTGAAATAAATGAGGATGATTCTAATTCATAGGGTTCAAATGAATTTGGTGGTTGAACTATATAGGACAAGGTTTGTTGATGAGATAATGTATCATTGCTATTAACTTACGAATCATAAGTGAAATGTCTGTTGATATAAGAGGCAGATAAGCTAATGCAATTGGGTTGACTTGTACATCCTTGTAGTATGGTTCGTTTGCCATTTTGTATTCAAGGGCAACAAGAACACGTGTTCGACTAACAAACACTTCATATGGATTGTTTGTAGAGTTGCATTTGCGAACACCAAGGATGTCAAGTTTTGATATCAAATGGGGTAAGGATGTGGAAATATTGGAAATGTCTTGGGGGAAGCAAATAGTATGGTCAGAATATTTATATTGACCACCATGAGCATGTGTGACTTGTAAGATTGGGTGAGCACTACTAATGAGCATTTCTTCAACCTGTGTAAGTACTGTAAGGACAGGTGGTTGGATGCCTGGGTCCATATTGTTTTGCAATGAAAATTGATGGCCTTTTTTCTCTAGAATACAACGAGAACAAGTGTATGCACCATGGAACTTTTTCATTGCAATACCAGGGTAACATTCTTTGCAAATCGAGCAGACATGCATATTAGCAAATTGGTCCATTTTTTTACGAAATCGTTGATGTGCATCATTGAGGCGGGTGTTCGATGGATTTAGCATAGGGGATGGAAGGCGAGGTCTGTCGGAAGGTTGGTCAAGAGAAAATGAAGAAGACATATCCATAGGTAGAAGAGCAACTCTGTAAATAAGATGTTGTTTCTTGTTGTTTTTATTTATGTTATGTGCATATACAACTCTTCTTCGTGCATTGGCTTGTTAATTGTCATGAGTCGGCATAATTTCTACAAGAAAACCGTAAACTTGTTAAAGACTTAGAAGCTTTGATTGCTGGCAGCGACACATTTTCTATATGTATTAACTGCAAAGTATATGGATATAAAACATAATATATAAAGCAAATGTTAACTGGTTGCATATTGGGAATTAAGAATGTACCTTAAAATAATATTTATGGAGCAAGTATTTTTTTCAAGTCCTAGCTTGATAATTGTAAGAAAGCAGCAATATAGAAGAGAAAACTATAGTATGAGAAAGGATATATGAAAAAAAACATTAAATGTAATTATTGTTTCGTACAGAAGAATGAAAAGTTGTGCTAAGAAATAATATGACAAAGTTGTTTAATTTATAAATAAACATAGTAGCAAATTAGTATTGTATGCAAAAGTTACCACATAGGTTGTATCAACAATATAGGTTAAAAACGTTAAGTGATATCCTGTACAATGGAATTATGAGACTACAAAATAATATATATATATATA
>LPNX010094972.1:519859-599506 GCA_001517045.1 Pseudotsuga menziesii
ATTTGAGACTTTACAAATCATTTCAGAGAGGAAGAGAATCACCCAATCAAACTGTGTAACACTTAAGTTACGGGATTGGGTTAAAATAACTGGGCTCCCCATTAATACTAAGAGAACCTTGAGGAAGGAGACAAGCCTGGTTTGCTAGAGCATCAGAAGAATTATTAAGGCCCTTGAGAATATGAAAGGAGCCAGACTTATCAAAAACTTTTAAAACTCTCTTAATTCTCTGTAAAATTACAATCAAGGCAGAATTTTTAAGACCGTTAGAGGAATTTAAAGCTTTTATCAATATTTCAGAGTCGCCATAAATTTGAACAGACTTGTATCCTTTATCCTTAGCCAACTGAGTGGCCAGGACCAAGTTGTAGCTTTCCGCTTGATTATTAGTCATGATGCCAAGCCCCTAGCTAAATATGATAGAAGACAATCTGTCCAGAGAGATGACCAGATCACCAGCGCCGGAGACCCCAGGGTTACCTTTAGAGGCACCATCGAAAAAAAATGTTGCTGATGATGAACTCGACCAGAAAGAGTGGAATTCTACTTTATCTCCACGATACCTCCAATAAGGGGACAAAACAGGCTTGGAAAGAGGTTTCCCCACGACAATTGAACAAGAGTCCAAACTTAATAAAGATGACATAGAAGACAATGGCTGACCAATTGATTCAGCTAGCCACGGTAGTGCCTTAAAAGCAACAAGATGGAAAATGGGACGCAGATCGTTGAAGATGCTATTGTTCATGGCAATCCACAATGACTAGAGACTGAATTTCAGAATTGAATGCCAATGTTTGTGCATAATTGCAGCGTTGAGCTTTGGAGGACGCCGATCATGCGAAACTGAATAAAATTCTTGAACATAACTTTGAAATGGGCAATTAATCTGTACGCTGTGAAGAACCATAGCCCATACCTTTTTAGAGAAATCACAGCCGACCAGGAGGTGATTAGCAGTCTCCAGAGATGCCTTGCAAAAACAACATCAGAATGGGCCATTAAATCCACATTTTAGAAGGTGGTCACCTGTCAGAGATTTATTTTTTAATAACAACCATACAAATAAATTTACCTTCGGAAGGCAGGAGGAATTCCAAACGGTTTTCCAAAGCGCAAGAGTTAAGGAGGACGCGTGAGTTGGTTGAATAAGCTTAAGATCTTTAGCTGCAGAATAAAAACCATCTAGACCCCAACCCCAATGATCATTTTGTGAAGAGTGAAATGGAGCTAGGCCAGAGAGATAAGAGACCAGCACCATTTTATGGGAATTAAATTGAACTAGGAGATCTGGAAAATTCCATCCTACCCAATTACCTTCATTATCCCAAATACAATATCTGCCAGGCGTAACAGTCCTTTATTCTTTGACCAGTTCATTATCTCAAACAATTGAGGGACATAGGAGAGGGGAGGAGTGACAGAGATAGAATCCTCCCAAAGAAGGGTCCTCATCCCATTGCCTGGGACTCTATAAAGATTTTTAGTGAAAAATTCAAACCCTTTCCTCCATGAATTCCAAATAGCTGAACCAGGAGGAGTATTAGCACAAGAGATATTTCTTAAAGAGCCACCTTGCAGATACTTAATCCTAAAACTTCTGCTTACAAGGTGCTTTGGATCCACAAATAACTCCCAAATCAACTTGCCGGTCATTGCCAAATTAACAAGGCCGGGATCACGAATTTGTAATCCACCTTCTGAGGTGGGACACTTGAGAACTTCCCATATCACCAAATGCATCTTATTTTGCCCACCTTTCCCTCCGTTCCATAAAAAATCTCTCAAAATTTTAGCTATTTGAGCTGAGAAAGACTTTGGGGCAAGAAGTAGAGTTGACTAGAAAACAGGAAACACTGAAAGGACTGATTTAATCAAGATCAATTTCCCGGACTTCGTAAGCCACTGACCACCCCAAGAGGTGATTTTTGCCTTTAGCTTGGCCAACACATCAAGCCAAAGAGAAGGAGGGGATGGACCAAGAGTTAAGGGAAGCCCCAAGTACTTGATATTTTCCCACTTGACGAATCTAGGGAAGCCAAAGAATTCTGAAATCCGAAGAAGGGCCAACTGATCTACATTCCATCCGTAAACTGCACTTTTATTTTTATTTATCAAGGCTCCTGAGCTTTGGAAGAAATTTTTGAGGATCACATTGAAAGCCCAGGCAATTTTCATAGAGGCCCCTCCTAGGAGAAGAGGGTTATCTGTGAAAAGAGCATGGTTGATTGGGTCGATACCCCTAGCAATCTTAATTCCCAGGAGATACCCAGCTTCCTTTTCATTTGAGAGTTTTCCTGCTAAGGGTTTCAGCCATCAAGATGAACAGGAAGGGAGACATCGAAAAACCTTGACGAAGGCCTTTGGTGGCTTTAAAGAACTCGGTAGGTCTACCATTTACTAATGGTGCAATCCAAGGCTTGTTTGTACATGCTTTGATCAAGGTTATAAATTCATGACAAAAACCAAAAGAAAGCAAAACATCATAAAGGAAAGGAAGCTTGACTCAGTCAAAAGCGTTCTTCATATCCTACTTAATTATCATGCCTTTCTCTTTCCTTATGAAACTTGAATGCAAAGCTTCTTATACTTTAATGACATTATCCACTAGATGTATGCCTTTAACGAAACCCCCCTGAAGGGGAGAGATCAGCTTACCAAGCAATGGCTTTAATCTGTTAGATAAAAGCTTGGCTGTTATTTTATAAGAAGCATTACACAAAGAGATGGGCCAAAACCTTTCGAAGGAGGGAGGATTGAATTCTTTGGGGATGAGGGCAAGGAATGTAGAGTTGGTACACCCACCCAGTTTTTCTTTTTTTTTTTCTTTTTTCTGGAAGGCAGAGATCATATGCATCAGATCAAATTGAATGATGGGACAACAGACTTTATAAAAATGGATCGAGAAGCCATCTGGCCCAGGGGCTTTGTCAGACTCCATGGCCCAAATGACTTCAACAATTTCCATTTCTGAGAAAGGCTTCATTAACTCAAGGTTGTCCTCGTTGCTGACCAAAGAAGGAACATTATTCAAAAATTCAGAAGACACTTCCTTATCAGAACAACCATCATCTTGAAACAACAACTGAAAATGCCTGCTAGGTGACTGCTTAAGAATATCTTGGCCTTTAATGATGACCCCTTCATCATCAAAGATTTTCAAAATGTGATTTCGAGAGAGCCTGGCCCTACACTGACGATGGAAGAAAGAAGAGTTCTTATCCCCCGCCTTTAGCCAGAGGCTTCTTGACTTCAACTGGAGATGCTTCTCCTCCTGCCTAAAAGAATGATTGGTTTTAAATAGAGCAAGTTGTTCTAGGGCGATGAGATAGGGGGTAATTTCATTGTATTCCAAATCAAATTACAAAGAATAAAGCTCTGCCACTCTATCGTTCCTGTTAGTTGATGGAGTGAGAAGAGGCGTTTTAATCCAATTCTTCAAGGTGAACTTTGTTTGTTTCAACTTTTGTTCCCAAACAAAGCTGGGAGAACCCTCTACATAAAGGGACCACGCTTGAGAAACGATGTCCATAAACCCATCACATTCAAGCCAGAGAGGGTTGAACTTGAATGGAATAGGGCCGAGTTCCTCTTCAATTTCAAACTGCAGAGTAATTGGGTGATTGTTTGATGCAAGCTTAGGAAGAATTTTAGTTGAGATAATCAACTTACTATCCAGCAGAGGACTATGAACTAGAAAACGATCTAGCCTGGAAAAAATTCTAGCAGCCTTGTTGATGTATTTGTAACTTCAGAATGTATTCACTTGTATAATTTATGTATTGTACCCTGATGTTTATTCCAGGAAGTATCTGAAATGTAATTGAGTCATGTCATGCCCCGATGTTCCTATCGAGAGATTCAATAATGTAAACAAGTCATGTAAAGCCATAGAGGGTAACCCTCCCTATTGTTCAAGGGTTAAAGTCCCCACAGTTGTGGGGCCCTAGGGTTATTAGACTCTCCTAGAGAAGTCAACCCTAGTGAGTTATTGTCAAGTCAAGAATTAGTATAAATAGAGAGTGAGCCTCTCTATTTATCACACGTTCACTCACACTCAGTTGTAGCTCATAACTGAGAGATAAAGAAGAAGCCGAGACAAGAGAGAGAGAGACTACTGCTGTCGAGAGATCATCTTACTATTTTGGGTTTTACTTTTGGTGTTGATTCTATCTCTGAGGAAGTTGCGGGGTTTTATCCTTTATGGTTTCCTCGAGGAAAAACTTTGTGTTCATTATCTCTTGTGTTTGATTGTTGTGCTTTTTATTCTCTCAGATAAGATCCTAAGATCATATTGTTGAAATAGATAAAAATCTAACATGGTATCAAAGCTAACCTGAGAAGAAGACACTGTGCAACTGTGGAAACTAGGGCTTCCTATTTTTTGGATCTCTCTCCACAAATTTTCAGCAAAAGGAGGTTGGGCTGACTCTCCTCTCTAGGGCACATCTTTCTGTCGAAGCAGAATCTGATTCTGAGCAATTTCAGTTTTTGACCCTACACTATTGCCGAAAATTAGGGCTTTCCACAGAAGTGGAATTTTTGAGTGAGCCCAAGCCTAGATTGATCTCCTCCCCAAAATTGAAGTTTAGAGATCAAGATCAAAGTTTTTGGTTGGGCAGAACTCCGGGAAAGTCAAACCCTAATCTGCTCCTGAACCAGCTCTGCAGAAATTCAGCTCTAGATCCAGTTCCAACATCTTAACCTGGTAAGATATAAATCTTTTGCATTTCCATTTGAGGTTCTCTATTAAGATGTCTCATCATACCAAGCTTGATGAAAAGCTTGAGGGAGTTGATAACTTCCGAGCCTAGAAGTATAGGATCTCCCTGGTCTTGGAAGAAAATGAGTTGGACTCTTACATCAATGAAGAGGTTCTAGTTCCAGAGGGAGATGAGGCTAAGGCCTTACACAAAAATAAATTGGTCATGGCTAAGAGGATTATTGTTGATTTAATCAAGGATCACCTCATACCATAGGTGTCCTCCCTAAAGACACCTAAAGCTATGTTTAATGCCTGACCAAACTGTTTGAAGGGAAGAACATAAATCGGAAGATGACTCTCAGAAACCAATTGAAGAATGTAAAGATCAAGAATGCGGAAACCGTCTAGTCTTACTTTACAAGGGCCTCTCAGATCAAGGAACAACTTGAAGCAGTATATGAAGAAGTAGAGAATGCAGAAATTGTGATGACCACCTTGAATGGCCTCCATGGATCATGTGACTCCTTTATTCAAGGGATTTGTGCCAGAAAGAAGCTAGTCAAATTCAGTAGACTGTGGGAGGAATTCTCACAAGAAGAAGCTCGGATAGTAGCTCTAGAAGAAAAGATGGGAAGTGAAGATCAAGCTCTCACAGTACACTCCAAGAGTACCAGAACAAACTATCACAAAGGTAAGTCTTCTCACCAAAAAAAGTAATCTTAGAATATATAATAAATATTTGTCTAGAATCAGATGCTATACATGTGACGAGAAAGGACACTATGCTAGAGAATGTCCTAGAAACAAAAGTGGCTCTCACAAGAAGAAGGGAAGCAAGAAAAGACATCATGCTAACACTGCAGAGGATGATGAACCTCCCAGAAAGAAAGCCAAAGAAGAAAGTGATTTTTCTTCTAGTGAAGAAGAATATGTTTTGATTTCTGCCCTCACAGGCACTGTTACACATGGAAGCAATGGTTGGCTTATTGATAGTTTGGCTTCCAAACATATGACAGGATTCAAGGAATCCTTTGTGAAACTTTCTGAACATGAGTCACCTCACAAGGTGAAACTCGGAGATGACTACCAGTATCCAATAAAAGGTAGTGGTGAATCCTCCTATAAAGTAGATTCCAGAAAGTCTATGAAGATGAAGGATGTCCTATTTGTACCAGGACTAAAGAAGAACCTTCTCTCCATCTCTGCATTAGATGCAAAAGGCATGAGGGTTGCATTTATAGATGGCCAAAAGGAAAGACTATAGATGATGCAGTAGTGATTGGAGAATAAGAAGGAGGACTATACAAATTAAAGGGCCATCTAGAACAAGCCTTGGTCCATGACTCAGTAGAGCCAAGTGAACTTTGGCACAGAAGGCTTGCACATGTGCACTACCACTTGCAAGCAAAGTTGTTGAAGGTCTTCCAGAAATACAGGAAAAACATGACGGTGTCTGCAAAGGATGTACGAAAGGAAAGAACACAAAGAAGACATTTCCAAGTAGCGAGAGCAAGGCAAAAGGAATCTTGGAAATCATTCACTCCGATGTATGCGGGTCAATGTCATCAAGTTCATTAAGCGGGTATGTATACTATGTTTCTTTTATTGATGATTTTTCTAGAAGGACATGGATATACTTCTTGAAGAACAAAGATGAAGTATTCAACAAGTTCAAAGAATTCAAAGCCTTGATCGAGAACCACACAGAAAAGAAAATCAAGAATTTTCGATCAGATAACGGCAGAGAATTCACATCAAATGAATTCAAAGAATTATGCAGAGATTCAGGGATTAAGAGGGAGTTAACCACTCCATCTAATCCACAGTAGAATGGGGTTGTAGAAAGGAAGAAAAGAATGATCATGGAAGCTTCAAGGGCAATTCTTCATGATCAAGATCTTCCCATGCATCTATGGGCAGAAGCTACCAGAACAACAGTGTATGTACATGATCGTACTCCACACAGAGTACTAGAGAACAAGACACCTGAAGAAGTCTTTTTCGGTAAGAAACCTGAGGCCAGTCATCTCAGAATATTCGACTATCCAGTATACATACACATTCCAAAAGAAAAGAGGACAAAGTTAGATCCTTCTGGAAAGAATGGTATATTTGTGGGATATAGTGAAAGCTCGAAAGCTTACAAAATATACTTCCCAGGATTCAAGAAGATCAACATTAGCAGAGACGTAACATTCGATGAATATTTAGCCTACAACAAATCCAGAAAGAGACCAGTTGAAGACTCTGAAGAAACAGAAGTACCCAGAATCCCTAATACAACAATAAACGAAGTAAATCCAAAAGAGGATCAAGAAATGGAAGAACCTCAGGAACCTGTAGATCCACCTCAAGAAAAGAATCCTCACAAGAGGAAATTTGCATGGGTACGAGAGGCTATCCAAGGTGCAGAAAGATATGGGGCTCCAGAAGAAATACATAGAGAAATAAAGAGAACTAGGTCCTGCTCCGAATATGTAGCTCTATTATGTGACATCATTGATAAAGAACCTTCCAACTATGAAGAAGCGGCAGAGAAGAAAAAATGGAAGGATGCTATGATCAAGGAGTACCGATCAATCATGAAGAATGATGTTTGGGATGTTGTCCCTAGACCAGAGGGGAAAACTATTGTGACTTCCAAATGGATCTAGAAGATTAAGCATGCTGCAAATGGCAGCATAGAGAAATATAAAGCAAGATTTGTGGCTCGTGGCTTCTCCCAGAAAGAAGGAATAGATTATGAAGAAAATTTTGCACTTGTAGCCAGATACACTTCCATCAGATTAGTACTTTCTCTAGATGTGGTAATGAAATGGAAGATACACCAGATGGATGTCAAGACTGCTTTCTTGAATGGTGTAGTGGAAGAGGAAGTGTATGTGGAGCATCCACTCGATTTTGAGACACATGTAAGGGAGACTCATGTGTGTAAGTTAAAGAAAGCCTTGTATGGTTTGAAACAGGCACCCAAGACATGGTATGGTAGAATTGACAGCTTCATATCCAGCTTGGGCTTTACTAAGAGTAAAGCAGATTCCAACCTTTACTACAAGGTTGAAGAAGGAAACCTAGAGATACTCCTACTGTATGTAGATGATCTATTTGTAACAAGTATGGATGGGTTGATTGATGACACGAAGAGGAAGCTTGCTGCCAAGTTCAAGATGAAGGACTTGGGTATGATGCACTACTTTATAAGCATGGAGGTGTGGTAGAATGCAGATGGAATCTCCCTAGGACAAGGGAAGTATGCAGTAGAGATCCTGAAGAGGTTCAGGATGATGGACTGCAAGGCCATGACCACACCTATGGCATCGAACCTGAAGCTACTGAGTGATGCTTCATCAGAGACAGTTGATGATACGATGTATCGTCAGATGATTGGGTCCTTGATGTATCTGATGAATACGAGACCAGACATTTGCTTTGCTGTGAACACATTGAGCCAGTTCTTGACGGATCCGAGACATGTTCACCTGATTGCTGCAAAGCATATTCTAAGGTACCTGAAGGGTACAATTGATTATGGGCTCATGTATGAGGCGAATCAAAAGATTAACCTGGAAGATTATGTTGATTCAGATTGGGCAGGTAGTGCCATTGATAGGAAGAGCACTTCGGGATGCTGCTTCAGTATGGGATCATGTGTGATCTCTTGGTTTAGTAGGAAGCAGTCCTGTGTGGCACTGAGTACAGCTGAAGCAGAGTGTGTTGCAGCTTGTTCGGCTAGTTGTGTGGCAGTGTGGCTAAGGAAGTTACTGTCTGATTTGTTTGATCTCTAGTTGGATGCTACTTGTATATATTGCGACAACTAGAGTTGTGTGAAGTTGTTAGAGAACCCAGTGTTCCATGACAAGTCAAAGCATATCGAGATCAAATATCACTATATCAGGGATATGGTGCGGAGAGGAGCAGTGAAGCTCCTGTATGTTGTGACGGACGAGCAGATAGCCGTTGTGTCGACCAAACCATTAGCTAGAGTGAAGTTTGAGTACTTTAGGGAGAAGCTTGGTGTTCTCTAGATCGAGATTCCTTCCAAGGGGAAGTGATGAGTCTATGAGCCCTTATGACATGGTGATAGGATTGGTTCCTTCCATGGTTAGTTATAAGTGCAAAGCCATTCTGATATGACTGTGGGATTGGCTCCCACATGATCGGATATAAGTGCAGAGCAATTCTGATATGACTATGGGATTAGCTCCCACAGGATCAGATATAAGTGCGGAGCCATTCTGATATGGCTGTGGGATTGGCTCCCTGATGATCAATTGTAAGTGTAGAGCCCTTCCATGGATGGTAGTAGTTGTGTCCTACCATGCCATTGGTTGTAAGTGCCGGGCCCTTCCACAGATGATAGTAGGTGTGTGCTATCATGCTGATGGTTGTAAGTGCTGGGCCCTTCCACAGATGATAGAAGGTGTGTCCTATCATGTTGATGGTTCTAAGTACTGGGCCTTTTCACAGATGATGGTAGGTATGTCCTATCATGCTGGTGAATGTAAGTGCTGGGCCTTTCTGACATGGTTCTTGGATGTGTTCCTCCCATGGTCGAATGTAAGTGCTGGGCCTTTCTGACATGGTGGTGGATATGTTCCTCCCATGGTCAGATGCGAGTGTTGGGCGTGCCTTTCTGACATGGTGGTGGATGTGTTCCTCCCATGGTCAGATGTAAGTGTTGGGTGGGCCTTTCTAACATGTGGTCAGATATAAGTGCTGAAGAAGATAAAGACCTACATGGAGGCTAGGCCTACAACCAGCATGAAAAAGGGTTGGTTCTGTAGAACTTCCTGTGACGAGTAGAATTGAGATAGCACCAGTGATGATGACCTAGTGATGATCCAAATCAAGTGATGATCCAGATCCAGTGATGATGCAGATCCAGTGATGATGCAGATCCAGTGCTGATCCAGATCCAGTAATGATCCAGATCCAGACTTGAAGATGAAGATGAGTTGAAGATGAAGATGACTTGAAGATAAAGATTACTTGATCCAGATGATACAGAGAAGAAGAATTGTGCTGATAAATTGTGTCGAGAGAATACCTTCCTAGTTAAGAGGGAGTGTCAATGTATTTGTAACTTCAAAATGTATTCACTTGTATATCTTATGTATTGTACCCCGATGTTTATTCCGGGAAGTATTTGTAATGTAATTGAGTCATGTCATGCCCCAATGTTCCTATCAGGAGATTCAATAATGTAAACAAGTCATGTGAAGTCATAGAGGGTAACCCTCCCAATTGTTCAAGGGTTAAAGTCCCCATAGTTGTGGGGCCTTAGGGTTATTAGACTCTCATAGAGAAGTCGGCCCTAGTGAGTTATTGTCAAGTCAGGAATTTGTATAAATAGAGAGTGAGCCTCTCTATTTATCACACATTCACTCACACTCAATTGTAGCGCATAACTGAGAGAGAAAGAAGAAGCTGGGACAAGAGAGAGAGAGACTACTGCTGTCGGGAGATCATCTTACTATTTTGGGTATTACTTTTGGTGCTGATTCTATCTTTGGGGAAGTTGCGGGGTTTTCTCCTTTATGGTTTCCCCGAGGAAAAACTTTGTGTTCATTGACTCTTGTGTTTGATTGTTGTGCTTGTTATTCTCTTAGATAAGATCCTAATATCATATTGTTGAAATAGATAAAAAATCTAACAGGCCCCCACTCTTTGATTTGACCACGTGAAACGCCCAAGCTTAGGCTTGAAATCTTTCAAGTCCCAAACTTGGATCAAATCCTCCACAGTATCTTGCATCTGGTCTTTTCCACGCAGACCTCCTTTTTTCTCATTCGGGGCTAGTGTAATATTGAGATCATCTGCGATAATTATATTTACTGGAGAATTGAGCTCAAGAAAATCAGAAATCGACTGCCAGCATTCATTTTTTTTCCACATAATTGACTGGAATGTAGAGATTAAAGAGGGCATAAGTGATCTTACTGGTGTAATGAAAGAGTTTTGAAAAGATCCAGTGCTGAGTGGCATGCTCATTTTTGAACTGGAAATTCTCTTCACGCCATAGTATAGCTATTCCCCCACAGGATCCTCTAGCGCTGACCGCTTTGCCAGAATTCAAATTCCATTTTTTTTGCTTATGAGAAGGAGAGCATCCTCCTCAATTTTGGTCTCTTGGAACAATAGGATTTCAAAAGGATCCAATTTCATTAAATATTTAACAGCTTCGTCTTTGCTTGGGTTCCCCGGTCCCCTACAATTCCAAGAGGTAATCTACATTACTTACCCAATGGAGAGGGAGTAATTACTCCCTTAGGGGCCCTGTTTCTCTTATTTATCCCGTAGGACATTTCAATTGTGTCCTAACTCCCTTGAGTCTTTACCCTTTTAGCCTATTCTTCCCTTATCTCCTTCTTGGACTTCCTGCCAATTTTTTTGGAATACGGCTCAAAAGAGTCATCTTCTGAAGAACCAGAGCTGGCCCCATGTTTCTTCCGAGCAATGTTAGCATAAGAAGGAGAGCTAGCATCAATAGGAGGAGAGCTACCTTCAAAGGGAGAAGCTGAGGAATATGGACCAGTTAAATCCTTAGAAACAATATTTTCTTCAGAGTCAAGCTCAGTCACTTCAATTTGTTGCAATTCGCCTTCTTCCATGATAGCTTTAGAGGAACTTAGGACAACAAAAGGATTGGGTGGATCCTTAGGAATGACAACAATCCGAGATAAAATAGGATTTGACCTAGCAGCAGAGTTTCCTATCACGAATTTAATTTCTTTTCCTTTATTTCTAGGACCCTGAGTGGTATTTCCTATTTTGACTTGGGTCCATTAATCTTCTTTCTCATTAGGATTGTCCTCTTCAAGTTGTTTTTTACAGTTTCGGGAGAAATGACCATAGCCATGGAAAAATATACATTTAAACAGAATTTTCTCATAGTCCAACTCCTACGTGTATGACCAATCTGCAACTGTTAACTGGATTGCTTCGTCCTAGCCAATCTATAGATTAACTTCTACACAAATTCTTGCGCAAGAAAATTGATCTTTCCTTTCATCCCTGTCGATGTATCTGCCAAGATTGTTCCCAATGATTTCCAGAGATTCAATATTCCAGTAGTGCAAAGGAAGAAAGGGTAATCTTACCCAAACAGGGACTGCAGATGGAACATCCTGGGAAGGATTGAAATCAGGGGTCCACTTATTCAAGTAAAGCCCCTGAGGCTCCATGAAGTATGGGCCATTTCGAAACATCAGGTCTCTATCCTCTGCAGATTCAAAAACAAACACAAGGAAACCTCTTCCTACAAAATGGCTACGAATATCCTCTAAGACTAGTGGATTCCAGTTCCTTTACACCCATCCTTCAATAGCCTTTAGAGAGGGCCAGAGGCCAATGAATTGATCGATGAGCCCCCGATCAACAAGATTTAATGCCAATCGACAGGTCCATTCAATAGGGAGCTCTACCAACGGGATGTCGACTTCTTGACAAACTTATGAGATACCCCCCCTTTCCTCTTTCCACATGAAGAAATTATCCTCTTTAAAGCTTCCAGGTTGGGAGGGAGAGGGAGCAGAGGGACCCCCCAGAATCCATAAGGACTACCACCAATTCAGACCAACATAACTCAAAAGGAAGAAAGACTAAGACACCCCAGACAGAGGCTCCTTAGCTCCAACGCAGTACCAATACCTGCAAAAGAAAAGGAAGAATTCCCAAAGAAGCAACGAACTGGATCAAGAAAAAAATAGCTGACTGCTGAATCACTTCAGGAAAATCCTTCCTCTGCTCCAAAGACCTAACACATGGATATGGAAGGAGTCCAGACTCCTCAAGAAAAGAACCAGGTCCAAAAAATTCAGCGCAACAACCTCCAAACTAGTCTGGAAAGCCTAGAGACAAACTTTACTCCACGAAAAAATCCAGATCAGGCAGATCGATGGGATGCTCCAAGGAGAGGAGATGGATTCATGGAGTGATCACGAGCAATTTTTGATAGCAAAACAAAAAACAAAATGATCCTCAACAACACACAGGCTTCGAGGCAACCGCCATTATGCCCTAATTGTGGGACTGAACCACCACGATCATGCAACAAATGGAGCAATCTTGGAACTTGATGAGATAAGGGAAGACCCTCTGCCACTCCAGACTCCTAAACAACTACTCTCCATGATGCCAAGACCATATGAACCTGTAACAAACAAGACCACCCTCAAACCAGGTCAAGGAACATAGAGAAAGGCTTCTTGGAAATTTCAAATCTTCTTAGAGCGAACCAAAAAAAATCTTAAGACCAAAATAGAACTATTATAACAGAGTTAAAAAAAATAGCCTTTGAAATAAGGACTTAAAATAAGGAGTTAAAAATAGAATCTATGTTGAACTATGAAATAAGGACTTAAAATTGAGAATTGAGGGCATTCATTACAGACAATAAAGAATTCTTAAGTATCAAGTAGAAATAAGCTATGTATTTAAATGTCCATCTGAAATTGTCGATTATGTGTTTTCAACCATGACAATTACAACTTTTAGGCATGCAATTCCACATAAGGCCTCTATTCTAACCGAAAGAGTAAGAACTAATTATTTGTTGCATATCTTCTGAAGTATTTCAACAATTGATGCTGCATCAGTTGAGAGAAGACATAGGTCTTTTGCATAAATTCCCATGAGTTTGTTTGCAGCATCATCAAAAGCTATGACACGATGAAGGTATCCAATGATATATTTAAAGTCAACCTTTAGTATGTAGCAGTAGGCGCATTCAAGAAACTCCCCATCACATTTACCACAATGCCAAATGTCTCCAACTTTGTGGGCAATATTTTTCATGCATTGTATACCATCAACAAAAAGAGGGCATACAAGGAAATGAAATTCGTCAATGTTAACATTTGTGATGGTTGTAACAAGAGAGTACCAAATAGGTTTTCCAGATGGTTGAAGAGTTTGTAGCTCATTGATGGTAATGAATTTACGAGGAGCAGAATGAGAGGGATTGAATTTTAATCTCAAAGATGGTGATGCTAAACAAAATCCATTGTCATGAAACCATCTCTAGAGAACCACAGTTTCTTCAATTTTTAGGTTTATAAAAATAATAGTGTTGGAAATAGTCCCAACAGTTTTTCCATTAAAATCTATATTACAACCGACTTTGATTGCTACAGCTGGAGGAGTAGCTAAACCGTGAAGGTTGGAAAGCTCGACAATGCTCTCCCCAAAGTGTCATGTCAGTACTATAGCCTGACATGTCACAGAGTCCAATGATGCGCCGCACAGTCTCAACAACATCCTGTTTCCGTATCATGGATGTAGGTGAAACTGAAATGACAAGTCCAACAAGGTCAACCATGGAATTGACAGGTATAGTTTGAATCTCGTGAATAGTTTGAAATCTAAAGCAATATAAAGGTATTAATGGGTATTCATCTAAGCATGGTTGGATGGTTGAGGAGGAACCTAGGAAAAACTCATTATGACTTTTCAAATGGTTGAAAATTGGATTGGATGCTTTCGCTGTGCCATTTGATACTATGTATGCTATTCCTATTTGTATTTGGTCATATAAAGAGAGTGCCAATTCATTGAATGCAGATATATGTATTTCATCTTGTGAAGCATTAACAAGGTAAAATCCAAACACTTTTCTAGACCCTCGTTGGTTGCCATATTCATGTATGCTTTTCTTGGCAATAACTCGACCTTGAATGTTCCAAACTTTGCTAGAAGAGGAGAGTGATGCGAAAGGGATAGCCGATGCAAGAAACACAGGGTATTCATTTATTGAGCTAGGGCTCATTGCAATAGAGGAACTACTTTGTGAGGGAGAAGCCACAAGTAAGTGGTAAGGTGCAGGGTCTCCAGTAATTGCTGCATCCACTGTGACAACTTCAAGTGCAAGCGGTGCGATAGTCCTGTGAGAATAAATGTGTTGGAGAGCAATGGGAGAGAAAAACATTGGATGCATGAACAATGTGAAATTGATTCAGTGGGGAAAAAACAACGAGGAAATTAAATATATGTGTATATTATGTACAATGTTGCATGTACATTGGGTAATTGTAATTATAATCCCTTCTTTTAGCTGTCCATTTTCTACAAGACTACTATATATGATTGGAAGCAATAGCTCATGCTTGTGAAGGTCGTCTAAGATATAAATTCAGAACCGAATAGATGATGAATTGTGTGAGTTCACTTGGTTTAATGAGGAGACCTGTACAAGAGGGCAAAGGTTGACAGCACCATGTAGCAAGAGTGAAATATAATCTTCAGTTAGCATAGTCTCCATAACGTGATGGTTCTTTTTACCCGTAGAATGAAATAGGGCATGAACAAAAAAAATGTTATTTGCAATGTAACATATTGTTGGCCTGGGAAAGGAGCACAAGGAAGAAGTTCGCACGTAAGCAAAAGAAGGTGCACCGCGCGCGCGACAAGAATAAAGGAAGGTCGCGAAGGAAGCAAAGGACTAGCACAGGCAGAATGGAGATGCACACGACAAAGGAAAGGTGAGCGCACGAGCGTGCAGGTGATAATGGCTGGAAGACGACAGGTGCAAATCATGCCCGTAGGTGATAACGGTCGGAATACGACAGGTGTAGATTGTGGCCGGTTAAGGCAGCGTAAGCTTGCGACAATGCACGTGCGAGGGAATATTTGTAAGTCAGGCTGATAGTGCCTTGTGTCAGACCCTGACAGCCTATAACCATTTTTTATGGCTGATCATGACCTGTAACTGTTAAGCAGTGTGTAGTCGACCCTGCATGGTCTGAAAGAAGTTATAAATAGGGAGGACCCGTTCTGTATAAGGGTTGGTGATTAATAGTTATTGGTTGGTTTTTCATTGCTGATCCATAGCAAAGGACGTCAGTTTGATGTAATTTTGTAGAGATTAGAAGAAGAGAAGACTCAGGAAGATTCTCGTAGCGATAGGAGGCTGTTGAGCCGTGAATCTGGCTGTTGTGTGGGCAGACCGCTAGGAGTAGAAGTAGGGTAGAAGAACAAACCAGAGAGCATGAGAACTAGAAGTCCGAGTCACAAAGACATATCATAATATCAGTCTGCATCCTGCATACTGCAAGGTGCTATACCCATTTCTCATGCCAAATGAAGAGCACCTTGGTGGTTTTTCCTAGATGGGTTTCCACGTTATCCCTTGTGTTTGAATGGGTGATTGATGCTGTGAATGGTTGTTATTTGCTTACTGTATGATGATTAAATATTGATTAAATGCATGATGTTATATTGTAATTAGTAGATGAATGGTTGAGAAAGCGTTGTTGAGGTATATGCATATATCGACCTGTGCGTAATGCCTCAAGTCACAATGGAAGTCGCAGATGGTCTGTTAGTACGAGTTAGCTGCGCCGCACAAGTTACACCAGTTGTGAGGTTGAGAATAAGGCTAGGTTGCATGTGCTGACATATAGATGTGCTTAGTCGCACAAGGATGACTCCACCGTCTGTCCATCTCATTTCCTTCGTTGAGCACCTTGGCCGCACACCTAGGGATTGTAATCCCTCGCCAATAGCGGAAACATGGTTTTGGCAGTTACCCATCGAAGAGATATCTCGAGTGAGATTATGCCTGCTCTGCGGGCATTTCCGGTAGGGCTTGCTCTGTCGAGCTGGTATCTCGGGTGTTTGTTGGGTTGACGGGCTGCGCAGAACCTGGGTCACACGAGTTAGGAAAAGTTGCCAACAAATGGTTCCGTTTCCCGGACCCTATTGATCAAAACGAGGGAAATATTGCGACACCCAATGAAGAATGAGATAGAAGATTGGCTGGACCCTAAAACGCTAGTATTCGCGCAACAAGAGAGCGCAGGGATGCGGTTGAGCTGAAAGAATTTTTTTCCAAGGACCCCGAAGAAGATACTTGTTATGTATCAGTACATTGATAAAATTGCTTGCCTATGAGAAGGGTATTTTGCAGCTAAGTAGTTGAGTTGCGTGCCTAAGAAGGACGCTATGTCACAGATGACCTATTGAGAAGATGGGAAAGGGTGAGTTCAAATGTTTCCTGGAAGCACAAAACCTGAAATAGAAGCTGGAATCCTAAGGAGTGGAAGAATATTCAGATCAGGAAAGAGAAAGAAAACCAAAAAGGGATGACGAAATCCTAGTTTGTTTGAGGAGAGTGAACACGAACTTCGATCGTACGAAGACAAAGGGTCTTGTGACGAAGAGGACTATAGCTCGATTTTGGAGGGACCAGAAGATTCTAAGGATTCTATGGAGATGTCAAGGTCAGGACGTAACTACATAAGACCAGCAATATCTCCAGAGGTAAGATCTAGGGCTTCATCCCCAGAAAGGACTGCTAATACGGATAGTGCTAGCCCTGTGACTAATGCGTAGGAAGGCACCCCCCCNAGAGCAGCATTGGTACCTCTGTGAAACTCTTTGGATGGTGCGTTTAGTCCCTAATCCAGACATAAAGAAGGCACATATTATCATGACCTTGAGGGGTCGCGTGCTGGATTGGTTCATGAAGTTTTGTGCCGCACCAATTGGAACGCCACAGAAGACCCTTGAAGAGATCTGAATTGCAATGATCTCCCTATTTAGAAAACCTAAATTAGAGTTGTAGTGTATTACACTGATCAAAGAAATCAAACAAGTACCGACGTAAACGGTATGGGATTTTGACCAGTGGTTTAAAACACTGATGGCCAAGGTAAGCTTCCAAATGTCAGATGTACAACATAAAGAGTGGTTTATTGTTGTGTTGTTACCATACATCCGAGGGCCGTTAATGCAACAGAATATTGAATCGCAGATAGAAGCACTAGAACTGGCAATGAAGTTAGAGGCCTCACCCATTAGCGATAGTGCCACATGGATGGTGCATATTCAGTTGCAGCTAGCCAATCTGATGATACAACTTCAAGACATCAAGAAGGGTAAAGAAGCACAAGAAGATTTGTGGTGCACAAAATTTAGGATGGACGAACACATTAAGGACAACTGTCCGACCTTCACGAACTACGTCGTGTCAGGTGCACCCAACCCATTAAATGGCCATGGGGTACCATAGTGTCGCATATGCCAGTCAAGAGGACATCGCGACAAAGAGTGTTTATATTTGTAAAAAGTTGTAAGTACCCCTGCAAGCCTCTTCTGTAAATTTTGTAAATCAGTAGGACATGATGAGAAATATTGTAGAGCATACCAGCTCTTGAAAGAAAAGATTGTCGACACCTACTTAATGAAAAATGAAGGGTTCACCCAGGATGAACAGGCGCAAGCCTAGTATCAGCCTGCGCAGTTCCCACTTAATCAGTACCAACCACAGTACACGCCTCAGCAGCCGTACACACAACAAAACCCCTATCAGCCACACTACTAACAAAACCAATACCCACCATAGCAACCACACCCGCAGGGAAGGGGTGGCAGAAACTTCAGAGGAAGAGGTGGAGGAGGAGGGTTTGGTAGAGGAAGATGTCAAGTTACATGCTATAAATGTGGACAACCGGGTCACTATGCCATAGATTGTTTGAAGCCTGCGAAGACATGTTCATACTGTAAGGGATATGACCATAATGTCAAACAATGTCCTCAGTTGATTGCAAAGTGGCAAGCTAGGACCATTACAGGACCTAACCCCACGCAGAACCCGAACCCAAATCTGAATGTGAATGTTCAGATGATTGCGGCTGAACCACAAGATTTGAACGTTGCTATCGTAACATGAGGAGGTGCGACGACCGTAGCAAATCAGGATAAACTGCAAGAACAACCGCAACCACAAGTGAGCCCAGCGGTGCAGAAAAGGAAGCCACTAGACGTCCAAAAGAAGAAGGAAGTATTCTTGGACATGCATTCATAGTTCATAGACCCAGAAGTACCATAAACATCTGTAGAAGTCAAGGAAATGCCTGAATGCTTTCAACACATATTCCAGAAGAAGGTCCCACCAAAGGTTAGTAAGCTAAAAACCTTTCTGTCAAGTTATTTGACTCTAATGCAAGATAAAGATGCTATTGCAAAACTACAAGCAATGATAGAAGAGATACATATAGATCTACGACCTGAAAAAGAAAGTTAACCAAATACATAACAAATTTAAAACTAGCCGCGAGTTAAGGATGACTGTGCAGATAGTTGACTACGACATGGATTATATCATCTTGGATCTGGGTTTTGATGTCAATATTTTGACGCGATAAACTTGGGAAAGTATGGGCAAGCCGCACCTAGACTGGTTCCCCATCTAGTTGTGACTTTCCAATCAAGCGAAGGTCCTACCCATTGGTCGGTTGAGCAATGTCTCCGTTGATGTTGAAGGGTTGCGCATATTTGCAGACTTTGAAGTCATTAACATTGTTGATGACACAAACCCATACCCTGCTCTATTAGGAATAGATTGGGCCATAGACAATCAGACCATCATAAATTTCAAGAAAAGGATTCTCTCATTCAAGGACGAGGAAATGAGGGTAGTATCACCCATCGATCCATTAGAGGGACAGAGATACGTCGAGCCTGTCTATAATGAGGGATAGGGTGACTATCTCGACCAGATCTACAATGTCATAGCTATGTAGGAAGATTATATCAATCCGACAACAAATGGAAACCTCAGTTGGAAAAGTTCTAGTTGCTGCACATTCGACTCAGGAGAGGTTTTAGAGGGTTGGCAAAATAGATTACACGAAGTCTCTATGAGAAGGTGTGTAAGAGTTACAAGGTCTATGCGACGGGTGGAGAATGATTCAAGGGAGCTACCCACCTATGAGGATTTATCCGACCTTGCGACTTTCTTAAATAGATTTGAAGAACTCGTAATAGAATCACAACGCTTTTCTGCACTCGATCATGCACTAAAAGCTATGATCACTAGATGGTGGGGTGCACATAAGAAGTCTATAACAGACTGGCCATAGTGTAGAAGGTTTATGGAAGTCAAGTTTGGAGAAGAAGTCACCTTCGCAAACCACAAGTATTCAGGACAGACAAACCCAAGTGAACATTGTAACCGTTGTCGCACGGTATGAGTATCAGGACCTGTTCCCTACCAACTTCTCATAAATGAGGGGAATAGTGGGAGACTTAGGGGAGATGAAAATACCCCTGCGACCAGATGTTAAAACAAATAAGAAGCGACAAAAGGTATGGCATGATTAACATATCAGGTTTAAGCCATTCGAAGAAGGAGTACTTATCCGACTGTATGGCAACACATTTTTCAAGCACCTGGGCAAGTTGAAGACACATTGGCTAGAGCCATATAGGTTCGCGCACATTACTGATACGGGCACAGTAAAACTCCAGAAGTTAGATGGTGCCTATGTCACAGGTATGGTGAACGATAGTCGCCTGAAGCTGTACTACGACATGCATAACATCCCGGGTTAGAATTAAAAAAAAAAAGAAAAAGAAAAAAGATGAGAGGCCATGTAACACCCTGGTTTTGACCCCATTTGCATTAAATGTATATGTTGTATATATTGTAATTAATCGTGGTGTGGAGCTAAAGGAAAAAGCCCACCATCGATTTAACATTTTATGTTCCGGCGATTAAAAATCGTTGCCAAAGGTATTTCGTGCTAGTCGACACATTATAATTTTGGGCATCATGTAAATATGCATTTTAATTAAATACCCATAACCAGCTATGTCTATGCAACATTAAAAGAGATGGGGGCATGATTTTCCTAAGGATAAGGAGGGGGAATTATATAACCTTTGGGGCCAATAGGGAAAATCCAAATGTCAATAGGAGAACCCATCAACGAGTCAACTACCCATTTTGTCTTTTTCCCGCAATCATTAAATTCTACCAGAATGTGGTTGAGTTAGTTATTGCATGGGGATGGGAAGAGGATGGGCAACAATTTCAAATTTGGGGAAAATCAATTTTGACTTTTGGGGCAAATAAACACCCAAAATGCATGCCCATTTGCCCATACACCCACGTTCTTCATTTTCTCACACAGGGAAGCTTAGGAGCTGTTTTTACCTCCACGATTTTCCTCGCTGTGTGTTCTTCCTTCACGATTTGGGCTCTTGGGAGTTTTTATCATTAAAATTCACCCACATTGGGGCTCCCTTAAGCGACTGGGAAGTTGCTGGTGTGAAATCCATGATTTTGGATTTGTTGTGTATTTCTTCCTCTTGTGGACAATTGTTCTTCATTTCGCTGGAGTCTGAGAATTTCGTTTTTGTGATGTTCTTGTGGTTGGGTTCTTCCCCAACGTTTTCTGTTTCATTTTCCCAATGTTTACCAAGCTGAAAATCATTTTTGTGTTGCCCAAGGATTTTGAGGAGAGACCACATCCTTTTGAATGTTGTTGATGAATTTGTTTTTGGCCACGTTAGGGCCAAAATGTCCTTGGGATACAGTTTTCTATTAGGGGGTTGTTCTTACCCTCCTTGGCAATTAATTTTGTGGCTGAACTGTTTTCCTCAACCCAGAAATGGTGTATATTGCTGTGTATGCAATTGTTCTTTGGACTATGTAGGAGTGGAAAGGAATCTGCTTGACAAACCTAGTGTTTTGCAGGAGCCTCACAGACAGAGCTAGAGGGTTGGCTCTCTTCTCTACACCCCCTGAATAACACTGTAAAGGAAGCCATGTCCTCAGGGACTGTGCAACAGAGAAGGGAATGATTCCTTGTGTTGGGTGTGTGTGGATGTCTTAGGAGCAAGCTAGTTCTGGTGAAGGAATCCTTAGCTCTTTAGTGAGCCCACTAGCTTAGCATACAGTGCTTCCATCTCTTGATAACTTGATAAACCCAACTCGTTGATTTGGATGAATTTTGTGGTATCCTTAGCTATGTGTGAGCCTGCTTAATTTCCTTTTTCATTGGGGAATCATGCCCAGCTCGGGGGTGGCGGTGTTGCTGAGAAATTAAGGAGCACACTAGCCTATGGTTGGGTGGAACATTGCAGCAGCATAGCTGGTTGCGGGAATCTTCATTTGAAGATAAGTATTCTTGTGTAATCACCCATACAACTGTATTGTTTATATGAATTATGATGAACATGTTAAAATTTGTTGAATGCTTGAATTAAATGTAATTGCTTCCGCTGAATTTTAATTCTTTATGCTTCTGTGTATCTTGGTTGAATGCATTTTATTTTACATTTTATGGGGCTAAATGCCCGAGTAGATAGTGTTATGGTAGCATCCTCTTCGTCGGTCGGAGGGTCGGGGACATTACAGGCAAAAGGACATAACCTATTTTGTCGCAGGTCTGCGACAGAATCGGCATAGAAGCACGCAGGAAATAAGCACAAACAAAGAAGCGCGCAAGAATCAATCCACTACGCAAGCACAAACAAGGAAAATGAAGCACACGACATGTATAGAGAAGGGAGCCGCATAGAAGAAGGAATACACACAAAAGCTATCACTTGCGCAGGAAGAGGGAACGAAGCAAAAATCCATTAGCACACGAGACAAAGCAAAAAGCGACAAAAGTATACAAAAGGTGGAAATGACAGGCTGGCCGACATTAAGCTACGAATCTCTGGAAAAGATTCTGGCATCTGTGACAACTAAGTGACATTAATTCAATGAAGTACGAGGAGTAGGGTGACGTGCTTTTTGATCCCATCACCCATCCTCAACATAGCTACCATAACTAGGCTGACAGGTACAACCCATAAAGAGAGTTACATAATTTAATGAAGAATGTGGCAACAGAAGCCACCCAGGAGATCGATTAGACCTTGACCTCCCATGAAATGATGATTGCAAGATGCAGAGGGCCGTATAAATTCTTGACCTCCCCATCAAGCACTGTGTTACACACAGTGAGACTTGAGAGAACTAGAGTCACGTGATTAGAGAGCTAAACCTTGCCATCCTTGTTCAAGTAAGCCGACGTCCATGGTAATTAACATCACCAGTTAGAGTGAGGTATCAGACACAACTGTTATCTTCGGTTGCCACATTGAAGAGGAAGAGGAAATACGGTCGGCCAAGGTACAACAACAACAACATCAAACAGAAATTGACCCCATGGAAAGAACATACAAACAAACAGTTCATGGGGCTGGTCATGCTACCATTCCAACCCTTGGTTCATGTCTTGTGCCTAACCCAGATCAGAGAACACCATTTGCTCCAGGACCACCACGAGTAGCTGTGGCACATGTCAGAGAGTCGAGGCATCCCAGCGAGAAGCAACCAGGAGAGGCATCTGGACCACCACCACTGCAGCAGAGAAAAAGTAAGGCTACGGCCACCGTGGACGAGCGAGGAAAGGCACCTATTGGAAAAGAAGTAGAGGATGTCATGGAAGAAGACTCACTACCATGAAGAGGGCCAAAAGAGGAGTGAGTTGAGCTGAATTTCCCACACTACATTCGGCCAAGGAGAACTGATGTAGAGGATAGGGCTCTCCCAAAGAAGGCGGTGACTACTCTGGTAGCGCCGCAAATTCCTAATGACGTCCCCTTGCTAAAGGATATCCTGCCTGAGGATAACAACATTGCATTCTTTTTACACGCATAGGCGCTGCGTGATGTTGTCCAATTTTATATGGCTTGTAGACCGTGATGCTGAGATGAATCTGGTCAAAGGTTGGGAATCATTCGTCCCTGATCACCCCCTTGAATTCGAGGATTTTCTGGTTTTCAATAGGGACAATGCTTCATTCTTCAAAGTTCATATATATGGCAAAGATAGTGGTTAGAAACAACTATGCACATGCAATCACCAATTGGGCACTTCTAGCAGAGATGGAGAAATATGGTAGTGCAACCCCCATGCTATAGACTCCCTGTTTACTTGACGTGGCCCGAGAACGAGCCACAAGACTGTGACAAGAAGCGGGCCAACAAGATGGAGAGGAAAAGGAGGATGAACAGGACCGACAAGAACAAAAAAAAGATGAATTGCAACAAGCAGAAGAAAAACCTACGAAAATATATTCTTCAAATAATGCTGACGAAGAAGTTGTGTAACTTCTTTTTTTCTAAATATGGGATGAGGCCACAGTGCACGAAACACTGCAAATTTTTTTTTCTTCAAGAAATGGCCACGTATGTTGCACTAACTACTATGTCCATTATTTCGTGGCTCGGGACGAGCCACAGGTGAGTGTTGGGGCTTGTTGGCCTAGAAAGGAGCACAAGGAAGAAGTTCGTGCGCAAGCAAAATAAGGTGCACCGCGTGCGCGCGACAGGAAGAAAGGAAGGACGCGAAGGAAGAAAAGGACCAGCACAGGCATAATGGAGATGCGCATGACAAAGGAAAGTTGAACGCACAGGCGTGCAGGTGATAATGAATGGAAGACGACAGGTGCAGATCGTGGCTGTAGGTGATAACAGATGAAATACGACAGGTGCAGATCATAGCCAGTTAAGGCGGCGTAAGCCTGTGGTAATGCATGTGCGAGGGAATATTGGTAACTTAGGCCAACAGTTCCTTGAGTTAGACCCTGATAGCCTATAACCATTTTTTATGGCTGATCACGACCTGTAACTGTTGAGCAGTGTGTAGTCGACCCTGCGTAGTCTGAAAGAAGTTATAAATAGGGAGGACCCGTTCTGTATAAGGGTTGGTGATTAATATTTATTGGTTGGTTGTTCATTGGCAATCCATAGGGACGAATGCCGGTTTGCTGTAATTTTGTAGAGATTAGAAGAAGAGAAGAGTCTCGTAGCGATAGGAGGGTGTTGAGCCGCGGATATGGCTGTTGTGTGCGCAGAACATTAGGAGTAGAAGAACAAACCAGAGAGCATGAGAATTAGAAGTCTGAGTCACAAATACATATCATAAGATTAGTCTCCATCCTGCGGACTGCAAGGTGCTATACCCTTTTCTCATGCCAAATGAAGAACACCTTGGTGGTTTTTCGCATATGGGTTTCCACGTTATCCCTTGTGTTTGAATGGGTGATTGATGTTGTGAATGGTTGTTATTTGCTTACTGTATGATGATAAAATATTGATTAAATGTGTGATGTTATATTATAATCAGTAGATGAATGGTTAAGAAAGCATCATTGAGGTATATGCATATATCGACCAGTACGTAATGTTTTAAGTAAAAACATAAGTCGCAGACGGTCTATTAGTACGAGTCAGCTTTTTCACACAAGTTGTGCCAGTTGTGAGGTTGAGAACAAGGTTAGGTTGTGCATGCTGACATATAGTTGTGCTCAGTCACACAAGGATGACTCCACTGTCCATCCATCTAGTTTCCTTCATTGAGCGCGTTGGCCACACGCCAAGGGACTATAATCCCTCGCCCATCACAAAAACATGGTTTCGGCAGTTACCCATCGAAGAGATATCTTGGGTGAGACTGCGCCTGCTCTACGGGTGTTGCTGACGGGGCTTGCTATGTCGGGCCGGTATCTCGGGTGTTTGTTGGGTTGACGGGCTGCGCAGAACCTGGTTCGCGCGAGTTAGGAAAAGTGGCCAACACATATCCATGTGACCTAACTTAAATGCATATATAAAAAAAAACTCTTCACATGAGCATATGCCACGAGTCTAGTTATTGTTATTCATTATCTGTTATAAATATTAAATGTGGACTATCACAAACATAGAAAAGGTTCAGAGTCCTTCGAAAAGCTTCAGAGTCTTCAGTGGAGAGGGGCAACGGTGCACTAGTTTTTTTAGTTTATAAAAGATATTTTAAACGTCATAAAATAGATGGAAGAATAGAAAATGCCTTTTGGGACAAGGTTTTAATCTATTTTCTTTGTGTTTTCTTTAGGTGAAAGTCATAAACTAGAAAGACATCCAAAATTTGTAAGGAAGAGTTGGACTTCCAATTTCTGAAGTCGAAAAGTCGGAAGTCGGTAAAATAGAATAAGGGTAAGGTAGAAAACCGAATTTCCGATTCACGAAGCCGAGAAAGTGGAAGTCAGGAAGTTGGAAGTTGAAAAGCGGAGAAATAGCTGAAAGTGTGTAAGCAAAGTTGAATTTCTGATGCTCGAAGCCGAAAAGTGGATGTCAAGAGGTCGGAAATCATAAGCGGAAAAATTAGCCGAAAGTTCTAAGGAAAATTTGGATTTCAGATTCTCGAAGCCGAGAAGCAGAAGTTGTCATGTCGAAAATCGAGAAACTAAGCATTTTCGATTCGCAAAAGCAGAAATTGAAAGTTAGGAAGTTAGAAATATGGAAGTCATGAGGCAGGATATTGAAAAGCGGAAAAATAACTTAAAGTAGTCAGGAAATGTTGGATTTCCGAAGTCGGAAAGCAGAAATCGGAAAGTCGAAAAGTCAGGAAACGAAGATCAAGTTGTGGCTTCGTGGATTCGGGAGGACGAAAATTGGAAAGCGGAAAAAGGTAGCTGAAAGTTCTAAGGAAAAATTGGATTTTCGATTCCTGAAGCGGGAAAGCGGATCTCCACATGTCGGAAATCAGGAAATTGAGGATTTCCAATTCGCAAAAGTGGTAACCAGAAGTTGGGAAGGAGGAAAGTCAGAAATCAGGAAGTCGCGAGGTAGGAAATCAAAAAGCAAAACAAATAGATGAAAGTTATAGGAAAAATTTGGATTTTTATTTTCAAAGCCGGAAAATGAAAGTCGAAAAGCCGAGAAACGAAGATGAAGCCGTGGCTTCGTGGATTTCTGCATTTCAAAGTCGTAAATCAGAAGCTGTAAATATGGAAGTCAGAAATTGAAAAAGTGACAGGTGAGCACCTTGCTTCGTTGATTTTCGCATTTCGAAGTCAAAAATCGGAAAGCAAAAATTCAGAGGTCAAAAATCGAGAAAGTGACAGGTGAGCACGTCGCTTCGTGGATTTCGACATTCCAAAGTGCGAAATTGAAAGGCGAAAAGGTGAAAGTCGGAAATCAGAAATGTGACAAATGAACAGTTCACATTCTTGGATTTCTACATTCCAAAGTCGGAAGTCGGAAGGCAGAAGTCAGAAAATTCAGTTCAGTTATGAAATGACCGATCTATTTATAGATTGGATCTGTAAGCTTCAGAACGACTATTATAGTGATTTTCAAGCTTGAGAATGATTGTAAGAGGTTATCAATTTTCAATGGTCTTGCAGCCTTAGGTTGATTTCCTTACCTAAACCAAGTGCAGGCCTAGGAAATTGACATTGGTGTTTACTAGTGAATTTCCTAAGAGAACTATAGGTGACACACTTTCCTTTATAGCTTCAGCATTCATTTAAAGGCTAACAATATTATACATGGACCTCACTAAGATAGAATGAGGAGAGGCTTAAAATATAACCAAATACAAGACTCACTGATTCAAAACATAGCATGAGTATTACACCATTATGAAGCCAGATAACCAATACAAGTCACAGTCCTTTTGCAATAGAGCAGGAGCCACAATCAATTAAAATAGAGCAAGGGTGTTTCACCATATCATAAGCAACACTTTCATTTATTCTAAAAACTGATACCTATCATTTATTGACATTTAAAACACCTCTTTAGTAGACTGAAGGAATACCTGCAAATTTGACAAGGTTCGAAAACCTTTGTTGGAAACTCTCTAGTGTAAACGAAGCGCAACAAAATCAATATAAGCAATGCAAAGGCAAACGATAATAAATAGTGGTTACCTGAAGCTTTGTATATATGTGCAAAGCAAAGGCGGTGCAACAACAAATGCAGTAAATCGAGTATTGCAACAAGACCTTAGAGATCGTCATAAGGTGATTCAAAATTAAGATATATGCCCATGTCTGAATCAAATGACAAGCTTTCTTGCATTAATGGAGAAACTATGCATTAATGAAGCATTGATGTGGATGAAGGGACATGGGGAAAGTGTATTTAATCGACTGAAGTGGTAGTGAAATGAAACCACGACCAAATTGACCCCACAATCTATGAGCCTAAAGCCACAAAAGGCGTCGACAAAATCTTAGCCTAAACCCACAAAAACTGTTGGTTTGAAACTTTCGCAAAATATAGGGTGTAAAATCTTGGTAAGGGATATGCCCAATTGAAAGAAATGAACTGCAGTGAAGGACAGTGAAACCCTATACAAAAAAATATTCCACGACCAGTCGTTAAGGGAAATAGGTAGAAGTGTAGTGAAAACATGCAAGGCACCTGTAAAAAAAAACCTAAAAAACAAGTGGGAAGAAGGATATGCAATTGGTAATCTAACACGAAAAAACTATCAATAAGTCCATCAATCCATTCACACGCATCACCGACTGTAACACAGAGGACATTTGTGGTCTACGGGACAGAAGTTCCGGAATCAAAATTGCAGAATCGCATCGGGACTCAACTAAAGTGTAGTACAAAACAAAACAAAAAATTAATCACCATACGTGCATGAAAATAAATGTCAGGACATGGCTCCATCAATCAATCCATTTATGCGCAATAGCAACTGTAACACAAAAGACAGCTGCCAAACTTCTATTTGCCCAACATGCGAGCCACTTGTCACATCACCATTAGCCAGGGGGACAAGGAATCTTCTGAGACTGTGTCTCCATTGTGAAACGCCTTCGACGTAAATATATATATTAACCTAAATTAAAAAGCTTTCATGTATTGTTATTAGTAATTAAAAAAAACATAATATTATTTCATTAAATTTCAAATTTAGATTATAATTTTTATTAAGTAGTATGTCATTATATTTATAATTTACTATCAAATATTCACCATATAAAAAATAAAATTACAAAATTAAAACACTTTAAATGTAAAAGTTGAAAAAAAATGAAAATTAAAGCAAAAAAAAAATCAATTATTCACCATCGGGCGGATGATTTGTTAGCACAGGGGACATGCAAGTCCACCACCTGCCACTCCCCATACACCTCAAAATTCACCTCGTTATTCACCCGACTTGGGGGAGGGAAATCCTTATCCATGATTTGAATGAGTTGATCCTTAAGTGAGTCATCATGAAAGTGCAACCAATTATGATCGAGCGCTTCTTTGGACATGTTGGCCCCGTGATTTGCCAAGTGGTCTGCCAATTTGTTACATGTTCTTTTGATGTGCCTGAGTTGTAACACCTAGAAGTATGCAAGAAAATAATAGAGTTGTTCCTTCATCCCGTCAAGTCTCTAGTGTTTCAAAAGATTTTCCAGCGGACTGCCATTGGAGAGCCTTTGCATGGTGTTGATAATGATCTGTGAGTCCCCTTCTAAAACTAGCACAAGCCAACTTTCTCTTCGTGCGACGGTGAGCCTAGAGATTAACGCTAGTAGTTTCTCCACATTGTTGGTGGTTGTGCCTATGTACTATGTGTATATATGAATAATTTCTCCTTTTTCATTCCTCAAGACCCCTCCAATTCCAACTAGTCTAGGTTTCCCTTTAGAGGCTCCATCAAAATTGAGCTTTAAGCGTCGAGGGGAAGGGGGGGACCAAATAGAGTGGATACTTTCCTTACGAGGATGAGACCAGGCATCTGGTCTAACTTAAAGAGCCTGCAAATCCTAGTCTTTTAAAATTAACTGCTCCTGGGGTGGGCAAGTTAAATCAGAAGTTGACCAATGGTTAAGTTGCAGGGTTTCCTGAAGGTTTTCTTTGATGATTAACTGAAAGTTTTGAAGGGGAAGGATCTGATCTTTAAAAATTCATCTGTTAAGTTCTTTCCAGAGGTTCCAAAGGGATAATCCAGGAAATAGGTTCACAACTTATTGAGATAGGTGTTGGAGAAGGGATGGAGGTGTCAGTTTGTTATGGTGTTTCTTAAGCAAGTGCAGTCCTGATCAGAGCGCCTCAAGAGACTTGCACCCCAATTGCATAAGGCTGAAGCAAATTGACATTGATTTAGACGATGTTCCATTATCTCTCCCGCTTAATCACACATGACACATCTGGAGGGACCTTGGAAGCCCCACTTTAGGAGTTGGTCCCAGGTAAGAATTTTACCCTACACAATTAACCATAGGAAAGTTTTAACCTTTGACCAAATATGGGAATGCCATATGCGATCCCAAACAACATATTTTTGGGTATCATTTTGAGGATGTTCTAAGTGGTAAGATTCTTTGATTGAGAAGCATCCTTTAGGTGGATAGCCCCATATCATCTTATCCAGGGTAGTTTGAACGAACACTTTTCTTGAGTTTAATTCATTCCAGAAGTTATGATTTTCCTTCTAAGCGTCATTCCCCAACCATGTCTGCCTTGGGAGTTAGGATTTCCATTTACTGTGAATTGGATGAGGGGTCCAGTAGTGAGCCACAATGACCTTTTCGGCTTGCTGCATTCAGATTTTCATGTCTTATGTGTTTTCCTTTGATTGCAGGGGAGGGAGTTGTTGCCAATAATCCTCCCCGAAAAGAGTCGTTTTCCCATCCCATATCTCCCATAAGCTATGACTGCGAATAAGTTCTCTTTGCACCCTAGCGGAGTTCCATATGATTGATCCTGCTTCTAGATCCTCCATTTTGATTAGATCCTCCAAACTGAACCCTCTTGCAAACTTGTCCCTCCAAAACACCACTACAAGTACAAACTAAGATAAAAAACCACACACTGAATCAAAGCAAAGACTGGGCAAGGATCTACAGGACTAACCGAAAGCGGGCTGGCCTCCCCAGCGGAGTCACCAGTTCTGTTGTTCAGGATTAAACACCCTTGTAACCTAGGGTCTAGGGTTACCAACTTACTACTAACCTTGCAGACAATCAGCTTTAATAGAGAACATAAAGGAAATAGGAAGAAAATCTTGACTTACCCGATTATTGACGGTTGATCCAAGCTGGATCTTCTTCCGTTCCTCTTCTCTCCAAAGCTTCCAGGGATGCACCTCCTTGACCTGCAAAGAGCAAATTCTCCAAGTACAATCTTATACATGTATATATGAGAGGTTAGATAAACAATATATCCAATACATAATCAAAATATTCATTAACTATAATACATGAAAGAGACTCAACACAATGTTGGAAGAAGAATTCTCTTTATTAACAATCAATGAATGAGATAAGAGTACAACCTAGCTTCTGAGACAAGGACTCCTCTGCAACCAAAGGAATCTGAGTTCTACTGCAGTAAGACTTCTGAAGATATACCACCAGCATAACTTTGCTCTCCAAACTTGATTGATTAATGCCCTCCCCAAGGCCTCTATTTATAATTTGGGAAATAGAGTGGTTTCGAAGGTTGAGGAGGTTGAAACAGTTAGGATAGTTAATGATTAGGACCCAACTAATCTCCATTAATCGTGATTTATATTTTTTAATGTCGAATCAAGATGTACGCGACTATTGATATAGGCAACCCGCGTATGACACGCGAGTTACTTAAAGGAAACCTGCGTACGCTGATGTATGCGGGTTGCAATGTAGATAGTCGCGTACAGTACGTGAGTTGTCAATGGGAATAGTCGCGTATGTACACGAGTTGCAATGAGGATAGTCGCATACGTAACTCAACACTTAGAAAAATAATACGGCAAGCTGGTTCAAGGGTAAATGCATCCCAAGTCATACCCATCTATAGTGTTTTGGCAAACTTCAATCCTAAGATGTCCTTTTGTGTACCAACATAAGGAATGTCGGCACTCGGACGGAGAAGTGCCATTTGGGTTGATAACAGTAAAGGTTGTTCTGTGAGGCATCTCCACCAAAGTTTTGTAGAAAGGACTTGATTGAGTATAAGGGGCCTCTGATTCCTAGTCCTCCTCTGCTCTTATCTTTGCAGAGTGATTTCCACCCCACCAAAGGCCATTTCTTGTTTTGCACATCTCCCCCACATAGGAAGTTCCTCTGCAGATTTCAAATGGATTTGAGAACATGCTGAGGAGCTGCCATAAGTGAGAATAGGTGCAATGACATGACTTGTGGGACTGAATTTAGCAAGATGAGGCATCTAGAGAAATTTAAATCCTGGAAGATCCAGGAGGAGAGTTTAAATTCCAGTTTAGTAAGGAAGTCTTTCCAAGAGGATTTTTTCAAAGCTGACTCAATGAGGGGGGCTCCAAGGAATTTTACCGAAAGGGATATCTTCAGAAGCCCAAGGATTCTAGTTATTCGGAGCTGGGTGAGAATAAGTGTGTTTAAAAATAAGACATGTGATTTTAAACTGTTTATGGACATCCCCGAGGCTTCTCCAAAAATTCTAAGAATGCGCTTGAAGGATTTTGGTTCTTGAACCAAGGATTGCCCCGGTAGCATGGTGTCATCCACAAACTGAAGATGAGAGTGAGGAATTATAGAGGAATTATGGTGGATGCCTTGAATTGGATTTTCCAACACCTGTGCTTTGATGAATCTCTCCAATCCTTCTGCCAGAATAATAAAGAGATAAGGAGATAAAGGGTTGCCTTGGCGAATGCCTCTTGAGGTGGAAAAGGTGGCAGATGGGGGGGGGGGGGGGGGGTTGATAATAATGGAGAAGAAAGACGATGAGACTAGAGCTAAAGCCCAATTTACCCAATATGTGGAGAAGCCAAAGGCTTCCAACATGGCTTTGAGAAATTTCTAGCTTATTTTATTGAAGGCCTTGGACATATCTAATTTCATGAGCATGCCTGAGCGACGGGAGGTTTTGAGAGAATTAATCGCCTCATGGGTCGTAATAATACCATCTAGAATTTGTATCCCTTCCAAATATCCAATTTTCTCCTAGGATATTATAAGCGGTAGGAGGGGATTTAGGCAATTGATGATGATTTTAGTGATGAGTTTGTAGATGGAATTGCACTGTACAATAGGTCGATAGTTCGAAGAATCCCTAGGTTTATCGATCTTAGGGATGAGGGTAAGAAAAGTGGCATTCAAGGCTAGAAGAATTAGGCCCGATCTTCTGGAACTTTGAACCACCTCCCAAACATCCTACTTAATTAAACTCCAACAGTTCTGGAAAAAACCTGTTGTGAAACCATCTGGTCTTGGAGCCTTTCCAGGGTTCATTTCCATCACTGCCTTTTCACTTTTGTTAGAGAGATGTCCTGAGAGAGGCTGTGATTTTGATCAGGTGTTATGGTGGAAGGAATATGTTGCAGGATTTGATGGATTGCAGGAGAGTGGTCTATTGCAGGTTCCTTGAGGAGTTCTTTGTAGAAGTGAAACAACTCATTTTGAATCTCCTCCTTAGTTTAAAGAGTGTTACCTTAACTAGAAGTGAGCCTCGTTATAAGATTTTGTTGTCTTCTCTGAAGCATAGAGAGATGAAAGAATTTGGTATTTTGCTCACCTTCTTTGAGCCATTTTATCCTAGATTTTTTCTTCCATAATTCTTCCTCCTGATGGTAACGAGTATTTAGTTGCTCTTAGAGAGATTTCTCCTGAAGTTTGAGTTCTTCTGTGTACCCCATTTATATAGCTTGATTTTGAGTTGCTTTCAACTGGGATTCCATATTTTTCTTTTCTTCAAAAATGTTGCCAAATGCCACTTTATTCCAAGTCTTGAGCTGAGATTTTAGGTGTTTCAATATTTGTTGGGATTTGTACATGACCATGCCTTCCAGATGAGCTAATTCAAGCCACCACTCCTTAATTTTAGACATAAAATGAGGGTGAGAAAGCTAGCATTTCTCAAAACGGAAGGGCCTTCAACTGTGGGTGCCTTCCAATTCCAAGAGGAGGTAGACCGACCAATGGTCAGAACTTGCCATAGGGAGAATGATTGCTGAGAGATTGATTTGGTTCTGGAGAAGTGGGTTGGAGATGAGAAATATTTCTAGTCGACAGGCCACCTGCCTTTCTCCTCCTCTGTGATTGTTCCAGGCGTGTATTCCATTTTTAGTTTGTAGATCCTCTAACCTGAGGTTGTTGATTAGATCAAGGAAGGCAAGACTATCTCTTTCAAGCCTTCAAATACCTCATTTTTCTCCAAAAGAGAGGTAATGATGTTGAAATCCGCTCCAATGATCCTGTTTTGGGAGGGGATTCGTGTGTGGAGCCAATTGAGGTGCTTGAGAAAGGAGAGATTTTGTTCCATTTGCCGAGGTCCATAAACATTGGTGACTACCCCTCCATGGATAGTTCCATTGATTTTGAACCATCTTGAAAGAGTGTGCTGGGAAGATAAGAACCTTCTATATGTAGGAAGGAGTGGTCCCATAAGATGGCTATGCCTCCAACACTTCCTCTGGCGTCCAGAGCGATGACTTGGGCATTCTTCCAAATTTTTTTTGAAAATTCCAGGAGCTTTTTCTTTGAGCATTTGGTTTCTTGTAACATTATCATAGCAGGTTTCTTAGTGAGAATCCTATTTTTGAGTATTCTTCATTTGGAATCACTTCTGATTCCTCAGATGTTCCAAGAGATGAATTTTAATTCCATTTAAATAGTAGGGTGGAAGTGAGCCTCTAAACGAGCACTCTACCCTTAGTCTATTAAGTAGGCTCCTAATTCTTTGATCATTTGTCTGTTTTTTTTTCCTTCCTTTTTTAGGAGTATCACTTATAATTGTTGGCATGTCTATGCGTTTTTGTGCTTTTACCCCTAGTTGAGTATGACTTTGTTCTTGTATTTCCATATCTGCTTGCTTCGGAACTTGCTTATCCTTGCTTATAACGTTGTATATTCCTACTAAAAGATCCAGTTGCTGAAGCAGGATAATGTTGGTTTCCCCTTTTTTCACAGCTTCAGATAAAGTTGGCAGGTTTAGTTCTCCTAGTTCCATGTCATCCATTTCTAGAGGTTCTCCATCCTCATTCATTAGTTGATCATCTGTCGTGGTGAGAGCTAACACCTCTGGCTGAGATAGATAGACTTTAAAGTTTGTGGGTGGTCATGCAGTTAGGTGGTCTGTGAATCAAGTTTAGCAATTTTATTCTTTTCCAACTCGGTCATTCATACGACTGGTTCAATGTTTTCCTATGGGTTCAATGTTTTCCTGTGGGTTCAATTGAGTGAGAATGGAGAAGTTTTTTTGAGTAGGATCATTAGGAGTTGGGTTGGGGGTTGGAGCTTTTTTGCCTTGACGATGCCTTCCCGAGGCTTTAGTGAATCCATCATCATTCATTTTATCTATGGGATTTGCAGGGGAGGTCTTGGCATTTAAAGGGAATTATTAAAAGAGATGACAATGCTCATGGCATTTGAGACAACGGAAGGGGATGTGTTCGTAATCAATGGGATGAATCCAATCTGAGTCTCTATGGCTCAAATAGATGGCTTTTGGAAGTGCGACTCAAATTTATAGGTAAAGGAAAATGCGAGCATAAGAGGTGTAACACCCTACCATGGTTGCATCCAAAATTTGCACAAAAGTTCCAAGGGTATTGCCAATACCCGTGAGCCTTTCTATGTTCCAAAACTATAGTGGCAGCGAGTAAAGTCTTATCCAGACTCAAACCACTTTAAAGTATTCATTTTCCGGTGAGAACTGTTCCTTCCAGTTACACATATAAAGTCATGTTCAATGAAAAAAGTATGGCCCGCTTTGGAAAATATGGTTCTTATCTTCTAGATTATGAAAAATGACTGTAAAAAATCCTTTTTAGCCCAGTTTTAGTTCACATTGTCCTTTTAGTTTCCAGGTGTTGGTGAGCCAACCCACTAAGGCTTTTTTGAAGGCCATATTCCTATGAAATTGCAAATGATTGTGTGTTCATGCATAAGCTAAATTTGTTCATCCACCAGGGTTGAGGTTATCTCATACCTTGGGATTAGTAGAGATTTAGGTTTGCATTTCGAGTTTTCCTTTGTTAATGCCTCTAGAGGAGTCAGATAAGAAGGAGTCGCTTCCGAGGAGCCTATCACGTCTATCTTCATTGAGCTTGAACCTACTCCTCCGTTTCCTTTTATCGCTGATGAGGGTGATGTTGTGGTCTCTGAACCTAATAACAAAAGAGGCTTTGCCCCAAGGGCCCTGCGCACTAACATACTGCTGAAGGAAGGATTGATCCTTCCTCCACTACTAACCGCCATTGTTGAAAGTCACTAGCACCACGCGATAAAAAACTAGTTAAAATTCAAATCCCTAGTTCGGCGCAGACTTCCCAAGAGGACTCTAACCAAAGATTCTTATCTTAAACCTTTAAACTCGTGATTATGATAAATTAATAATTATATTTATATTTTAAAGTTAGTTCAATCATTTCTTATGGAATCTTTTGGGGTATAAATTATTCACTATAGGGCGCACTCAGTACAAGGAAAACATCTTCTTATGAAGTCTTTATTGTTACAAGACTAGGGAAAATTATAAAAAAAAATCCCCGTTACAACCTTCACAACTTGTAATAGATGATTTGGCAGAGGTTTTAGCATAAATTTATTATAACTAAAAAAACCTCGACAGTTGGAAGTTATAGCGGATGCTTTTTTATCGATGCATTTGTATATACAAAAATCAATAGTGCATATTCTATTTATAATATCACTGCGACTTTGTAACATAACGAACATTGATTTGTATTTCATTTGTAATAACATCGGTGCTCTATAACTTAACTAGCATTGACATATATAATTTTATTTTATTATATTCGTATCATTGTTGAAACAAAAAATGAGGTCTATCAGTCTTCCCATTACCCAAGCTCTCCCTATTTCTTTATTCATTTTCCCTTAAGGACCTTTGTTGCGGAGGATGCACAAGGGAGCAATAAGCATCCTTGTAACCAATGATTGCCAAGATATACTAAGAAACCATTCAAAAATGGTTTTTTGGAATATACCTAAACGTTTTGTGTGTGTGTGTATAATGAGAGTTTATTTGTATTGAATGCTTATGTGGTTCATGGGATGGTTTAAACATTCACTCTCAACTTTTTTTTGTGAGGTTGACTTCCATGTTTTTTTTTGTTGCAAAATACAAATGTCAACAACTCTGAAACTACCATCATCTATTCCAATATGAATCTTGGGATCAATGGCTCTCATCTAAGAGTTGTTGCAATTTTACAGGTAGTTTCTAATTTCATTATTTTAAATGTATCCGACTTTATGGGCATTTTTCTCACTAGCTAGGCAAACTACTCATTTGTTTGTGTTTTTGTCGTTACCTAAGGCATTTTTTGTTACCTAGGATGTTTGCATGCCTCCCTATCTTTTTATCTCTGTAGGACCCGATCCTGGTCCCTAAATTGATAATATATCCTAACTTGTCTCAAATAATTCCGGTCTCTCATTTATCAGCGTGTGTTGTTTTGTTTAATTAGAAGGTCAAAGTTCATGTTCAATGTGCATATGTGCAGGTATAAGTAGAAAAATACATATGTATACAGTGAGAAATTTAAAGCATAAAATTTATAGCATATGGTGTAATAGAACAACTTGTACATCTTTATTTTCATACAACTTATATAATAAAACTTGTAATTACTCAGGAAAGTACCTGTATGATAGTAGTTTCCTTTGTAGTTTTATTCATGTTGCTTTTCCCTTGCATTTCCCTCAATCTGGAAAACCCCCTTTAGAATAGTTGTTGATCCATCAAAACTCAACCGACCAAATTCATTTACCTCCTTGCCAACTAGGAAAGTCGCCGACTTCCTTGCTCCAAGAACTAGGTTCTTAGACCCTGAGCCCAAAATCTGAGTACAAGTCCAACTAGTTCAAATCCATTCCTTACGATCAAAAAACTGGCCTCCTTTGATATGTTTTCTTAATAACAAGATCCTGTTCAAAATCCATCAAACTCCCTTTTTTATTATTATTATCTCCCTCTGCCCTCCCTTCACCGACTCTTTACTACCTTATCCCTTCATTAAAGTCACAACTAACTTACTTATCCACTAAGTGAGGGTTAATTTACTTTTATACCCATTCCATATTCAATATAAAGCCAGTCATTTTAGACAACAACAAAAAAATCTTTGTTTAACAATTTACCTATAAACTATTCATTAGTATTTTCAACTCAGCTGACATTCCTTTCGCCATCAAAATTTTAAAATTTTTAATGTATAATCAAAACTTAGCCAATATTTGCTTATTAATTAAATACAATTATTTTTAAGCTATAATTATTATTTCCTTGTATAGTACCTCATTCAACAAATAACTGTAATTAATACCTATTTTTAATATTATTACCATATTTCAATTGATTATAATACATCCTAATCAATAATTATTTATTATATTTTCTTATTTAATTATAATTAATCCTAATTAATAATGATTTATTCCTCATTCTCAATTAATTATAATCAATCCTAATTATCAGTAAAGGGAACTATTATCACATTCAACAATTGGATCTTAATCAGTATTTACAACTTTTAATTAATATTTATTAATCAAGTTATTAATAATCTGTTAACGGTAATATTTTGAACCTAACTTGCATGCACTTGCTGCCTCTATGCGCGCCCTCGCCCCTTGTGTGCCGATCAACAACACCATGGCCTTAGGAGGGGGCTTTGATTCTCCCCCCTCCTCCACATTAGCTCACTGCGTTCAAGAAGCTGGTAGTGGCCTACAACAAACGCCTAACTACTGCTTCTCAACTTAAGTTTGTCAAGAAGATGGACAACATTTTGACCGTAGATCTCCTAGTCGAAGAACCGTGCCAGTAGCTTTGAACATTGTTGAAAGGGGTCTCAATGGGTAGTTCACCGGCTTATGGCCCTCGCCCAAAGCCATCGATTTGTGGGTACAGAGAAATTGTAAACCATTGGTATAGGAAGGAATAAGAAGCCATTTCGTTGGTAAGGGCTAGTTTGTTTTCATTTTTGAAAATTTAGAAGACATAAATCTTATATTCAGGAATGGGCCATATATCATGGGCCCTCAGGGTCTGTATTTGAATATGTAGATGCTGGATTTTCATCCAGCTCAAGACGTGCCTTCGGCTGTCCCAGTTTGGGTGGGTCTTCCTCATTTGTCCTTGCACTGTTGGAACCCAAAGTCCTTAGAATCTATTGTAAACACCCCGAGGAAATACATCGACATAATAGAAAGGAAGGATCAATACTCATGTGGATGAATATGCATAGAGGTTGATATGGAAATAGGGCTCCCAAAAGCCATAAAATTAATTGTGGTGGATTGGTCTCATATATAAGAGCTGGATTATGAGTAGTTGTCGTTCAAGTGTAGGCACTGCCATGGCTATGGGAACTTTGCAAGATGTTAAGTCATGAACTTGTTTTCTTCAGCATTTATATTTTGCTTGTGATTTTTATTTTAAGTTTGCTCATTTGCTTAATTTAGAAATTTTTTGGTTTTAAGTGAAATTTTGATTTTTGCTTTAGGTTTTCATTAGGTTTGTTCTTCTTATAGTTTTGAAGGGTTCTATAGGACATTATGTGGATTAATTGGTTCACAAATAACACCATAATCAAAGTTTAGCATAAAAACCTCATTCAAAATGGAATTAATGACTAAAAGAGTGCCAAATTTGGTTTTAAAATATTCTTGTAGCGTAACGGCCAAAAGTTTACACTGCGGCGCTACAAGAATATCGTGGGCTCGAAAATTGCTGATTTTAAAGCCAAATTCTCTCATGATTTCGATCTCTGGATGACTAATCACATGTGTAAAGGGTTTTGATACGTGTTTCATCAGAAATGATCATGCAAACAGGTGTGGTCTGTGACGTGAAAGAGATCGTGGCGATCAGCAGTTAAAATTGGGCGAATGATGACAGATCGAGGAATGAGCCTAGATTGATGGGAAAGAAGTTCTCCACATATACATTATGAAGCTGGAGACGAAGTGGAGCGAAGACATCAGCTTGAAATCCGGAATTTGCAGTTACAGAGGAAAATTAGGGCTTTCTCGTCGCGCCAGTTGGAAGCAAATTGAAGACCTGAAGACACATGGGCAGTTAAATTCAACAGTCAGATACTCCAAGGATTAATTTTCAACGTTCGCAGCCGGCCGGGAGTGAGGTATTCCGCGTAAACTTGGTCGTGGCTGCTAAATTGGGGGGTTTTCATTAAGGCTGGTTATGTTAAAAATGATTAAAGAAAGCCTTAATTAATGTTGTTAACAAGCTCTCAACGATCAGATATCAGTCTTAAAGGTTTTATATGTTTTAGCAAGTGATAAGTCGAAAAAGAACTGTTACATTGAACAATTTCCTTGTTAATACCAGCAAGTATGGTAGGTTGAAGGTCTGTATTGTTTTTGGCGACCAAAGTTCACAGATTTACTTGTTACCTGTAATCAATGCAATGAGTTAGCTGAGCATGTCGATTGCATGAAAACCTTATCTAAATATGTCCAGAGGCTGATTGGTTTTGTGTTGAATGCAAGTTGAAGCAGAAAGTTAGCACACATAAGTTTACTCTCATATCATCTCATTCCCTAGTTAAACAATCACAATCTGAATCTAAGAAACAAGCAATTGAGAGCACTAATGCAAAATCCCTATTGCAAAGAGATAGCTCATTAGTGACATTAAAAGGAGCCAAGGGTGCTATTTGTGCAAAAAACACAACATACAGATGTTTCAATGAATTCTAGAGAGGGTCTGGCATCGAAATGAACATATTGGATGTGAGTTCAGTTCAGCAATAGTCTTGTTACAGATTTTTGGCACTCTATTAACCTAAATTACCCAGCCTGGTGCAAAACTTTTCCTGCATTGTGAATACAAACAGACTGCTAAAAACTAAAAGAAAACAGATAAGGAGAATCAAAGCGAGCTGACTGTCAAAACTCTAGGAGCTTGAGGGAAAAAGGGTTGTTAGGTCATTAACAGGGCTTTAAAATTACACAGAATTCAGCCATTGGAAAGCAAATGAAGAAAAGTGGGAAGACCAATAGAGCTGAGCCTACTGAGGTAAATTGGATTGATAAGTTTCCAGGTTGTTCAGAGCTTTTTGAAAATGCTGGATGGTTGGTTTTCTTTAAGAAGATTGATGGCTATAACACCGAGGTCTCTTGTAGATTCACCCAATTTTATAACCAAGACATGGTATCATTTGATACCCTGAAGTTTAAGTTGACTGTGGAGTTGGTGGCTGAAGCTATAGGAGTCAGAAATGAAGGAGAGTTGTGGTTCAAAAAGCTGCCTTTTACCTTCAATGCTCAGAGGTATCTTTTACTTGGCATTATTCCAGACTGGAGCAAAGGAGTGCTCATTCAGAATTTCAGAGCAGAATGGGTGGAGCCCATCAAAGTCCTACAAAGCTACATTACCTATGAAGGGAGGTATGCTTTTGTATTCAAATATCATTTCAGGTTCTTACAGCACCTGGTTGGTGAATCAAGGATGAGTCTCCCCTTCTTCTTGTTGAAGAGTTTGCAGAAGATGTCAAGAAGGATTAAAGAGCATCATGATCACACTTCACAGTCCATTTTCCATCATGGATTGATCAAGCTCATTATCAGCACTGCTCTGCAAAAAGAAGAAAAAACATGGGACTATTTCCTCTTTTGGTCTGGGTTCCAGATTAAGTAGGAAGAACAGCCTACCAAAAAACATGTGGACAAAGGACAAACCCTAATTAGAAAATTAGGGCTAAAAGTCAAGTCTGAAGATAAAAAAGATGTGAAGATTGAGGAAGTGACAAAATTTGCAAAGGGAGATGTTGAATCTCAACAGCCTTCAATTGACAGTAAGGGAAAGGGTTTGCTGGTTATTGAAAAAGAAACTCAGCCTATGCAAATTACAGCACCAGCAGAGGCACTTAGAGATAAAAAACCAATTCTTGTTACAGAGAAGATTGCAGTAAAAGAAGAAGATGCTAAGCTCCAACCAAGAAGCCCAATCACTATTTTATTTGAAGATGAAGGATATTTGCTAGAAGGAGATGAGTTGACAGTCCATGCTGAGTCTAAGGTTGACATACACAAAGAATGCTACAGTCAAGAGGATAAAATAGAAAGTCCAAAGAAAAAGAAGATCAAGGTGAAAGCTATAGAGTTAGCCACAGTTAGACATAAAGGAAAAACTTTGAAGATGGTGGGAGAACTTGCCTCAGGATGGAGGCCCAAAACCAGACCTAAAAACAAATTGAGGCTAAATATGAAAAAGCTTCTAAACCCTAAATTAAACACAGCAGAGGCCACTATGATTGATACTTCCTCTTCAGATGAAAAGATAGAAGCTAGCAAGGGTGATTTCAAAAAAAAGAGAGCATTGAAGTCAGTAGAATAATCCAGTCTCACCGAGACTAAACTTTCAGCTATGTTTTTGGAATTAAGAGAGGAAATGCTGAAGGAACAAAAGAAAGAAGAAATGGAGGCCTCTTATTCAGAAAATAAGTTGCCAATGGATGAAACTGCACTTGATGAAACCGACAATCAAGAAAATCTAAGTGTTCCCGGGGTTTCTACAGAGCTGCTGCATGAGGAGGAGGACATTTTCAGAAAGTTAAATATCCCATGGCTGCCTAGTGAGCTACAGGATACCACAACAGGGAAGGCTTTTGATTCAGAAAAGGAGAATCTGCAAAAAACCATCAAACAATATAAGCATCAAATGGATTACATGCAGGAAGTAAATGATGGTTTGGTCCTAGCAAATAGAAGACTTAGGGAGGACTTGCAAGAAGTAAATGATCATTATCAAGAGCTCACTGCAGTATCAAAGGAGGCCCTTAAAAGGAAGAGAAACACAGATTTACAATGTGCAGAATTAAGGCAGACTGTCAGTGGCTTACAACAGCAGAATGAAGAACTTTCAAGAAGGATAGCAGATATGGAAGCTGAACAGAAAAGAGCTAGGAAGAAGGCCTAGGCTTTGGATGGAATAGCCTTATTGGCAGAAGCTGCGAAAGACCTTTGAGTATTGTTAGTTAGGCAGTTACTTGTTATGTTTTTTGAGAAACACTTTATTTTGTACATTGTAATTTTTTGATATTATCTCATCGATGAGTAGGTTAGAAACAGTTAGGGTTTAAACCCTAACTGAATTTTTGAAAAACAGTATTTAGGAAGAGGAGAAAGAGAACAAAGGGTTGGATTTTTGGATGGCTAAAGGAGGTATGTGACTTGTTTATGAGCTAAGTACTAAAACTCTCATGTGTATTTGATGAATATAATTATGAAATATATGATCCATATTACCCTTCAGTCTATGTTTTAGCTTCATTTTGGGCTTGTTTAGCTACATGATTGATAAATTCATTGCTGGTTTATGGTTTCTTTGCTTGTAATGCTTGTCAGTTGTGAATGAACTTTAAGTTTATATTCTGATTGGTACATGGTAATTATATTATGCATCTATGTTCTTATTTATTTATGATTTAGTTCCTGCTTGGCTTATGAATGTATTCCCTTCAGTCACCAAACTTTATAACCAGGAAAACCTTTCAAAAAACCCTAAAACCTAGTTTTGTTTGATTGAATTTTTGAGATTGTGTTGGCTTGTTTCTTTGTGGCCTGGAAACAATTTTTGGCACAAACATCTTTGGCGCCGTTGCCGGGGAACGAAGTTGAAAACATATTTTTCCCTGGGATACTTATCTTTTTCTGGTTTTAAGAGGTGAACTTAAACCAACACATCTTTAAGGCTACTTTTCACCAGTTTGTCAGAGTGGCTACTAGGGGAGTTGGAACTAGAAACAGACCTACTTCACCATTGTAGTTGGGTGTTACAGATCCTGAACAGATATTGAAGACAACAAGAAAGTTTAGAAGGTCTCAGTCATTACCCTCCCTGTGTGACTCTAACCAGTTGGGTGGTTCATCACATTCAACTGTGTTGAGAAAAGAAGAAGAAACATCACCTTGGTTAAAGCCTATTATTCCTGATAGCAGTTTCGAAGTTTTTACTAATCCTCAATCCTTCAGAAAAGCCAAAACTACCTCTCTTGGTAAGATACCTCTTTTTCAGCTGAAATTAGGTAAAAATCCTCTTCAGTCAAGTTCCAGACAAACCTTTTCATCACCAAAGTCAGTCAGTCCAAAAATGGCAGCCCAAAATCAGCCCATAGACATGATGGACCAGATGGTTGCAGCCAGATATGCACCATTGGTCTTGCCTCATCCTTTAAATGCACTACCTGGAGGTGACTATCAAAAATATCTGCCTAGGTTTAATGGACAGGGGGAAACTACAGCTGAAGAACATTGGGAAGCTTTCCTTAGTTATGCTGATAACCAAAACATTGAGGCTAAGGATGTATGGATGAGGATGCTCGTGCAGAGTCTTGATGGAGATGTAAGGAAATAGTTCAAAGAGTTGCTTGCTAACTCAATCACTATCATTGAAGAACTCCGTGATCTCTTCATGAGACAATGGGGTGACACTAAAGACCATACATACTATATAACTGAGTTTGGAGCTCTTAGGAGGAAAAAGGAGGAAACTATTGCAGACTTTTCAAAGAGGTTTAACAAAATGTATAGCAGAATTCCTGTAGAAATAAAACCCACAGAAACATCTGCAAAACTTACATATGCAAATGCTTTCGACCATGAATTCTCTTTATTACTCAGAGAAAGAAGGCCTATTTCTTTACTGAATATGGAGGATGTAGCATTGGAGGTAGAATCTAATATACTGGCTTCAAATAGATTGAAGAAGGAAACAGCTCAGCAGCTCCAAGAAGTTTTGCTTCTCATACTGCTGAAGGGAAAATTGATGAAATGGCTAAGTTGGTAAAAAATTTGACTGCAAAATTAAATAAATTAGAGCTTGAGAAAAATGCTAGCAAGCCTGTTCCAGAAGGTGAACGAAATCCTAACAATCAGAATCAGTTCAGAAGGCAATTTGCTCCCCGTTTCATGCCTAGAGAACGAAGGAATAATGATATTCAGCGGGAAAGGAGAGAAAATGAGGACCAAAGAGTGCCACCACCTCTTCAGAACAATGTTGCTGATGAAGAAGAGGTTGATGATGAGCTGATCTTTGAAGATACTGACCAAGATATGAATCATTTTGGAGAAAGATTGGCTGGGGGTTTTGTCACTGAAGAAGCGTTTCTAAATGCAGAATGCTATGATGCTGACATGTTCGAGGCAGAAGATGGTTTGGGTTAGAAAATGACTGCTGTAACCGCTGATGTCTGTCAAAATGAGCTCAAGAAGACTGTAAATCTGAGGTCAAGTCCAAAACAGGTGGTACAAATCCCGAAGAAGAAGGCAGCTGTCCCTGCTAGGCAGTCATCTGATCTTGTGACAGAAAAAAGACAAGTTTCAAAAAAGCAAAAGAAGAACACAGAGGTTGAAGAGGTAAATAAAACTGTTCAGAATTTCAGCCTGGAAAATGAATTAGGCAAGTTAAAAATTCCTGTACCTTTAACTGAATTGATGAAAAACCCTTCATACAAAGAATCAGTTCTGAAGATGATCAATTTAGCAAGTAATCATCCTATTTCTGAAATAGTAAATTTGCAAGAAGAAAATCCCAGGATTTTCATTGGATCAGCCTTGGCTGAAAAGACTGAAAATGAAGTAGTTGCTTCACCTCCATTCTACATCACCCTAACAGTCCATGAACAAATGATACATAATTGCTTGTTAGATTTGGGAGCCTCGCACAATTTAATGCCACAGGCTGTTATGGAGGCTTTAGGTCTGAGCATCACTAAACCCTATCATGATCTGTACGCATTTGATTCCCGAGTAGTGAAATGTTTAGGTGTAATAAAGGACATGGTTGTCAATTTGGCTCAGTTACCCATGAAAAGTGTGATCATGGATGTAGTGGTAGCTGACATTACTCGTAAGTTTGGGTTACTTCTCTCTAGATCTTGGGCAAAGAAGGTTGGTGGGACCTTACAAATGGATCTATCATATGCTACTATTCCCGTGTTTGGAGGAGAAAATAGAAGGCTGTACAAAGAGCTTCAGTTTGCCTATATTGTGATAGATGGAAAGAACCCTACCAACCACCCACTAACGTATGCTATTGATAAAGACCTGGGAACTCACATGTTACATTTCAGTGATGATGATAATACTACTGGTTTGTTACAGGTTGAAAAGGAATAGCTAGTAAAATGCAGCAGAGAACATGAGGATGTTCTGTGGCAGTTATACTTTGATGGATCCTCTTGCAAAGAAGGTGCTAGAGCAGGGGTCCTTCTTATATCTCCTGGAGGTGAAAAAGTAAAGATGATGTATAAATTAGAGTTTATTACTACAAATAACACTGCTGAATATGAAGCTTTGCTGTTAGGTTTGAAAGCTGCTAAAGATTTGGGCATTTAGCAGATTTCTACATTTGGTGACTCCGAACTAGTTGTTCAGCAGGTGAAGAACAACTATCAAGTGAAGCAGGGTTTACTGAAAGTCTATCGAAATGAGGTATGGGACATTATTGAAAATTACTTTGTAGCTTTTAACATTACCTATATTCCAAGAGACCATAATCAGACTGCAGATTCATTGGCCTTAGCTGCTACACACTTTAGAATCCCCAAGACCACTTAGTTGAGATATCCCATTGAAGTGAGGTACAGACCATCTGTACCTGATAATGTAAGGTAGTGGAGAGTGTTCGAAGATGACATTGAGATTAAAAGGTTTTTAGAGCTTACTCATGAGTTTTCGAATTCCATGATTGATCAAGAGGAAGATGAGGAGGATGGACAGGTGGAAGAGATAGATGAAAATGAAATTGCTGGACACAAAATCATTGAGTTAAAGAGCAATTTTATCCCAAAAGGTTTGGTACCTTTGGAAAGGATTTTTTCGAAGGATGATACATTCTTAAAACCTGTTGTATAGTCCTCTGAAGAGAATGTGGTGGATTGTAACATTGGCTCAACAAAACATCCTAGAATGGTCAAAATTTCTAAAGCACTTACAGCTGAACAAAGAAATAGGTATATTAAACTATTAAAAGAACATGTAGATGTTTTTGCATGGTCTTATGAGGAATTAAGAACTTATGACACAGGAATCATACAACATAAAGTCCCTTTAAAACCAAATGTCAAACCTTTTCGTCAAAAATCAAGGAGGATTAATCCAGCCTTGTTTCCTGTTATTGAGAAAGAAGTGAAGAAGCCATTGGATGCCACTATCATAGTGCCTCTTAGGTATTCTTCATGGGTGGCTAATCTGGTTCCCGTTAGGAAAAAGAATGGAGAAATTAGGTTGTGTGTTGAATTCATAAATTTGAATAGACCTTCATTAAGGGATAATTATCCTCTGCCTAAAATTGAGCAAATATTGCAGAAAATAGTTGGGGCACAGAGGATCTCTATGGTTGATGGTTTTTCAGGGTACAATCAGATCTCTATGCATCCTGATGATAAGTAGAAGATAGCTTTCACCACTCCTTAGGGAACTTTCATGTATGATAAGATGTCGTTCGATCTAATGAATGCTAGAGTCACCTTCCAGAGGGCTATGGATATTGCTTTTGTCGGAGAAAAGGACAAGTTTGTTGTAATCTACTTGGATGATATTACTGTTTTTTCACAGTAAGATGATGAACATTTGAAGCAGACTTTCCTAAAATGTAGAAAATTTGGCTTGTCCTTGAATGCAAAGAAGTCACACTTTGTTGTACAGGAAGGTAAATTGCTTGGTCATTTAGTGTCTGCTGATGGTATAAGGATTGATCCTGAAAGGGTAAAGGCTATATTGAAAATAAGTTTACCAAGGAGTAAAAAGGATGTCCAATCATTCATTGGTAAAATCAACTTTTTGCGTTGGTTTATACCAAACTTTGCTGAAACTATCAAACAGATCACAGTCATGCTGAAAAAGGATCAGGAAGTCAGGTGGACCACTGAGGCAAAAAATGCATTTGAGAAGATCAAAGTGGCTCTTACTGAAGCTCCTGTATTGGTAAGCCTAGATTTTACCAGATAATTTCTTACATTCTCATTTGCATTAGAGGATACAATAGCAGTTGTTTTACTGCAGAAGAATAAGGAAGGACTGGAGCAACCAATTGCATTCTTCAGCAAAAATCTTAGGGATTCTGAACTAAAATACAGTATCTTAGAAAAACAAGCCTATGCTCTGGTAAAAGCTTTAAAATTTTTCAGAATCTATGTTATGCACTCTAAAGTTATTTCATTTGTGCCCAATGCTGCTATAAAAGATGTCTTAACACAGCCTGATAGTGAAGGGAAAAGAGGTAGGTGGATTGCTAAAATCATGGAGTATGGTGTAGATATCAGACCTACCAAACTTGTCAAGGGACAAGGTTTAGCCAAGCTACTGGCTGAATCAAATTGTTAAGCTCTGGGATTGCATGTCATGGCTGAAGAGTTAGCTCAGGAAGAGGATCAAGCAATCTTAGAAAAAGAGAAGATAATGGACTATTATTCAGCATCCACATGGTATGCAGACATTGTGTATTTTCTATTGTTTTTGCAATGTCCTGAGCATTTAGATAGAAAAGATGCGAGATCTTTAAAGCTTAAAGCTACTAAGTATTGTCTAGTAGAAGAGCAGTTATTCTGGAAGGACCCAGGGGGTATTCTACTCAGATGCTTGGATAAATCTAAAATTGAAGGAGTGATTTTTGAATCTCATGAAGGTGCCTGTGGAGGTCATAAGTACTGGAAGACAACAACATATAGGATTTTAAGAGCTGGATACTATTGGCCCTCTTTGTTTACAGATGTTTATCAGCAGGTAAGAGCCTGTATCCCTTGTCAGAAGTTTGCTAGCAAACAAAAATTGTTGTCATTGCCCCTAAAACCTATTCCAGTAAATGCTCCTTTCCAGCAATGGGGTTTGGATTTTATTGGGGAAATAAATCCAGCTTCCTCAGGACAACACCGATGGATTCTAACTGCAACAGACTTCTTTACCAAATGGGTGGAAGCCATCCCTACTAGGAATGCCACAGATAAAGTAATCATGGAATTTATTGAGGATAATATCCTTAGTAGGTTTGGCTGTCCTCAGAAATTAGTAACAGATAATGCAAAGGCTTTCAAGTCCAAGGCAATGGAAGCCTTTTGTGAAAAGAATGGTATCTTGCTGAAACATCCAAATCCTTACTATCCCGAAGGCAATGGTTTGGCTGAGTCCTCAAATAAGAACATCATTCAAAGTATCAAAAAGTTGCTCAAGCATAACAAGAGATCATGGGATTCAATGCTGAAATATGCATTGTGGGCTGATAGGATAACAGTGAAACAAGCAATTGTAACTTCTCCCTTCCAGTTAGTTTATGGTACAGATGCAGTTTTTCTTGTTCAATTGGGAATCCCAGTGATGAAGTTTCTTCAGAATTGCCAGGAAGAACCAAATGATATGCAGAGAAGGATTTATGAGATGATAGAGTTGCAACAGAATAGGGAAAAGGTAGAAGAAAGGGTACAGTTGTACAGATTGAAGATCAAAAGCAGGTTTGACAGAAACATCAAAGAAAACACTTTCTTAGTTGGTGATATGGTTTTGAGGTGGGATGCGAGGAAAGAGCAAAAAGGGAAGCATTGTAAATTTGACAACCTCTAGTTTGGCCCTTTCCTAGTATCTAAGATTCTGGAAATTAATACTTTTGTTCTCCAGTCTTTGGAAGGTGAGGAATTGTCAAGTCCAGTCAATGGATGATTCCTCAAGCATTTTTACAGTCTTTGAGGAGATTTTCATTTTTCATTGTACATACCAGTGAGTGAAGCATAATAAGGACTCCATAACCCAATGGAAATTTTGCAGACTAGTAGGTAGCAAAAAAGAAGGAACTGGTCTACAGGTTCTTGAAGCTTCACAGGGAGGACTTTATCCCGCAGCTGGAGCCAGATGTTAAGTCATGAACTTGTTTTCTTCAGCATTAATATTTTGCTTGTGATTTTTATTTTAAGTTTGCTCATTTGCTTAATTTAGAAAAATGTTGGTTTTAAGTGAAATTTTGATTTTTGCTTTAGGTTTTCATTAGGTTTGTTCTTCTTATAGTTTTGAAGGGTTCTATAGGACATTATGTGGATTAATTGGTTCACAAATGACACCATAATCAAAGTTTAGCATAAAAACCTCATTCAAAATGGAATTAACGACTAAAAGAGCGCCAAATTTGGTTTTAAAATATTCTTGTAGTGCAACGGCCAAAAGTTTACACTGCGGCGCTACAAGAATATCGCGGGCTCTAACATTGCCGATTTTTAAGCCAAATTCTCTCATGATTTCGATCTCTGGAGACTAATCACATGTGTAAAGGGTTTTGATACGTGTTTCATCAGAAATGATCATGCAAACAGGTGTGGTCTGTGACATGAAAGAGATCGTGGCGATCAGCAGTTAAAATTGGGCGAATGATGACAGATCGAGGAACGACCCTCAATTGATGGGAAATAAGTTCTCCACATATGCATTATGAAGCTGGAGGCGAAGTGGAGCAAAGACATCTGCATGAAATCTGGAATTTGCAGTTACAGAGGAAAATTAGGGCTTTCTCGTCACGCCAGTTGGAAGCAAATTGAAGACCTGAAGACACATGGGCAGTTAAATTCAACAGTCAGATACTCCAAGGATTAATTTTCAACGTTCGCAGCCGGCCGGGAGTGAGTTATTCTGCGTAAACTTGGTCGTGGCTGCCAAATTGGGGGTTTTTCATTAAGGCTGGTTATGTTAAAAATGATTAAAGAAAGCCTTAATTAATGTTCTTAACAAGCTCTCAACGATCAGATATCAGTCTTAAAGGTTTTATATGTTTTAGCAAGTGATAAGTCGAAAAACAACTATTACATTGAACGATTTCCCTGTTAAGACCAGCAAGTATGGTAGGTTGAAGGCTTGTATTGTTTTTGGCGACCATAGTTCACAGATTTACTTGTTACCTGTAATCAATACAATGAGTTAGCTAAGCATGTCGATTGCATGAAAACCTTATCTGAATATGTCCAGAGGCTGATTGGTTTTGTGCTGAATGCAAGTTGAAGCAGAAAGTTAGCACACATAAGTTTACTCTCATATCATCTCATTCCCTTGTTAAACAATCACAATCTGAATCTAAGAAGCAAGCAATTGAGAGCACTAATGCAAAATACCTATTGCAAAGAGATAGCTCATTAGTGACATTAAAAGGAGCCAAGGGTGCTATTTGTGCAAAAAACACAACATACCGATGTTTCCATGAATTCTAGAGAGGGTCTGGCATCGAAATGAACATATTGGATGTGAGTTCAGTTAAGCAATAGTCTGGTTACAGATTTTTGGCACTCTGTTAACCTAAATTTCCCAACCTGGTGCAAAAATTTTCCTGCATTGTGAATACAAATAGACTGTTAAAAACTAAAAGAAAACAACCAAGGAGAATCAAAGCAAGCCGACTGTCAAAACTCTAGGAGCTTGAGGGAAAAAGGGATGTTAGGTCATTAATAGGGCTTTAAAATTACACAGAATTCAGCCATTGGAAAGCAAATGAAGAAAAGTGGGAAGACCAATAGAGCTGAGCCTACTGAGGTAAATTGGATTGATAAGTTTCCAGGTTGTGCAGAGCTTTTTGAAAATACTGGATGGTTGTTTTTCTTTAAGAAGATTGATGGCTATAACACCGAGGTCTCTCATAGATTCGGCCAATGTTATAACCAAGACATGGTATCATTTGATACCCTGAAGTTTAAGTTGATTGTGGAGTTGGTGGCTGAAGCTATAGGAGTCAGAAATGAAGGAGATTTGTGGTTCAAAAAGCTGCCTTTTACCTTCAATGCTCAGAGGTATCTTTTACCTGGAATTATTCCAGACTGGAGCAAAGGAGTGCTCATTCAGAATTTCAGAGCAGAATGGGTGGATCCCATCAAAGTCCTACAAAGCTACATTACCTGTGAAGGGAGGTATGCTTTTCTATTCAAATATCATTTCAGGTTCTTACAGCACCTGGTTGGTGAATCAAGGATGAGTCTCCCCTTCTTCTTGTTGAAAAATTTGCAGAAGATGTCAAGCAGGATTAAAGAGCATCATGATCACACTTCACAGTCCATTTTCCATCATGGATTGATCAAGCTCATTATCAGCACTGCTCTGCAAAAAGAAGAAAAAACATGGGACTATTTCCTCTTTTGGTTTGGGTTCCAGATTAAGCAGGAAGAACAGCCTACCAAAAAACATGTGGACAAAGGACAAACCCTAATTAGAAAATTAGGGCTAAAAGTCAAGTTTGAAGATAAAAAAGATGTGAAGATTAAGGAAGTGACAAAATTTGCAAAGGGAGATGTTGAATCTCAGCAGCCTTCAATTGATAGTAAGGGAAAGGGTTTGCTGGTTATTGAAAAAGAAACTCAGCCTATGCAAATTACAGCACCAACATAGGCATTTATAGATAAAAAACTAATTCTTGTTACAAAGAAGATTGCAGTAAAAGAAGAAGATGCTAAGGTCCAACCAAGAAGCCCAATCACTATTTTATCTGAAGATGAAGGATATTTGCTAGAAGGAGATGATTTGACAGTCCATGCTGAGTCTAGGGTTGACATACACAAAGAATGCTACAGTCAAGAGGATAAAACAGAAAGGCCAAAGAAAAAGGAGATCAAGGTGAAAGCTATAGAGTTAGCCTCAATTAGACATAAAGGAAAAACTTTGAAGATGGTGGGAGAACTTGCCTCGGGATGGAGGCCCAAAACCAGACCTAAAAACAAACTGAGGCTGAATATGAAAAAGCTTCTAAACCCTAAATTAAACACAGTAGAGGGCACTATGATTGATACTTCCTCTTCAGATGAAAAGATAGAAGCTAGCAGGGGTGATTTCAAAAGAAAGAAATCATTGAAGTCAGTAGAACAGTCCAGTCTCACCGAGACTAAACTTTCAGCTGTGTTTTTGGAATTAAGAAAGGAAATGTCGAAGGAACAACAAAAAGAAGAAATGGAGGCCTCTTATTTAGAAAATAAGTTGCCAATGGATGAATCTGTGCCTGATGAAACAGACAATCAAGAAAATCTAAGTGTTCCCGGGGTTTCTACAGAGTTGCTGCATGAGGAGGAGGATATTTTCAGAAAGTTAAATATCCCATGGCTACCTAGTGAGCTACATGATACCACAACAGGGAAGGCTTTTGACTCAGAAAAGGAGAATCTGCAAAAAACCATCAAACAATATAAGCATCACATGGATTACATGCAGGAAGTAAATGATGGTTTGGTCCTAGCAAATAGAAGACTCAGGGAGGACTTGCAAGAAGTAAACGATCATTATCAAGAGCTCACTGCAGTCTCCAAGGAGGCCCTTAAAAGGAAGAGAAACATAGATTTATAATGTGCAGAATTAAAGCAGACTGTCAGTGGCTTACAACAGCAGAATGAAGAACTTTCAAGAAGGATAGCAAATATGGAAGCTGAATAGAAAAGAGATAGGAAGAAGGCCCAGGCTTTGGATGGAATAGCCTTATTGGCAGAAGCTGCCAAAGACCTTTGAGTATTGTTAGTTAGGCAGTTACTTGTTATGTTTTTTGAGAAACGCTTTATTTTGTAAATTGTAAATTTTTGATATTATCTCATTGATGAGTAGGTTAGAAACAGTTAGGGTTTAAACCCTAACTGAATTTTTGAAAAACAGTATTTAGGAAGAGAAGAAAGAGAACAAAGGGTTAGATTTTTGGATGGCTAAAGGAGGTCTGTGACTTGTTTATGAGCTAAGTACTAAAACTCTCATGTGTATTTGATGAATAGAATTATTAAATATATGATCCATATTAACCTTCAGTCTATGTTTTGGCTTCATTTTTGGCTTGTTTAGATACATGATTGATAAATTCATTGCTGGTTTATGGTTTATTTGCTTGTAATGCTTGTCAGTTGTGAATGAACTTTCAGATTATATTTTGATTGGTACATGGTAATTATATTATGCATCTCTGTTCTTATTTATTTATGATTTAGTTCCTGCTTGGCTTATGAATGTATTCCCTTCAGTCACCAAACTTTATAACCAGGAAAACCTTTCAAAAAACCCTAAAACCTAGTTTTGTTTGATTGAATTTTTGAGATTGTGTTGGCTTGTTTCTTTGTGGCCTGGAAACAATTTCTGGCACAAACACAAGACATTGTAAAAATAAGGCTAAGGAAGATGCAGGGAAAACAAAAGGAGAGAAATGGATTCAGGTGCATAAACTGGCCTCGTCGAAACAAATGAGCAAGCTAAAAGAGAAAGGGGCACCTTCGGGGTCCAGTGCGCCCTCTTTAGGGCAGACTCAAGTGGAAGGGAACACAACTTCTTTATGGACAGAGGTATTCAAGAATCCATTTGAACTACACAGCACCCTGAAATATCCTACTGAATCAACAGTCGAGACGGAACAACGAAATCCCATTTCTGCAGTTGTGGCAGGTAATGTAGGGACAAACCATTCTCAACGAGGATCACCAACATGAGGTTCTTCTTCTCCCTGTTATGCATACATGACATAGAAGAAACCAATGAAAATTTATGTATCATCGAAATATGAGACATTCGAGAGACCCTCGAAAAAGGTAGGGAGGAAATCCCTCAAGGAAGCAAGGGAGGAAGAAGCGGAGACATAAAAAATGCAAGGAAGCCAATCCACTCTTGAAATGTTCATCAGAAGAAATACTAGAGTGCGAAATCCTAAGGGAGGCCCCTCTCCCTCAATTCCCAATAAATAATGTGATTAGTCTCTTGGAATTGTAGAGGCTTGGGGAATACTTCGAAAGCTGAAGCCGTTACTAGATCTTCTGAAAATCGAATCTCCAGAGGTCCTCATGCTCCAAGTGACAAAAATCAAAGGGGAAACCCTTCTTTACCTAAGTAGATTGAAATGGAAGAGAAATGCAGGAAAGGATGTAAGTGTAAGGGGCTCTTCAGGAGGGATTGCTATGGTATGGTCGAATGATGAGTTTCAACTTGAAAGCTGCTTCGAGACTCAACACTAGGTTTTCACTAAGCTTCGTCATTCTGCAAGCAAGCTCACCATTGCTCTGTTCAATCTTTATGTACATATCCATTTCCTTGAGAAGAAAGAATGATGGAAATATTTAATAGATTCTATAGAAATCTACTCTCTCATGAATATCATTGTAGTCGGAGACTTAAACATAGTCCTTGACCCAAAGGATAAAAGAGGAGGCATTAGCAGCAGAGACCAAATTCTCCCTCTTCTTTAGGACTTGATTCAACAATGGGACCTCCTTCACTTTAAACCTAAGAAGGGCCTCTATACATGGATGAACAACAGAACGGGGGAAACACATATATTGACTCGTCTGGATAGGTTCCTAGTGCAAAGCTCATTTTTTATGGAGAATAAATTAGTCTCCTCTAAAATCCTTCCAAAACTCACCTTGGACCATAAACGCATTCTCTTACAACTGGAAAAGGAAGAAAACTTGGTCCCTATTCCATTTCGTTTCGTCCCTCAGTGGATTGAGAAAGAAGGGTTCATGGAAACTATTGCAATGACATCGGTCCACATTGGTCCACATCGATCACCGGGTCACCTAGTTATGTTTGGGATTAGAAATTAAAGGCCACCAAATTAGCCTCGAAAGATTGAATAAAAAATCCTTTCAATACCCTCTTTATCGAGAGAAAAGAGGTTGTTCAACAATTAATAGTTTTGCAAATGAATATGGAGAGAAATGATATTACCATCCTAGAGGTGGAGAAGGAGACTACTGGAGGCTTAAGTCTTGAAGCACGTGGCTTGAATTTGGAGACCGAAACACAACTTTCTTCCTCTATCAATTCATAGGCCGCCTCTCTCGAAATCATATATCTAAAATTTCTTTAGCAGATGGGACTGTCTTTAAAGGTTTTGCTCAACTCAAAGAAGCTACAAATTCACATTTCCAACATCTTTATAAAGAGGATGGGATAGGAAGTGAGGAGCTCACCTTCGACTTCCTCTCTCATATTCCTTCTCTTGTTAGTGCATATAGTAATGCAAGTCTCACAAATCCTTTTTCAGAAGAAGAAATTAGTAATGTAGTATGGACCATGGAGCACGACAAAGCTCCAGGTCCTGATGGATTTTCTATCCACTTCTACATATATTGTCGGATAGTAATTATGGCTGACTAACTAAGAATGATAAAATCTTTTCAGCAAAAATCCAAAGTAGGAGGAAGCACTAACTCCACCTTTATGGCCTTAATTCCCAAAGAAGTAAACCCAGTCACTTTTGATAGATTCACACATATCTCATTATGCAATGCTTCCTACAAAATCCTCTCTAAGTTGTTGACAAACAGAATCAAACCTCTGATAGGTAAGCTAATATCTCCCATTAAAAGTGGTTTTGTCAAAGGGAGACATATTTTGGATAATGTGATACTTGTGCAAGAATCTGTGCATTCTAGTTATCAGAGAAAGGAGCAAGGGATGCTCATAAAGTTGGACATAGTCAACACATTCGACCGGGTAAATCTGTCCTTTCTTTACAAAGTTCTTCTCTCTTTTGGTTTTAGTTCATATTTTGTAAACTTGATTAATGCTTGTACTGAAAAACCTTAAATCGCTCTAATTGTAAATGACCGACCTGCCATCTATTTTCAAGCCACGAGGGGGATAAGGAAAGGCTGCTTGTTGTCTCCCTTTCTGTATATTCTGATGGCATACTCTTTAAGCAGGAAATTGACATCTGAAAAGAATGTTGGCACAATTCCAGGCATCCAACCGATGAAAGAATTAGACGCAATCAATCATGCATTGCTCGCAGATGATCCTCTTCTGCTGGGAGGAGCTTCCTTAAGAATTGCAAGGGTGTTTAATGACATTCTTCAACGTTTCCACAGCATCTCAAGAGCGCTTGTCAACAAACAAAAAAGTGTAGTGTATGGCTGGAACTATGACCAACAAACCATCCTTCGAATTTCCCGTTTCTTGGGCTTCTCTGGTTTTGTTTCTTGGGACAAAATCAAGTACCTTGGTTTACCTTTAACACTGGGATCTAATTGACCCTCTCTCTAGATTGAAGTGATTAGAAAAATCAAATCCAAGGTAGCATATTAGGGAGGACAATGGATTAACAATGTTGGAAATCTCACTCTTATCAAACCAGTCCTATCCTCTCTCCCTATCTACTAGGCTTCCTTCCTTTTGGCACCAATGAAAATCAATATCATATATCGAAGTTGTTTAGAGACTTCCTGTGGCATGGAGGCAAAAAAAATCAGCGTAAATTTCATTTAGTTAGTTGGGAAATTATAAAACGACCAATTTTGGAAGGGCGACTCCAAGTTAGAGACCCAGTTCTGGCCAATATTGCTCTAGGTGGAAAAATCCTATGGAAACTTTACTCTAATTGCACCCATCCAATCAGTCAAATTATTTTGAAAACATATCTCAAGGGGGCCTCTATGAGAAACCTCCATCTAGATAGTATTCCCAAAGGCACTCTAATATGGAATCTATGTAGAAAAAGAATATAATTCTTTCAAAAACAGTTGTATTGTGTCCTGGAGAATGGGAAAAATACTTTGATATGGAAAGATAGAATCATGGGAAATTTTCCTCTGGACAACACTGTGGAATTAACATAGAGCCATGAGTAGCTTTCTTAGCTTGGGTTACACAGCCTATCAGGTATCTCTTCTCGAAATATAGCTAAGAATTGGAAGGATTGGGTCTTTCCTCAACCACTAGAGCACCTGCTCCATCAAAAGCACCTCCTTCTCGATGCTCTGATGGGTTTGGCACCTATCCACTTCCACGTTGCTGATAAATGGAGCTGGGGGAAGAATGGTACTTACTTAGCAACACAAGGCTTCAGTGCATTGCAAACTCACCATACTCCAACCATCAATTCTTCGATTTGGAATTTGGTTTGGGACGCCTTTGGATTCCCCAAAATCAATTTCTTTATGTGGGTGCTTTTGCACAGAAAAGTGTTGATCGATAAAAATCTGATAAAAAGAGGCATATTAGGACCACACAGATGCCCCTTGTGTCATATGGCTCTTGAAAACTTGGATCACCTCTTCGTAGATTGATCCTTTTCCCAAACGACCGGGTTGAAATCACTCCAAGGACTTAATGTTCTTGCTCCTTCACAGGTGACAGTTGTGTCGCTCTTCTCGTCCTGGATGGCAAGGTATCACCGGGTGCTAAAAATATAGTCTTTATGGACCAGGATTTTGCTCTCCATCCCGAAGTGCATCTACAAGAAATTATGGATGGCAATAAATGATATGATTTTCAACAACATCGTGCATTCTCCCTTGAAAGTAGTAGCCAAATCAAATGCGCTCTTACTGGAATTAATGGGAAATTAATCCTCCAAGCTAGATACTTCTCTCCTAACTGAAGAAAGAAGTTGGTTGGGCACTCTTACGGTTTGGAGCAGAAAAAAAATACCTTCGCTCATCCCTCCTTCACCCCCAAGAGGCATATACAAACACCAAATGTAGAGTTTCAAGTTTGTTGGAGAAAACAAGGCAAGGTAACAGTCTTCTTCAATGACACTTCCAAAGGAAATCTAGGAAAAACAGGACCAGGTGGAATGATCTACTACTTCGACGATTTTCGTGAAGACAGATTCAGTTGGGGTTTTGGACAATGTACAAATAATCAGGTTGAAATTCTTGGTCTTCTAAAAGGCTGCCAAATCGCTCGGGAATCCGGAAACAAAACTCTCCAAGTCTTCGATGATTAATAAATTTTGATAAAGACTGTAAATTCAGAGGACCATTTCAGGAATCGGGCTCTCAACAAGACACTGCAGAGTCTGCGGTGTATTCTACACAATTTCACCTGCACCTCCTTTTTTCACATTCTTAGTAGTTCGAAAAAGGAAGCAGATGCAAAGGCCAATGTGGGTTGTCTCTTGCCACAAGAAATAATAAGCAAGAATGCATAGGCACCTTCGAAGATTCCCATCCTGTAGTTTTTTTGTTTTTGCTTCGATCTTTAGCAAGTGTAAGAATCGACCAAGTTGTAGTAGGGATAAGAGTGTGCAAGATTCCATGTGATTTTGGTTGATTAGGCTACGACCCAACCGATTCCATTTTAAATAAAAAATAAAAATAATAACCGTTTTAGGTAAAAAATAATAATCTATTGATAGTAATCGACATCATTAATACTCAATGAACATTTATTAATCAACATTAACCCTTATTAAACCTTGATCATTATTCGTTTCTTAATTAACATCGCATTCAACAATCGTACCACATAACTATAATTAGCTTAATTAATATTCATTTAATGATGGCAACAATCACTAGTCAACCTTGATAACACTTGTTTAATAAATGTTAATCAAGTTAATTATCATCTTATTAACACCAATTAACATTCTTAATACGTATTTAATATTAATAGATCAAATTAATAATAATGTAATTAATATCATTACACCATTATCATTGATAAACGAAGATCTTGAATTAATTAAGATCACTAATACTTATTTAGCATTCAGTAACCAAGCACTTCAATCAACAATTAAGTTAAGAACAATCTTATTAACATTATTAATCCTTATTTACATTATTTCACCTTTATTGACCATATTTAATAATTAACCCTAATCACATCTAATTAACCATTCATTTATAACCTTGATGTAACAGTATCATTTCATAACTAAGATAGGAAATATTATTTATAATGTAACCATTCACAATGACATGTGTCCAAGCCTATTTTAATACTGTATTAGATAATTCATACAACATATATAGACAATCTATGTAAGCGTAGCTAATGCTTGCATATCTCGTGTAGGTAGACTAGTAGCACTTAATAACACATCACACATAATTACACAAGTTATTATCTATCGACACATATTTTAACATGTATTTGCAATGTCTATTAACTAAATCATATCATAATAAGCTATGGCATGAATATAATATACTAAAACACAACACACGAATCAAGCAAAGGGTTTCAACAAATAGTTAACTAGTTTTCCTTCTAAAACTTCCATGATATTCCTATCTACCTACTTCGTTCTATATAATTCACAACTAACTTCTGCATCACATCCTTCCTCTGCTGGACTACCCTGGAGTTCCAACTACATGACCTAACTCCAGTTAGAACCCATAAGCGGAAGTGTTGACTCAATCAACCAAGCTTCCCCTGTAGACACCCACTAGTCATCATCACACACCTTGGGGAGAGTGTCGTAGAACAACCCTCCCATAACTTTGGGTTTCGGGGGATAAACGATGGGTAATTCCTCCACCCCCCCAATGGAACAAAGGGCTATGTCTACATCGACATAGTGATTGCGTTAAGATTGTTATACTCTGGTTTTGTCATCGAATAACCAATTTGGGTGGTTGAGTTTTCAAAAACCCCACACCCATACACACATCATGATAATAACATTCATAATACATAACAATAACAATTCATTCTCATACCTTATCCTTTTTGGAAAGCATACCATCTAGGTACCCCCATTTTGTAGGGCTCAGTTATCCCTTAGCTCTTCTAAACCTGTCGGTTAGTCTCATAACGAAATGTCGTGTAATCATCGACATTATACATATTTTGTTAATACTTAACAACAATGTAATACTTTTGTACCATGCATCTAGCATCATAATCACTTATTCAACATCAGTATCCACATACCATCATCTATTAAATTGCATGCTAGAGACATAATCAAAATATGAACATAATTCATAATATTAACATCACACACAGGTATATAAACTCCACAAAAATAATAAAGCCATATGTCCATAGTGTCATCATACTGACGAAGTTCCACAGTAATAAGAAAATACAACAGGTAATGATAGTTTAGTTAATAAGGTCTAAACACGACATTACAATCTCTTTGCCTTAGCAATTTTAACAGTATTTGGGCAATTTTTATTTTTACAGAGACAAGTTCAATGGTTTTTAGGAAAAATTTAGGTGCTTGGGTGAATTTAGAAGTTCCTAGGGCGTTTTATCATTGTTGGATGAATTTAGAGGTGTCTAGGGCATTATTGTCATTGTTGGGGTAATTTAGAAGTGCTTGGGGCTTTTATAATTTTTGGGTGGATTTAAAAGTTCCCATGGTGTTATTTATCAATGTCTAAACGTTTTAATAGAGTTGGGGTGTTTTTAAACATTGTTGGGTGAATTCCATTTGCTTGAGAGCATTGTCCTCTTTGGTTGAGTATTGTGCATCTCTGTTGGGGTGTCTTCTTTGCATGGGAATTATAATTATTTAGTTGTTGAGTATAGTGTGCCCCACCAAATGTTTTATTGCTTGGTCATGGGAATGATATCAAAGAGGGACTACATGTTGTGTATGCTTCACTCCATCAATTAGTCTTGTACCACATGTACAACTTCCCCCTTGAGTTAAGTCAACCTTAATTGAGTGTTTGGCATCCTCTTGTCATGCCATACAATGTAATCTACATTTGTACTCCTTATTCGTCAAGGAAAAAAAACCATAGCTTATGTTATTGGGAAATGAGTAAAATGTAAAGAAGTTATTCTAAATATAGTCATGTGTCAAAAGTAATGTTGAATTTCCTTAATGGTTGGTAGTTAAGTAGAAGAATCTCATAAATTAGAGAGGGTGGTATGATTTAAAATCCAACTAGTGTACAAGGCATTGAAAAATTTTTAGTTGCTTCTTCCATGCTACTAAACTTGGCGAAAGGAAGAGAGTTTTCCTTTGGGTAGTATTTTCAAACACCGCAAGGAGTGAAAACTCACCATAGCTTGAGTTCAGTGGTAAATCCTTGGGCATATGTCTCTGCTCATATATTGGACAATGAGAATAGCTACATGAACCTAAGTGCTTGGTTAGAATGTTGGAATGAGGTTACACTGAAACTCGTAGCGTGAAGAGCCCAACCAAACAAGAAGGGAACTAAGATCTCTGTGTAAGACTCAAAACAATCAACAAAAGTAGTTGTCCACATAGATTCCATGTTGGTGAGTTGAGTGGGCTATAAGTCCCTTAATTATGGATCAAATTAATAAAAAAACATATAAGTGTAAAACAACGTGAGTGCTGTGAATTTCGTGCGTCTATAACCATTACGAGCACCAGTGATGTTTAACATTAAAAAACATCGGTGAACATTTTCTCACCACATATAAAGCAATATCAACAAATTACATATGCATCACATCTTTCAAAGAATTAAAAAAAAAATACAACACACCAATACATCTATATTTTTATTTTTATTTTTTTATTCTATTATTCATTAGAACATCAAATAATTTTATAATAATTTTCATATTTGAATTTGAATTGTTATTATTATTATTATTTTTTTTTAACAGAAACTGTTGAGGATATTTTTATAAAAATGTTGAATAAAAAATTACATGGAATTGGGCACATACTGTTCCCAAAGGAGAACTTCATCCGTGACTCCTTGTTCATCCTTAATCAGCTTATTAGTCTCATGATATTTCCCTAATATATGAAGACTATATCTCCTAACAAACTGCCTAAGTAAGAAAACACAGAAGCAAAACATTTGCAAAAAAGAAAGTGATTCCTCTATTAAGGTATCCAAATTCTCATGAGGACCTTTTGGTTGCAGACTAGGACGCCACACTCAAGATCCACACCCTTATTATCCATTATGTCCACTTGCTTGTTTTTTGCTCTTAGTATATGGAGAAAGTTAATGGATTTGTATTAATCAACCATGCATTTTAGAATGTGATGTGTCTTGGTCACCGACCTCTTTCGATTTTTCAAAAGGTTCCTTGCTTCCATAACGACCATCATCGAGTCTCCAAGGATAACCAATTCCTCAATGCCGAGATTCCTCGCAAGCTCCAAACCTTCGATTAGTGTTAACCATTCGGAACCGTTGTTTGTCTTCTTTCTGATTCCCCAAGAATACTCTTTAATCTTGTTTCCTTTTGGATAAAAAATGACTCCACTAGCACCTGTCGGCCCAGGATTTCCTTTCGAGGCTCTGTCAAAGAACAAGGAATTGTAGCCAAGTTTCTTCCACCAATTATTGAAATCTTCATAATTCATTGTTACATGTCAGTTCTAGGATTTGGGTCTTTTTCTTGACTGGTTCCAAGGGATGGAGGAGCAAGTTCCCAGTAGACCGAAAGCCCAAACTCTTTCCACTACTGTCAGAGGTTCTTTGTTGATATTGTCCATTTTTCTCATGGATAAATCCTCCACCAAGAGCTCCTTTGCAGAGGCTATGAATTTGCCTGGGCTCAAAGATCTCTTTTGTTTTAGTTAGCCAAAGCTTCCAACAAATATATTTTGGGAGGGATTCCCATGCTCTTGCATAGTCTGGCATATTATAGAGGGATCCCTGATAATAGTCCTTCTAAAATTCAAAGAAGTCGTTCAAATTTTTTGGCAGTGTTATATGTATGTTCAGATCTTTGAAATCTTGCTGCCCAAATTCCTCAGAGAACTTGCATTCGGTAAACAGGTTTTCTAGGGACTCTTCTGAGTCTTTGCACATAAAGCATCTCATGGGACATTCAATGCCCCTTTTCCTCAGATTCTCTGTTGTCAGCGTTCTCCACTAGGCCAAGGTCTAATAAATAAAATTTATTTTTGGTAAGTCGTCACTGCACTAGATTTTTGGCCATTTCTTGCCATCGTTGTGATTTTGGAAACCAGTTGTTGCCCGATAGATGTGTTTGAATTCATATATGCCTATCTTTCTCCAGCCATGTCCATATGTAAAGTGACGGTGGATTGGGGTTGCCTCATGAAACAGAGAGAGTAAGGCACTCTAGTTTGGGCGTAGATTATCTGGAAGCTCCAAGTCTGACCAACTGTCCCATCTAGCATGACTCGTCCATTTGGAAAGATTGTAGATAGTTCTGATGTTTGCTTGTTCCATCCATTACCTTAGCTCTGCTAATTCTTGCATGAATTTGACATGAGAGGTGGGACCAATATTATCAACCCATATCTTAACATGTTTGTCACTTCCAGGGATCCAGTAGTTTTGATCCTACATGATGTATGTCTCCCTCTTGCAAAGCTCCCAGACATGTGTTCCTTTCCTACTCTGGTAATTTGCTTCAATGCATCTTTTCCTATCCCTAATCATGTATATTTTTTGGAGAATCTCCTTCCACCATGTTCTTTTTCCTGTAACTATTCTCTAGAGTATTTTGACTCTGAGAGACAGGTTCATCTTGTTTGGGTCTCTTCCATTCCCGTACCACTGCAATTCTTTGACTTGCAGACAGTATTCCAGTTCATTAAATGAAACTTTTTCTTTTAATTGTTTTGATTGCCTCCTTCCCAAATAAATCTTCTAATTTCTTTTGTGATTTCTTTCATTGTTTTTTTGGGTGCTAGGGAGATCGAACAAGTGTAGATGGGGCAGGCGAAGAGAATTGAATTGATGAGGATTAGCTTACCAGCAGGGTTAAGCCATCTCATCCCCCAGGAGGTGATTTTTTTTAATCTTGTCGACAATTACTTGCTAGTCTACAACTCTTTTATTCCCCTTGAAGATCAACATCCTGAGGTAGTTGAAGGAGTTCCATTCTACCTTGCCTTCAAACCCAAGGGTTTTTCCTATCCTTGACAAGGTGCCTGGTCGAAAATTCCAACCATATACTTTGGATTTTGCAAAGTTCACTTTCCCATCAGAAGCTTTTAGAAAGGTGGATAAGGCACCTTGAAACCTTTCTGTAATGATAGTAGACACACCCCCTAGCAAGATAGTGTCATCAACAAACTATGCATGATTGGAAACTTTTACTCCATCAGCTATCCTTAGGCCTTTTAAATCACCAAAGTTTTCCAAGTTTTGGAATTTCCTGCTCATTGATTAAGCCACCAAGAGGTAAAGGAAGGGGGACAATGGGAAACCTTGTTGGAGGCCGCTTGTTGCCTGGAAGAACTTGGTGGGTCTTTCATTTACAAGCGAAGCAATCCAAGGACTTATGATACATGCTTTAACCCATCTAAAAAGTCTTGTGGAGAAACCAAACTTAGACATAATTTTGAAGAGGAAGAAGTGATTTACTCTGTCGAATGCGTTGGCCATGTCTAGTTTAATAGCCATGCCTTGTTACTTTCTTTCCATGCCGAAGTGGATATATTTCTAGACTATAATGATGTTGTCAAGTATGTACCCAACTACAAAACCTACTTGTAATTCTGATATGATAAGAACCATACTATTTTTTAGTCTACTTACCAAAATTTTCGAGAGTAGCTTATACAGGGTATTGCGTAGAGATATTGGCCTGAAACGATCCAACGATTGAGGGCTTTTTTCTTTAGGAATTAAGGATAAGAAGAATGAGTTGGTGGCCCCGCCGATCTTGTCCTTTTTCCTGGTCCAGTTTAACATTCTTTTCAAATATTCCTTTATGATGTCCCATGCTGCTCTGTAGAAGTTTATGGTGAAGCCGTCTGGTCCAGGCGCTTTATCGGCTTGAAGAGACCATATTGCATTTTTTAATCTCAAATTCTAAGATCGGTTTTGATAGCTCTCCGTTTTCTAGATCGATTATGAGCGTTGGTATACCAGAGAGGAGATTTGCTTGAGTTGTCGAATCAGTCTCATCGATGTCTGTGCAGAGGTCTTAGAAGTGGTTGAATGTGTGGTCTTTAATTTCCTCCCGCCCTTCAATATTGTTCCTGTTTTGTCTTTTAGTTCTTGGATGACGCTATAGCTCCGTTGAGATTTTGTTTATTTATGGAAGTACTATGTATTGTTTTCCCCTCCTTTTAACCATAATTGTCTGGATTTTATTCTCCATTCCTCTTCCTCATGCCTTGCAGCGTGTAAAATTTTTGCATTCAACTCATTTTCTTGGTTTAGGATCGTGGGGGTTACCTCTTTCGTTTCCATCCATGCGTGAAGAGAATCCAGATCTCCTTGAAGCCTTGTTTTCAGATGACTTGGGTTCTTGTGATCATTTTTGACCTAGTTCTTAATAACAAAGCACACACATTTTAATTTTGATTCCCAGATGTAGCTGGGTGATCCCTAACATTGCAGATTCCATGCATTTTTAATTATATCAATGATTTTTCTGTCTTGCAGCCAAATCAAGTTGAAGTGGAATGGGATTGGCCCAAGATTTGCAGGTAATGTTAAATTCAGTCCGATCAGCTTATGATCCAAGAATGCCGAGGGGAGAGTGAAAGAGGATGGAAGAAGGTCTTGTTGAAGGAAAGCAATGCTTACTACAAATCTATCAAGTCTTGCCGCAATATGACCTACTCCAACTCTTCTATTGCTCCAGGTGTACTTCCCATTCTTCAATTGAATATCCAACATATCCAGATATGAGATCAAGTCCTCCATCATCTCACCAAATGGATCTATGATTTTTGTTCCTCCCCGTTTCTCCGGCTATGATTTAGTGGTGTTGAAATCCGCAACTATGATTAGGTTTTTTCCCCGTAGGTCCTCCAGAACCTTTGAAAGATCTTCTCAGAAGATTACCTTGTCTCTATAGTGTGTTGGTCCATATACATTACAGATGTACAACAAGTTTTCCTCATCCTTTTCCTGGATTCCAGTGAGAAGCCATTGTTGGCTTTCCATCGTTGATTTTATTGAGAATTTGTTTGAAATTAAGGTGGTTATTCCCCCAAAGGCTCCTTTAGAACTTATAGACTTACCATGGTAATTTTTCCATATCTGAGAGAGCGCCATGTTCTCCACCTCCGACATTTTTGTGTCTTGGATTAGTAGTATGTATGGCTTTTCTAATTTTATTATATATTTTATTGCTTCTACTTTGGTTGAGCCTCCCAACCCCCTGCAATTCCAAGAGACGACTTTCATGATTTCTTGAGCGAATAAGATCCTGCTCGAGATTTTCCATCCACTTTTGTCCCTCCTGGGTTTCTTGGGTATTGTAGGAGCTTTGTTTCTTCAAGGCTTCATTGTCTTCCCAGTTCTATCTCTCTTTCTGCTTCCTGTTCTCTATGATACCTTTGTGATTTCCTTCCTCTTGTGTTCGATTGCAGCGCTGCATCATGCATTTCATGTGAACTTTATGGAGGCAATTGTTCTTGGGAGAAACCCTGTCGTGTTACTTTGTTGTGTTTTACCATCTCTTCCCAAGACCCCCCTAGTGCTACAAACCCTTAAAGTGATTCTTCATCCGTGTCATTTATAGGAGACATAGGAGGGATATTTGTAGTTGTTGGGGCCTCTTCTTCTTCTCCTTTGGTTGATCTGGTTTCCAAGGATGTGATCTCTCCCTCTTCCATATGTAATGCCTGAAATTGGTTGTTAGTCGAGGTTTCTTTTCCTTATAGGGGATTTTATTTGATTGTTGTTGGCTATGTTCCACTTGATACTGGGATTGGTGAGGGCGTTTTCCTTCATCTTGTTTTTTATTCCTGGAATTTCGTGCACTTCTTTTGGGAATTTTTTGACAAAATGGCCATATTCATGGCACTTCTTGCACTTGAAGGGTAGCTGCTTGTAATCTACTTTCTGCATGTGCTCCCATCTGTCCATGTATAGGTTTACTACTTATGGCATCCCTTTTTCTAGATCTACTTCCACGTAGATCCTTGTGCAGGAAAACAACAGACCCTTTGGCTCTGCTTTTTCGATGTAGTTTTCGAGGGAGTTCTTGACTGCTTGTATAGTTTCATCATTTTAGCAATGCAAAGGGAGGTGGGGCACGCAAACCTAAACCGGGACCGCTGATGACATGCATTTTTATGGATCAAAGGATAAGCTCCATTGGTTTAAGTATAAGCCACAAGGGCCCATGAAATAAGGTCCGCTCCTGAAGATGAGGTCTCTATCTTCTTTTTTTCCGAATAAGAAGGTGAAAAATCCCTTTCCGCAAAAGTAGTGTTGTAATCCACCTATGATTAAGGGCATCTAGTTCTTGTTTATCCATGTGTCCATGGTTTTTGGCGATGACCATATTCTTGTGAATTTCCCTATCATGCCTTTCTCGGTATGTGCAAGGGATTTCAGTCTTGAAGTTGCTGACATGATCTGGATTCTAGGTGTTGCAAATCACTTGACAAAGTTGGCATCGTTGGTTTCTTGGCCAAAGTTAGGAAGGGAGGGTGTGGAAGCCAACAGAGCTTTGAATGTTGCATCCAGGTTGCGCCTACGTTCATCCTGTCTTAAATCCAGAGGAGGATCCATTCTAGGAACAAACCTCGAGGGGAGCCAATGCTAATATTTCCAGTCAAGGATCTCACTGCTTCATAGAGGTCGAGCCTCTGTAGTATTCCCAGCCTGCCAGCCACCGATCCTCTATGTTTGGCCTACACAGATCTGCCCTGTCTTCTTCTGTAATACCAGGAAATGGTGGAGCTGATCAAGTTCAGATCCAATCCTCTGCTCTTGGCTATTCGAGTGCTATTGTATTGGATCTCTTGTTCTGTCACGTCAATGAGGTGTATATATTTGAATTTTAATTATTACATGGATATTATGATTGTCTTAATTTGTTATACCATCAAATTACACAGATGTTCATCATGATATTTAACCAACGATGTAAGATTTCACAACATTGGACAATGCAATGGAATAAGAAACCCATTTTATTATATTTGAGTAAGGGGTCCTTTTATCATACAAAATGAGACAACATAAAGGCCCACAATGATCAAAGTATAGATGTGTAATTGTTACACTTATTGGGAATCTATGGTATTCCAATTTGGAAAACATGGCCAATACATTATACAAAATGTTTGCTTTTATAGGAAATTATTTCGAAACATACAACTTGCATTAACATCCATTTATATTGATCGTCATTCTTTTTTTGAATTGTTATCAGTGCTTGAGTTGCTTGCATGACCTCGGTTATTTGGCTAAATGTTTTGTTGTTTAGCTTAATTTTTTTCTTGATCCTTTTCATGTTCCATTTACAAACATAGAAATAAAGTGTATCAACGTATATATAATGGTGGGCATAGTGTAAAAATATATAACATATTATTTTGTAAATAAAAAAGCGTAGCATAGCAAGAAGTGATTCATAAACAATACACATTCTTTCAAAGTCGTCCTTCATGCTTTTTCTCAACAACTATTTTGTAGGCTCCACTCCGTACTTTGTTTTCTACAAGTTTATAAGCCATGACAAATCATAGATTTAATATAAAGGTTTTTTGTTGTTTCATTAACAATAAAATGAGAGAAGTAAAAGATAACATAACCATTTACAAATTGCGTAATTAACTTTTGATAAGCCAACATATACTCACAAATCATTCTTAACCTGATGTCAATTAATTATTCAGATGACACTTCTTTGCATGTTAGCTCCTATTTAAAAAAATATAATGATGAGCGCAAAACAATTAAAATATAAAGATCACAACCAATATGAAAAATCAAGTTATAAGGAAAACACAATTACTCCCAAACTTACTATCAACCATTTTCTTCCTTCTCATCCTTTCTCATGTACTGAGTGGGTTCCATTCTATTTTATTTTCTACAATAAAACAATCGAAAATTAATATTTATCAATAATTAATTATGATATATACATAAAAGAAAAAAATCAATGATAACATACGTTTAATGCACGTTGTTGTTGAGATGGCTCCTCCTGCTATGTGTTGGACCGAATTAATGTCGTTTTAATTCCGTTGTAGTAATTGCCCAGCCATTTAATTTGTCAATCCGAGGTTCGTAGTCTTACGAAGCACCTGCAAAGTATATGCAAGACTGAAGTGAAATTAAGCTAATCTAACCCCCCGTGAAACTAATACTAATCTAATCTAACCTCCCTTAAACTGAAACAAGCAATCGCTAATCTAATGCTGGAAGATGAAACACACGGATGAAAGTAAATTGCATAAAAGAAAGACAACATATGAAGAGCAACAAGACAACACATGTGAGCTCACATCAACAATAAAGCAATCTTAAATTACATCATAAGAATCAATCATAAATCATGAAAGCATCAAACCAAGATTATGAACAAAAGCTAAGAATTCCCTTCTCCATATTACAAAGTCAAGACTAACTTCTACAATCTACTATTCTCTAAGATAATCTAAGATCTAAAATATTCCAAGATAATATCCCCCTTTAATAATTATTATGAAATGAAGAGAGAGCACTCTCTTTTATACATGAAGGAAATAACCATCTCATAATGAGAGATCCACTATTCACTCAACCACTCAACTACTTTCCTATTATTACAAGATATGATCCCTTCAAATCCTCCACATATCTTTCACAAATTCTCCACATGTCTCTCAACCAAATCTCCATGATCTTCTCCTTGGAATATTCTTTGCATAACTATCTCCTTGAAATGATGGAGGAGATATACGTGAAGTCTTTTCTTTGAATTAATCCTTCACATATTCCTACACATTACAAAGCTCATCCATACTTTGAGATATTAGTGAAAAACATGTTAATTTTTTAATATTTAATCATAAATTCACTTATAATACTAAAAATAAATAAAGTGGAAATAATAAGGTGAAACCCACATATATGTATGGAAATGGTATGATAAAAGGTTAATGGGACGATGAAATGTGAGGAATAGAGGAAGCTAAAGTAGATGAAAAATGGACATTTCTGCGTCCCAACATACTCCCCAACTGAACTTGTTGCATGTCCTCATGCAACCATGTATGGCTCTTCTCAAGAACTTTTGGCATCTACACTTTGGCTTTGATTGATGATGTCTTTTTAACAATGAATATTTCTTGAGTGTGAAATACATGAGTAACAACTGGCATTTCCTTATGGTTGGTTCTTGTGTGACAACCATGAATATAAAGAATGTTGGTTCTTGTGTTAACAACATTCATTTCATGATGTGAAATGCATGAGTAACAACTGACATTTTCCTTATGGTTGGTTCTTGTGTGACAACCATGAATGCAAAGAATGTTGGTTCTTGTGTTAACAACATTCATTTCATGATGTGAAATGCATGAGTAACAGCTGGCATTTTCCTTATGGTTGGTTCTTGTGTGACAACCATGAATGTAAAGAATGTTGGTTCTTGTGTTAACAACATTCATGTCGTCATCTGTTTTCTAGTTGCATAATAATTTAACCAGACACTCACTGAAAATGATAAGCTATTAATGTGTATAGAAAGCATCACTGTGCATAAGAAATCCTTTTCTTTATGAATCATGCCAATATGTATATCAATGTGTATGAAGCAAAGTGCAATAAAGGATTTGTCGGAAAAGAAATGCTCGTGAATGGTAAATGAGATGAAAAATGGGTGATGGTGGTGAAAAGAATGGAATGATAGTAGTGAGTATGTATTGAATATAGTTCCCCCTCCCCAACTGATGTGGTTGCATGCCCTCATGCAACCTAGCATGGGCTGTGAAAGAAATGGTGAGGGAATTTTCCAAATTATTCATTGCTAGCATGTAAGGAATTGCATGATTAAAGTTTAGAAAACAACATACCCCCACTTACCCAAAAAGTAGATGAACGATGCAATAGGAATGTAGTTGATTCTGCTGGATCATGGAATGTGTCACTGCTACTGCAGTTGTAACTGCTGGATCATGGGAAGTGAAGGAATCAAAACTGCTGCTACTGAATCATGGAAAATATGTCACGGCTGCAGGATAAAAATGTAACTGTAAAGGATGCTGCAGCTGTAACTACTGGAACTGCTGTAATGTGAAGTGGAGGAATCTGAACTGCTACTGATAAATAATGGAAAATATGTCACGGCTGCAGGATAAAAATGTAACTGTAAATGATGCTGCAGCTGTAATTGCTGGAACTACTGTAATGTGAAGTGGAGGAATCTAAACTACTGCTGATAAATAATGGAAAATGTGGGAGGCAGAAATTGGAACTGTGGTACACTCATAGATCTGAAGTCATGTTTCTGCAAATGCTAATGGAGTCATGAAAAATAATGTATAGTCTTCACCCGCTACAAAACCCAGTGGTACAATTCTAGTCATGGGAATAAATGTGTCGAGGTCGAGCATGAAGAGAAATCATTGGATTACCGACCATTGATGAATGCTGTTAACCAATGAGAGGAAACTCACCAGTGATGTCAATGAGTGCCAAGGTACCCAAGTACATCTTGCAAAGTGCAAATAGATGTGCTGATGTCGAGCCACTTGCAATATCTGACGATCAAGGGACATTGATGAATTCCCATGATTGTCAGCAAGAGAACTTGCCATTAAGGCATGCAAGCCTACAGGTACTCAATAATGAACTCTAGTCTATATCTCAGATAAGGTGTTGAGGTCGATGGGAAAAGACTTGTTGAAAGGTGGGCCTTAAGGAATCCCACATTAGTCAACGCGAGTTGGTATAAAAAGATTGGTAGGACTATAAGTGAAAAGATTTGAGAGTCAAACAATGGATATGGCAAGGCTATGTAGTCATGGAAAGGGAGCTGGTTTTGTTCAAAAGGAAAATTGGAATGGAAAAATGAACTGAAAAAGATAAAGGGATGTATGCAACTCAGAAAGATAGGCATGTGTGAAGTCATGACAGATAAAGCGATGGAAAGTGGACTTCAAGCCATGGATGGTGAAGGTGCTTTAAAGGAGAAACATGGATAAACAATCATGATGCAAATGAGTTTATGGATGGTTTCTATGTAACAACGAACGTTATGCTGTTTATCATCAAACGTCATGAGTAAAAGCTCCTTCAGGCTGTCTATCACAGCATGTTTCTCAATTTTTTTGTGTTTCTTTGAAAAATCATTTCAACAGCAAAATGCAGCTGTCTCTGAAACCTGGAAAAAAAAAACTTTAGTACCAAATCATGTATGAAAACTTATTAGTGAATATGTATAGTTTCCCCTCCCCAACTGATTTGGTTGCATGTCCTCATGCAACCTAGCATGAAACTTATGAGAAAACATATCATGCGGAAAGAAGTACATAAGCTGCACAAAATATGCCAGGAAGAAATAAAATGTGTTATACCTATTTCCATTGCGCTCGTGGTTCCTCATTGATCATTGCTTGAGGTGACTGGAGAAAACAATTTTAGCGTGAAAGAAACAAAAATCATTATTCCAAAGATGTTTTCCGGAAGTGTTGAGGTCCATTTGCAATTTTTCGATTGTATTGGTGGTTCTTATTTTTTTTAACTTTTTGTGATTTTTAAATATATATATATATATATAATTTTTTTTTTCTTTTGCAAAATGTAAAACAAAAGAAATATTTTTTTTATAATTTTATATATTTTTCTTGTTTTGTTTTATTTTTACAACACACCAAAATAAAATAAAAATAATGGCAAAAACACTCAAAATTAAATTTACCCGATCATAGTTGTAACAACCCATCCAGCTACGACAGCAACGACTGCAACACACAGCGGCGACAGCGAGCTGCAACAACCACAAGTAGCTGCCCCATATTGATTTGCTTCTCACCCTCCTCCTTTTTGTGGTGTTAAGACCGGTCCAATTGCTTCTATGATTATAATATTTTCAATTGATGCTTTGTCCAGCCTTTATTCAGCCTTCATAGAAATATGTTCAGCCCTCATAGAACTATGTTCAGCCTTCACAAAACTATGTTTATCCTTCACAGAACTATGTTCAGCCCTCACAAAACTATGTTCAGCTGCTTGGAACCGGCCGCAACAGTAAATCTGGAAAATATCCTCCCAAAGAACCAGCTGTATATCGCAAATCATGGCTTTGTTTGGAAATTTCCTCATGATTCAGGTAAAGGAGGATGTTACGCACAAAACCCATGTCTTGGATTTTCAAAATTCGCTTCAATATGCCCGCAAATAGAGACATGAGTCAAGGTGTTCTTATCTGGGATGCATGTTGGGCCGGCGTAGACTACCTGGCAGTGTTTTGGTAATAAATTCTTTGTTTCATGCCTGATTTGAATGATTCCAAAGCCAAAAGAAATTGGATTCACATGGATACTTCTAGTAGAAACAGGTTTTAAAAATTCTATGGTATGGTATTTCATATAATCTAAATAACAGCCTGCATCCTAATGTTGTTTGTGAGTTTCAACCAAGAGCAATGATCTCTATTTTGAGTACAACTTTTTCGTTAAAAGATGGATTGATGTGATTCCAATTGGAGATGAAAATAGATTCATCTAGGTATCTCCAATATAAGCAGGTTTTGAATACAATAATAATTGATGGGTCAAATATGTCAATGAACAGCTGAGAAAACATATTTTTTAGAGTGTAGATTTATGATAGGTAGTCAGTATTTTGGGCATATCTCCTTCGTAAGATATCAAAATCAAGTGATTCAAATTGTGTTGTAAAATATATTGATAGGAGAGTATTTATTAGAAACATGTTTTTAAAATTCATCCATTAGGTCTCCCAAAACGTGACTGTCCCAACTATGTTCTTGAGCTGCCTACTCCACCCCCAGTCAGTATTTTGACCATATCTTTTTCGTTTTAGAACCAAATTGAAGAATTCAAATTGGATTGGAAACTAGACTTAAAGGGCTACTTTGTATAGAAACAAGTTTTAAAACTAAGCCCTTATGGTCCCTAAAAATAGGACTGTCCCGACTGTGTTTTAGCAAATTTTAACAAGCCAAAATGTCAAAAAAATGCAATAGATTTGCGTTGTTTCAGCTGCTTTTCGGCATTATAATTTCAGTGTTTATTCAGCTTAAAAAAGGAAATTACAGACTATTTTTATTTAACAATCGAAAAATGTTTTAGCAAATGAAGATAATGAATTGCAAAATAAAGATGAAATCAATTGAGCATGTTGTAAAACATTAATTATTCATTCCTGAAAATTTTAGAAAACATCCTACTTTTTTATCATTGCGATCGCACGAAGCACGGAGGAGAGCATACTTATTCTAGGTGAAAGCAAAGACTAGAAATAAAATCCTACCTACTCTATGCTAATTGGCAATTAGAAAACAGTTACGTGTAATCAAATAGCCAGTGTAGCCATACACGCAACAGTAATAAGAATATATTATCTTTCAATCGCATGAATGAACAATGGCAATATACAAAGATGAACGAATTTAATTGTTGTGGCTGTGATCTAACTAAATAAAAAGAAAAAATAAATTGTTCTAACCTCATACTCACTTGAAACCATCGTTCGATAAGGCTTTCGTAGGGATAGTTTTCACTCCTCAGATCATGTTGTAACTCCTCGTGGTCCTCCTCGATCTCCTGTTCAAATACTTGTTCGCCTTCACATGCACAGGATTTTTTGGATGATGATTCCTCGTTTGATTCTGGAGGAGTAGTTAAATCTCTTATTGCTGCCAAGACCTCCTCTTCCTGGGAAGAGGAAAATCCAGCTTTTGCCAAGGCATGAGTGAGTAATTCCAGACTTATACTCATTGTTAAACCATGTTGAAAAAGGGATTCTTACAGCACCCAAAACTAAAATTTGAAAATCTTAAATAAAAACAAACCATTTATGTAAAAAAAACACTCTAAACAATAAATAACTCTTCACAGTTGCGAAAATTAAACACTCTTGCAAAAATTGAAATTTACACTACCACACTTGCATGTATTGAAATCTACACTACCACACTTGCAGGAATTGAAATCTACACTACCACGCTTGCATGTATTGAAATCTACACTACCACACTTACAGGAATTGAAATCTATGCTACCACACTTGCAGGAATCGAAATCTACACTACCACACTTGCAAGAATTGAAATCAACACTTCAATCCATCGTGCTTCCCCGGCAACGACGCCAAAATGTTGGGCCGAATTAATGTCGTTTTAATTTCGTTGTAGTAATTGCCCAGCCATTTAATTTTTCAATCCGAGGTTCGTAGTCTTACGAAGCACTTGCAAAGTATATGCAAAACTAAAGTGAAATTAAGCTAATCTAACCCCCCATGAAACTAAGACTAATCTAATCTAACCTCCCTTAAACTGAAACAAGCAATCACTAATCTAATGCTGGAAGATGAAACACACGGCTGAAAGTAAATTGCATAAAAGAAAGACAACATATGAAGAGCAACAAGACAACACATGTGAGCTCACATCAACAATAAAACAATCTTAAATTACATCATAAGAATCAATCATAAATCATGAAAGCATCAAACCAAGATTATGAACAAAAGCTACGAATTCCCTTCTCCATATTACAAAGTCAAGACTAACTTCTACAATCTACTATTCTCTAAGATAATCTAAGATCTAAAATATTCCAAGATAATATCCCCCTTTAATAATTATTATGAAATGAAGAGAGAGCACTCTCTTTTATACATGAAGGAAATAACCATCTCATAATGAGAGATCCACTATTCACTCAACCACTCAACTACTTTCTTATTATTACAAGATATGATCGCTTCAAATCCTCCACATATCTTTCACAAATTCTCCACATGTCTCTCAACCAAATCTCCATGATCTTCTCCTTGGAATATTCTTTGCATAACTATCTCCTTGAAATGATGGAGGAGATAGACGTGAAGTCTTTTCTTTGAATTAATCCTTCACATATTCCTACACATTACAAAGCTCATCCATACTTTGAGATATTAGTGAAAAACATGTTAATTTTCTAATATTTAAACATAAATTCACTTATAATACTAAAATAAATAAAGTGGAAATAATAAGGTGAAACCCACATATATGTATGGAAATGGTATGATAAAAGGTTAATGGGACGATGAAATGTGAGGAATAGAGGAAGATAAAGTAGATGAAAAATGGACATTTCTACGTCCCAACACTATGCAATTATGTTCATTTCTTTGACCATCTCTTTATACAATTTTTTGGACATCCCTATCAACATTTTTAAGATATCAACTTATTCGTCCTTTGGGATTTTCATAATCTTCATGTGAAACGAAAAAATCATAGAAAAAATACTTTTTATAATGATAATAAAGTAAATATAGCCGAAATATTAATAAAGTAATGCTTTGTAGTAGTATATATATGATAAAAAAACATGTTTAGGAATAATATATTTTAATTGATTATTTTTTGTTATTGTATGTTTTTGCTATTGCAAATTCGATAGGTCTCATTAGCCATTGCTATGGAAACACTTCTTGTAGTTTATATATAATCCGATTCTTGGACTGATTTTTGTATTGTAAGTGGAAAGTACATCTATATGTTTTTCCACTAAATTCCTCACAATTTTATAATAGAAAAATATTCTTTCAATGACTCCCAACATCACTCCAGATGAATTGTGGACCAATTCATCATCATTTACATCTTTCATAATTTTTATCTTCTTAAAATAACATTCCCTTTACTTGTTGTCAATCCCTACACAACATTCAACATATGTGAAATAAATCGCTTGAAACACGTTAGCGAATATTCTTAAGTACGCTATTGCTAAAAATTCAAAGAAAAAATTATTGTTGATTACCTTTTGATTTGCCGAATTCATCTCTCTGCAACTTTTCTATCAAGGTTTTAAGGTCTTTTGCACTCATATTAGAAACAATCTTATTGAGTTTGCTCAATGTTTGGCTCTCCATGGCACATATTAAAATATGTACATCATTTAAATTTACATATAATTTAAATATATTAATTTTACACTAAAATTTCAAAGAACTTGCTTAGTTCTCTTTCTAGGATATGCTATCATAATGTTAATTACCAACATATCTCCATCTTAAAAATGAATCTACCAAGCGTTGAGAGGGATCAAATCTCTTGCAAGCCCCTTTTTAAAGTGTAAACGTTGAGGAAGCGTTTTACTTTATCTAATTTGTGTAGTTGTAAATGATTAAATCTAATTTGAGGCAACATGTTATTTTTTATAATAGTTTATTATTTTTATGATATTTTTTTGTTTTTTAAAGGACACATGTTATCTCTAGGATGAGCATGAAAGGACTTACACATCTCCCCTTACTGGGTTGTTAAATGTGCCTCTTCGGTGCAACAATTCCTTTTCCTTGAACTTTAGTCAAACATTTTATATAAATAAACGCCCTGCATCATTAAATAGATAAACTATTTAATATAATTTACAAATAAATTAAGTAAATTTTAACTTACATCGTAGTCTAGTAAATCAGCGCACTTTATACATACATACACACCAATGCATCCATAGTATATATACACATCGATATCGTGGCACACATTTAAAAAAAATAAGCTTACATTACAATTATGTGTTAGATATAGATAATCACATTGGTGCTCATTGTATAATGTATCACATCGATAAACACAATTTTTTTTTTTTTAAGATCCACATTGAACGATGCTCATTTATAAAAGGCACACCAATTTGTTATACTTTACAACACCAATAATCGTGGAAGTGTTTTTTTCACTGATATGGATAGGGTTTGGATTCGATGCCAGAAGTAGTCCCATTGCCACATATGCCCAACACCTTATCTATAGAAGCACAAAGCCATCAAATATAATGTGCCTAAAAAGAAAAACCATAATTTTGAAATAGTAGAAGAGGTAGAACCCTAATATTATATTTTGCAGCCACATAAAACAAAAGAAAGCAACAAGAAATAAAAGGTTTCAACGTTGTGAATAACAATGAAAACCTTTTATTTTTCCATATTTTTTTTGTAATTATGAGTAGAAACATAAATAAGTCATACATTGAGATGAATAGTAAAAAGTTACATATTTGAAATTTCTTCCATGTAGAGTATTTGTGATCTACTATAGCTTACAGATTTTGATCTTCAAAAAGATCTCATCGTTGCAGAGTATTTGTGATCTACTATAGCTTACAGATTTTGATCTTCAAAAAAATCTCATCGCTGCAGAGTCTTCCTTGGTAAATCCTTGTTGTGAAACTCTGCCCTTGAACTTTCAGCACAAGAATGAATAACAATTACATTTTATTTTATAAAATCAATTTATGAAATTCACTTTTTCAAAAATAAATTTGTGCTCATCTTTCTGCTAGGTTTTTCAGCACATGCAACTTTTTTTTTCATTTTAAATACTCTGATGCGCCTTTATATTGAAGCACACTGGTACATCTATATATGTAAGTGCATTGAACTTGAGTCAAATACAAAGAGAAAATGTTATAATACCAAATGGCCAACTTTTAGAATTCCAACTCATTCCATATTGGTCAAAATATTTCATCAAGTTCTCCCATGTCGTCTCTAGTAAGTTTAAATTTTACTTCTATTTTGATGATCTAATTGAATTTATGTTATTTAACCACATGCATGTGAATAATTATGCATTCAATTTTGCAGGATACTGATTTGGGATCAAGTTCGGATGTACAAGATATTCCACCAGTTAAAAAATGTCACAAGATCTTACATTAAAGGAATTTTGAGGTCTAAAATGGGCCTCCTAAGGAAAATAATAAAATAATAGTTAAAATAATAAAATAATATTTATTAATTTTGGAGGAAAAAAGAAAAAAACTACTTTTTGTGTTCATATTTTCGACATATCTCCTTGTGTTTTTACTCAAATTTCACATCATCATCACATTTTTTCAGGTATTTCTTGTTTTTGGGGTAGCGTGGTCCGTCAAAAGTATGTAGTGTGGGTACTTGTCGGATGCGGAATGCGGAATCAAATTCCGCATCCAACGAGCTCTCCCGATCGAAAATTGAGTAAAAACACAGGGAGATATGTCGAAAATACTGACAAAAAAAGTAGTTTTTTTATGACAAATATGTCAATTCAACCATTATGGTTGACTCATTTTATTGGAATTCTATTGGTTCTTGAATTCCAACTCACAAGAACTTATTGTTGGCGTGTTTTCTTATAAGGCCCATTTTAGACCCCAAATTTCCTCTAATGTTAGGAGAAATATATTGCTTGTAGTTGGTAGACAAAAATGGAGAGACACTTTACCCCACCAATTGGAACATGTCATATTCTAGCCAAAAATCTAGATTGTCGATGGTACTTCATCATGAGCTTGATCTTTTTTATGGCACCCCAGTAGTATGTGATTGTTCAAATTATAAGGGGTTGAAGGAGAACCCTTGACGTGTAAGACTCACCCATTATATTAATGATTGTATTCCCAATGTTTACAGTCTAATAAATCCTACTACAACGAAAAATCCAATAGGCGATATAGAAAAGACACGTAGGAACACTTCCATGTCCTCATTTTTCAAAATGTTAGAAACCAAAACAACTAAGTTTCGTCCTAAATTAACCAAGTTGTCTGCTTTGTTTAAGTTAACGGAGAATTCTTGTGATCCAAAGTATGATATCAATACCACCCAAAACATATCTACTGGGAGATCCAAAAAGTTGTATGAGCTGAGAGCAAAAATGACAAAGTATGCACCAAGGTCAATTCAATTGTTGGAGGGTAGTGATGACTTCTCTCTTCCTATTCATCTACAAAGTAAATACCAAACGTGTTACATCTACACTTTTTATGCCCGTGCTTGGTGTTCTTCTTTGCTTGTGCCCGATGTTGGAACCGAATTATCTTTTTGCGATAGTAATTATATGATTTCCAACTCTAAAATAGATACTGCAAATTTTGCGTTGTTTATTCTTTCAATTGTATTCTTTTGAAACAACGGAAGCACTATATTA
>LPNX010094972.1:599876-661671 GCA_001517045.1 Pseudotsuga menziesii
ATTATATTTTAATATTATTGATACCAAATATATTTTTGTACATACCATTTATGCCTTCTTTAAATGAGCTTTGATATAAAGTAAAATTTGCGAGGAACTTGAACTTGTTTAATTTCCACGTCTTTTCTAAAAATTACCCATTTTAAAATCTTCCTTTATAAAGGAAAATTTTATTCTCTGACCCCCAACATCTTAATCAAGAAAGAGTACACCTTACTAAATCCATCATGACTAGTGGATACTATAGATACCTCATTAACAAAACTTTTCAACAAGTCTCGCATCCTAGGACCAAACCCCCCAAACCCTCCCCACCACCCCTTTCATTTCTCTCTTTTCCCTATATTCATGGCATCACATATCACATTTCTAAACTCTTAATTAAAAAGAACATCAAAACCATATTTAAACCCCATAAGACCCTTAAGAAATTATTTAGGAGCGCTAGAGAGAAACCCAACCCTTTCCTATCCTAGGGCGTCTACCAAATTCCTTGTTCACGTGGGAAAACCTACATTGGACAAATAGTTAGATCCATTCAAACCCATCTCAAAGAACACATCATTGATACCAATCATTATCAAGTTAACAAATCTGCAATTGTTGAACGCTCTTTCGAGTCTAAACATCACATTTGCTTCAATCAAACTAAAATCCTTGTCTCCACTTCTCATTATTCATTAAGACTCATTAGACAAGCCATCGAAATAAAAAACATCCTAACAACTTTAATCGAGAAGATGGCTATAAACTAAGTAATCCTTGGAGACCTCTGATCCATCAACTTACTCACCATTGATACCTTACTCATTTATTCACTACTCTTTCTTTCTTACTTTTTCACACTAGGTTTTATTATTTTTATTTAATTTAATTTATTCTTAATTTAATTAATTTATTAATTTATATGTTATGAATGCTTACCTTTCTATATTTTCTCAATTAAATCCCCCTCCCCCCAATTCTCAACCCCACCTTTCTAGGTTTTTAAGATTTCTTTAAGTCAAACCCTTAATTCCCTCTTTTTACTCCACTTTCAATTTTTCTCTTATATTTAATTATTCTTATATATTTTTATTTTGTTTTTTCTTTTAGTTCTAATAATATTTTAACCAAAGAAGACCAAAGAAGACCAAAGAAGACTAAAGAAGACTAGGGACTCAGATCTAGAGGAGGGCTACTTTTTTTGTTTGTTCTGGATGCACGAAATGAGGAGGCCTTGGAGATCTAGGTGAGGGAACTAAGCAGGGCCCAAGTTTGGCTTAAAGAGGTGGAGGATGAACTGGTTTGGGATGTGGATCCTTGTGGGGTCTATACTCCCAAGGCGGGCTACATTTTGCTGAGTGCTGATGGAATGCAAGTAGAAGTGGAGTGGTGGTGGAATAAGTTGTGGAAACTAAATTGACCTCCAAAAGCTCGTCTTTTCATGTGGTGTGTTTTAGAAGTCAAGGCCCCTACTTGGGATAATTTACAAAAAAGAAATTTTTAGGGCTCTGGTTGGTGTGTTCTGTGCAAATTAGATTTGGAGACGTGCACACATCTTTTTCTTCATTTCCCTTATATGAAAGCGGTGTGGCTCGAATGTTCGAGACTTGTGGGCTTTCCCTGTCGGTGGGAAGGATCATCGGTGGGGCATGCATGGGAGACCTGGTGGGCGTCCATGGATTATAAAAAGTATAAACCTCTCCCTCTCTTGGTGATCTGGGGCTGCTGGTTGGCCTGTAACTCTAATATTTTTCAAGAAAAGATATGTACGCCCGAAATCACAAGTGTGTTGAGTATTGGCATATGCATTGCCTTTCCATAGCATATTAGGGCTGCGAATCAAAGGGAGGTTTTGGAGTTAGAGATTGATAAGGAAAACCCATGGGGTTTCCTTGATGGGGCGGCTCAGAATGATCTGTGTGGGGGAGGAGCACTTCTATACCTATCTGACTCACATTTTTTTGAACTTACCTTTGGTTTGGGGGAGGGTACAAACAATTTTGCTGAATTTACGAGCCTCAAACTTCTCCTTATTTTTGTTGCTAAGCAGGGGTGCAGAACTATCAATGTTTTTGGTGACTCCATGAATGTGATTAATTGGGTCAGGGGCATACAATAGTGCAGTAATCTTAGGCTTGCAGATTTATTATCTGCTATCAGGGAGGTTCTTCTTGGTTTTGACTTTTTCCCTGTCGTCATGTTTACAGGGAAAACAACCAAAAGGCGGACCAAGCCTCAAAGGAGGGGTTGCAAATGGCCTTGGGGACCTGGAAAGTGAAGGAGTCCAGGGAGGGCCTGACCCAGGAATACTACCATCGACCCTTCATCAACTGATCAACACAGTTTGCTTTTAGTTCCTTTTTATTTTTTTGATATATACTCGGGATTATGATACTCTATGTTATTATTCTGGTCACTCTGCTAAATACTCTGGAAACTAATGTCTGCTGGGACAACATATTTCTTTTTTGAAAATTTTGATGTAAATAAGTGAAAAGTTATGATCTGCACTTACTGAAGTATGAAAGTAGGCTTGGATGCCTCATCAAGGTTCCTTTGTTGAACAACATTTCACATTTACGTGAATATACAGAATGTAATTTTGTTCTCGGTTGATGAAATAAAATTATGTTTTTTTTTCAAAAAAAATAAATAAAATTTTAAACTAAAATAATTACTTTTTAATTATCCAATTAACCCCCTTTTTACTCATTTGAGTATTTTCAACTTCTATATTTAAATCAATAGACAATTGAATAACTTTTTCAATCATTTTTTATTTATTTTAATCTTTTTAAACTTTGACTTTTCTCGACCTAAGTTAAAAAAATAAAAAATAAAATAAAATCTTATTTTATAATAAAAGAATTGATTTATTTTATTTTATTATTCAATTTGTCAACCCTATTTTTCTCAACTATATCCTCGAACATTTGTATCTATAATTTTTATAATTAACAATTAGTTTTAATAATTAACATTTGTTTTTTAATCTTTGATATATACTCTACCGCCCTCTTCTTTTTTATTGTGTCATAGCTTTGAATGATCCTGATGATGGGGTGGAGGGTCCACCCGAAACACGTTGGTCAATTTTAAATTTACACACAGTGCAAATCCATAAGCTTGCACACAATATTCTTTCATGGTTATATGTGACGTAATATGAAAATCTAATAAATGATAGTTGTATTTTATCATTCCAAAACATGGCCATTGATAGCAATATTCCAGTTAATCTCCACATTTTATGTGTGTGTGTGTGTGTGTTCTTTTGAACATCACCTTAGGTGGTATACTTTTTCATATCCGCTGATAATAATGATGTTCCTGTAAACCAACCTTGTATATCTTAATAACATTAATAACATGTGTTGGTTGTAACAATGTACTTCTCTTATCATTTTAACATATTCTTTTGATTGCCAACTTTCAAAAAGTCATGTCTTAAAGAAGAGTCGAGTGCATGATGTTATAAACATAATACCAATAAAATGTCTAGCCTCACTACAAGGGAAAGACTCTGTAGCAGATGATTTTAGTGTTACAATATTGGCCAAAATTGTCCAAAAAGCCTCTGCTAGAACCTCCGTTAATGGTACCAAATGGTTTGACAGAGGTTTTTGCGAAATCTTATTATAACTAAAAAAACTCGATGACTGGAGACTTTAGATGACATTTTTTCATTAGTGCGCTTTATTGATATAAGCACACCAGTGACAACAAATACAAAACACATTGGTGCATTTAGATACAAACTTGCACTCGTGCGCACCTAAATTTTAACAACACTAGTGCTTTATAATATTATATGCACAATTGATTTCTAAGAAATATCGGCACTAGTGCTTATGGACAATTCAAATGCAAAGGTGGTATAAGGGAGGGAAAATGCATTGGGCAATCGACTATGATGTTGATGTGCGTTGCTCTTTTACACTAAGTAATGTGGTTACAATATATTAGAGCATTGGTGCGATTATGTAGAGAGAGCACCGACACATGCAGAAAATAGTTTGTGGCATTAATGTGCTTTTGTTGTAAAAGCATCAATGCGATTAAAATGATCAAAATCATATGTAATCATTTTCTCTTTGGTGAATCGTGACCAGTAACAATGCAGTGAAATATCTATATTTTATATTTAATTTTTTAAATTCCATTATTCAAAAGAAATTGAAATATTTTTTTTATAGTAGTGTTCATATAATTTTAATTTTAATTATTGCATTGTGATATGATGTTTTGATTAATTTGTTATATCATTAGGTTTCACATTAATTATAATATCTAATCATCCATATATTTAATCGACAATGGAACTCTTCAAAATGACATTGGATAATGCAATATAATAAAAAACTTTATTTTATTATTTATGAATAAGAAACCCTATGTCAAACAAAATGGGACAACATAAAGGTCCACAATAATCAAAATGTCAATATGTAATTGTTACAGTTAATGGTAACTCATTGTCTTTTAATGGGATACGATGTCGAGTACATTATACAAAATATTTGTTTTTCATAGACAATTATTTTGAAATATACAACAACTTTCATTGACATCCAATTATATTGATCATCAATCTTTGATAGAATTGTTGTCGGTGCTCGAGCTACTTACATGACATGAGTTATTTGGCCGAATCTTTGTTGATTTCCTTGACTGTGTTCCTCATCTTCAGCGTCCATATACAAAGATAAGAATAAAATGTAATGAGTGTATCTACATTGGTGGGCATAATGCAAATCAAAATAGATAATATACAAGAATGTAAATTGAAAAGTGTACCATGGAAAAAATGCAGTCGTGAATGATACACATTCTTTCAAAACCAAATATCATGTCATCCTTCAACAACTCTTATATTGGATCCACTCCATACTTTGTTTCTTGCAAGTATATACCCGATCAAAAAACATAGATTTAATAGAAAGGATTTTTGTTCTTCCAGTAAATATAAAATGAGAGAAGTAAATCAACATAGATACTTACAGATTCCGCATTTAATTTTTGATACATCAACATATACTCACAACCCATACTTAACCCAATGTCGATCGATTCACCTAATGGATCTTATTTGTATGTTAGCACCTGTTTGAAGACATCCAAGGATGAACAATGTAAAAAAATAAAAATAAAAATATTAAATCTTAAGTTGTTATAGAAAAATCATAATTACTCACAAATTTTTCTATCAACTATTTTTTTCCTTGTTGTCCTATGTGATATACTTATTAGGTTCCATTTTGTTTTATTTTCCACAACAACATAATTGAAAATTAAAATTTGATTCGAGATTAACTAATTAAATGTACATAATAGAAAATTTCAATGATTACAAACTTTTTAAGAATGTTGATGTTGAGACGGCTCCTCCTTTATTTATTTTTTATGTTTGTGGTTCACAAACCCCCCAGCTGGGCTACTACGTGCACATGAAGAAATCACAGGGGATCCACCCAAAGGGCCGCACCCCATTTGCGCTGATTATAGAGCTAACCCAATCAGGACATCAAGTGAGGCCCTTATATAGAACTTTATAGCCACCAGGGGGTTTGACCTCGAGACCTTCTGCTCACAAATCACAGCACTCAACCACTTGAGTTATCCCATCGAGCTTGTTGAGATGAACCTCCTACAATGCAGTTATTCCCATTTCTTTGACCAATTCATTATACACCTTTTTGGACATCCATACTAACATATTTCAGATATCATCCTGTTCATCCTTTGAGATTTTCATAATCTTCATGAAAAATTAAAATGACATTAAAATATTTTTATATTGATATGAAAAGTAAATATAACATAATCAATATTAATAAAGGAATGTTTTGTAGTAGTATATACATATTCTAGAAAAGCGTGTTTATTGATATTACTTTTTGAATTATAATTTTTTGTTGTTGTATATTTTTTTTTATTACAAGTTTGATAGGTTTCATTGACCATTGCTTTGGAAATGCTTCCTCTAGTTCAGATATAACTTGATTCTCAGAATCAATGGATTGGTTTTTGTATTGTAAGTGGAAAGTATGCTACATTTTTTCCACTATATCCCTCGTATACACCATGTTCATCCTTTGAAATTTTCTTAATCTTCCTAAAAAATTAAAATGATATTAAACTATTTTTATACTGATATGAAAAGGAAACATAGTAGAACCAATATTAATAAAGGAGTGTTTTGTAGTAATATATACATATTCTAGAAAAGCATGTTTATGGAAAAAAATCATTTTTTTTGGTTGTTGTATTCTTTTTCAATTGCAAGTGTAATATGTTTCATTGACCATTGCTTTGGAAAAGCTTCTTGTAGTTTAAACATAGCATGATTCTTGAAATCAATGGATTGATTTATGTATTGTAAGTGGAAAGTACGTTACACAGATGCAGGTGACAACAACGCTACCGAGGCCACGGAGGCAGATGACGGGGCACACAACAGTGCCACCCCGTCATCGTCCTAACATCTCCCCTACGTCATCCACCCTAACAGCTGCGTGCATTAACTATATGGGACATGGAAACCTCTCGGCTGTCAGGCAGTATGAGGCCATCACCTCGACGCAGGATATCGTTAATGAGCTTCCTTGGTGCAAGAGCCAATGCGCCAAAGGTTCAAGGCTCGGGATTCTCTGTCACCTTTTTCATTTGCACTCAACTTCGTCCTAGCTCTGCTCTCGGCACTCTCGCAGCTCGACCCCCTGCACTCTCCCAGCTTGACTCTCTCACTCCCTCATTTTATCGCCCCACCATGTCTCGACGTCAAAGAGGCACTCCTCATAGTGGGCATGCGGGGAGAGGCACACCTACTGATCGCCCTGCCCTGCTCAATGCTCAAGCGAGCTGCGAGGGTTTCAACATCGAAATTACTGACACGGTGCGTACCATGTTCCACGACTTGGAAGATGAACTCTCTGGTGTCCTCAATGTTTCCGGTCGCACTCCTGAGTGTCGTCGGACCTACTGGGTTATCAAAAATCTCCTCATTTGGATTCTACTCCGTTTCCACACTCAACCCTTTCTTGAAGGCCTCCCTCCTCCTCCTCCACTTCCTACACTTGCTATCCCCTTGGCCCTCACCGTCCCCCTATTTTCACCTCTGCAACTACCTCCTCTACCATCTCCCCTGTAGTACCCATGGACTGTGAACCCCCCCTCGCCCCCCTCAGAGTCGAATGAAGTCCCTCTCAACTAGCAAGTGCTCTCCCAGTTCGGCAATGGTGAGGAAGACAGCTCCTCTACTGGTCAAGCAACCTCCAGTAGGCAGCAATGATGACAAAGACTCCTCCAACAATAAAGAAGTGAACTCCTCCAATGATGAAGATGCTCCAGATGTTAAGGACGCACCAAGCGAGCCGACCTCCACCGGTTTCGGATGCCCAATTATCGAGGAACCGTTCCGCAAACCTTAGACAGGTTTTGTTATGGGATTCTTTTTGTTTCATCATAGGTACTGTGTGTTTATTATGTCAAGACTTACAGTCTAAAATTCATGTTTTTTGTAAAAGGATACATTCTCTTTTTATGGACCTGTTTTCCCTCTCTGAGGGAGGGTCCAACAAATTTTCTAGGACTTCTACACTTGCTTGTTTTTCTCAGCAGGAATGTGTCTTTGAACTGTAGCTTTTTTTGTAACACTACTACTTTTATTCAATAGATTAGCTACTCAACTTACCCCCAAAAAAGTAGAAAGTACGTTACGTTTTTTCCACTATATCACTTGTAGTTTTATAGAAGTTTTTCCCCATTTTATTAACTTCCAACACCATTCCATATGAGTTAAGGACCAATTCATTGTCATTTACATTTTCCATAATTTATTTTCTTCTTATGATGACACTCCCTTCAGTTGATGTACTTGCAAAAATTTCAACATATGTGAAGTAGATTGGCTGAAACATGTTAGGGAATATTCTTAAGTACATTATTACTGAAAATTGAAAAGAAATAATCATATTAATTAATTTTCCCTCTGCAACTTTCCCATTAAGGTTTTACGCTATTTTGCACTTAGGTTGCAAAGAATCTTATTGAGCTTCCTCGTTTTTTGGCTATGCATTAAATGCATTAACCAATAAATATGAATTAAATTTAAATATAATCAAACATATTAATTTTATACATAAATTACAAAGAAGTTGTCTTCTTCGCTTCTTTGGATGTGCTCCAATGTGGCAATTATAATTATTGTTCCTTGATTTCTTATCAAATATTTTCGGTCAATAAACAACTTGAACCATTAAGTAGGGAATCTATTAACTAGCAATTGCCCCAAAAAGGTGCAGTAATACGTTGATAGGTTGTTGTTAGAGAGTGAAATCACTGAAAATAGAGAAATTAAAACCATTTAAATGTTATGTATGTTGTTAAAAGTTACTTTGCATAGTATGTTGTTAAACAAGAGATTTTTTCCATTTTTTAAAATCCTCTGAAGCAATTTAATTCTAAATTAGAATGTATTTCCATTCAAATGTGTTCAAAATTAAACACACTGCACAAATAAAATATGGATACTATGAGATGTTTGCACAAATTTCAATTGGCAAGCAACATAATGGACATGGAAAAAATGTGTAAAAGTGAAGATAGAGAGAGAAAACACATAAAACAGATAACCTAGCAATAATTGGCGTCGTACTTTTCCCTCTCATTAACAATATCTCACTTCAAAAACTGTACTTTTGTGTTTATATTATCCTTATTTAATGAAACCATTATAACAAACAAGATGATGAAAAACAAAGAAGTACAATTTATATAGCCACACGTATATCGATCCAAACATCAAATCAATATCATTTGATATTCAAAGTACAAGAAAAAGGTTTATAAAAAATAACAAAAATTTCTTTTAATCCTCCATTACTCTTAACTACAATGTGCATTTACTTTGTCATAAATATTGCTTTAGAAAAAATTACCACAAAACTTACTTTAGTACCTTCATTACTCCATTGCCATTTTAATATGTCCCAAACCCAACCAAGTATATGTGGACTTTTGACTCTAACTTGGCTCTTATCCAAGAGGGTCGAATATACATATTCAAGAGATGTTGTGTTTGCAAAAAATATTTGAAGATACCCTTGAGATAAAGTATCCAATGGACTTGATATCAAAAAATAAGTTGTGAACATCACATGGTAGAAGTAGCGACATATTAATTTTTTTATTATCATTCATATTGACACTGTGAGCCAAAAAAACTTCAATGAAGTGCTAAACCTCTTTTTCAAAAGAGGGTGATTGCATCAATGTATTACATGGAATGAGACACAATGAAAACCTAATCCAACAATATCGCAATAATAAAATGCATGGTAAGGTCAAATTGAATTGAGAATTTAAAATTTGCAATAACAATTTTTAGTTCCACAATGAAAACCTAAATTCCATTCTAATCCGATAGTGTTGATAAAAGGTACAAGTATTGAAAAAAATGGAAAGAAAACAAGATTGTAGCCATTGAAAGATGCAAAGAATTGTCAATTCGTATACTGATAACTAAATAAATTGAACACGGATTATCTGCTTCTTCCTTTGTAATAATGCATTCATGCATTTGTAGAAATATGTAATAATAATTGTAGAAAAAAGAATGAAAGAATTTATGTAATATAACATAATAATAAAATTATTGGAGGGGTAGGGCATGGAGAATTCATAAAGTGAATCTGTCGATGAAGTGAAGCAATATCTGAAGGAGAGGGATCATTTGCATTTTGGAGGTATCCCCTCAGAGAATCTCTTGGTGTCTAGACAATAATTGTATATCATGTAGTTCTTTCACACCCACTATAGCCTCTTCTCTTGATTGGAGTCCAAAATCCTCTCTGCAATAGAGTTAGAAGAAGTAATAGCATTGAATTTGTTGAATGATGCAACATAAGAGGATAGTCCAGTTTGTCTTGACTCAGTCCACCTTTGGTTTCCCAATCATGTGCATTCGTTAGGATGGAGTATAGCCTCATTGCTTGGTTGTTAGGATAATGATAACTTGTGTCCATTTCACCCAACTCTTCGTCTTTGTTCTTGAACACTCAAATTGGAGTTCCATCAACATAAAACTTGAATAACAAACATGCATTTATGTTAGTTTGATAGATTGTATTGTATTGGATGAATGAATAAAAGTAGAAAGTGATTAGAAGACATACATAATTTTATTTGGTTTCCAGCGCACAAAGTTTCTCTTTAGAATCAAATACACCCAACTCCATAAAAGGCACCTCCAATTTAAAACCTGAGTTTGCAACATTGTTGTCAAATGAGAAAGCAATTCCATACAAAGCAATACTAATATGTCCCTGTTCTAGTCTAGCAAGGGCACTATTACTCCTATCTACTACTAGATGAATCTAATTCAACCAGAATGCAATGTGCCCAAGTTCAATGGAATCAGTTTCGCAAGTTCTAACTTCCTTAAGGGCATCGCCAAGTTCACAAGATTTATGTTTGAATTGTTGTCTGTTTCAAATGTATCTTGATTAATTATAGGTTCATTAAGATCCTAAGAATCATGTTTTTCTTCGAGGCAAGAAGAGGGCCAATATTTTGGACTTATGCATAGTCTAGAGTTAATTACATACATATACATTTGCATGAAATTGATGGGTTGCTAGCAGAGCAGATGTGGTTTGGTAACATATACAATCACTAGTTTTGGAGAATATGCATATATGAATCTCTCATAATCCTTTTTATGCAATTATTATGGTCGATACACTCTTTTTCCCAATATCCATAACAATCACATTACAGAGAACTGTATAGGTTATAGAAGCAGGCAACACGAGGCATTCTATCCTTTAGAGAGATATTCTATGGCCATTCACACAATGTAATCCACATGAGATTTGATTTAAATTTCATCATTTGATATGTGATAGAGGATCATGCCCTAGAAGAAACCATCATAGTTATTTGCACCTAGAATTGCATTGCAAATGCTTTTATATTCTGCATCATACAACCGACTTCCAAGCATAAGAAAATTAATTTTCTCTAACTTCAATAGGTGATGATAGTTGCCTCTAAAAGATAGACATGAATGTAGGAAGATAAAGGATTTCTAGTAGCATTGTTCGATCCAACTTGAATGAAATTGAAGATATGGATACACAAGATGTAGAGGAAGCAAAGTCATGTGGATTCAAAGAAGAATTTTGTATGAACATAGTATAATGATCTCTTTGGGAAGGAATCTGACAAGGGTGCCATGCTTGTCAATTCTACTTTGGATGACCTCACAATCTAAATTTGGAAATATAATCTGGTAGATGTAAGAAATCAGGTGTGTTTTCAATCCAATTGTGAAAAAAGTAATACATGTAAGTTAAAGCTCATATATGGTACGTGTAATAGTCAATTTATTGGTGACTACTCATTCTAAAGTAATAGAATCGCACTAATTGGAATGAAATATTTTTAAACTAATATGGCTTTGAAAGTAATGAATATAATGCTAAATACATAGAGATTGAGTCCAAAATTTCATTCTTTGGTTAAGGACTAGTACTTTTTTTATGGTGAATGGGATTCTGATGTGTCCATATCTCAATGATTGAATTTCAATATTCTCTTTGTTTATGCTTAAATGCAATAGCAAAATAAAATAGTAGGGTCTACCCTCTTGGGTATGATGCCTCCAAAAATTATTACAATATGAGGACCTGAAGGAGACTCTGTCATTATTTAGGGTTTAAAAGTGTAATTACACTATGATGAATACAAAACTGTAAAGCTAATTAAAAATGCAAAATATAAAAAAATCTTAATAGTTATTTCTATGTTTGTACTGCATAGAACATTGTTCCATAAATGCTTATGAAATATAAGTGTGGAGTTCGTAAAATTACTCATAAGTTTATTATTTCACAGTTGTATTTAAATAACAGTCCTCTGAAGTAGCATCAAAATTGAGCTCCTATTAAAACCAATCCTCTGCAATTCCCATAAATGACAAATTCATATTTGATCATCTGATAGTCTTTTCAATTGAGATGTATCCATCTCTCAAAACAAATTTGAAGCGCTATAATTCATGTCTCTTTCTAGAGTCATCATAATCACCAGAGTAATTACCATCATGTTTTTTTTTTATTGTGACAACAATGCAAACCATGGGAGGACCTCCCAGTTCTTGGACAGTGGTGGACAAAATCAAACTGAGATGGCCAAAGAAGCAATTTCATCGATAAAGAAAATAAAACCCAGCATGCATGGCCACCCAACAAAATAAATCTTCTTACTCATTTCAATAAAAATTTCTCAACAGTATTCAATGAACGGTTCCATAAAATCAAGTAATAGTTTGCAGAAAATATTCTTGCTCGTTTCCAGAAAATCAGGCACTGAGATTCGATTTCTCTCTTTCTTACTGATCCCTTCAATTTTTCTTTGGCTGGACAATCCTCCACATGGTTAGTGATACCCTGCAATGTATAATTGTGCACCCAAATTTCTTGGGACTCAGGAGTAGGTTTGGTGTAGTTGATGGTCTGCCACTTCAGAATCACACATTTTTACATCAGTAAAAGCTAATAAATGTTGTGTTATGTATTGTTGTATCAATATATCCCTCCACAGCAAGGAATTGACATGTTTAGTTTTTCCTTGCAATTTCTCCATGGCTTAAGAAACTCTTGAATCATCTCCTCCCTTGTAGTCTGCCTCTGGGTTTAATTCATTGTCCATTCTCCAGTTCTCCCTAATTTATGTGTCTATTCTCAAATTGGCAACGGTTAAATACTCTTCCTCCGTCTCTACCTCTACCCATAGGGATAATGCCATAAGAATATGGAATGGTTTAGATTGGGAAGGATGGTTGGGGTTTCAAACTCTACAACACAAGTGTTTGGTGGAAGTGGTGGAAGGGGAATGCAAGTGTTATTTCCCGAGGTTTGGTTTTGAAGCACTATAGCAACCATTGTCGTCCCTCCACCCAATGGTTTCCTTCCGCGTGTCCTCACTACTCTCTGAATGGCTTGCTTCGACGTGTCTTGATTGGTCTCCGCCCACCAGCTCGTTCAATCAGTTTCTCCATTGTGGGTTCTTTGACTCTAACTGGCAAACGATCTGGGAAGAAATCTTACTTAGTCTTGGTCACTGTGTTGTCTTTGGCGTTGGGCAAAGAACATCATTGATGATTTGCAATCATCTGTAAGTAATTAACCATTCAATCCTATATATAATATTCAATTAGAATTAGTGTTTAAAGTTTTTAAATGTTCATTATTTTGCGAGAATCAACATGTAAAAATTATCATTTTTCAGAATGGATAGGTAATAACTATGCCGGGGATTAGAATGGCTCCTAGTGAATGTCAAGAAGATGATGAATTTGACAGTATTCAAGTGACGAGGTTGCAACTTGTTGATACTGAAGGTTTTCTCTTGGAACACATACTGAATTCCCCAAATCTCTTATGCCTCTAATGGAAATATTGTCCATACTCTCCCCTGCCTTCCTAGATTCAAATGAAGAATCTAATGGTTCTTCAAGTTTCCGACAACACATTAGAAAACTATGGCAACTTGAATCATAGGTAAATTGAATTTTGTTGCGTAAACGTGTGTGTTAAGTGGCTTTTAATACGAGCACAACGTGTCGAGTGATTTATATAAATATTTTTCTTATAGTTAAAACACTTGAAGATTTTGCAGTTGCATGTAAGTTTGGAAAATCACTATAGACTTCGTCCTCCATCTGCGTTTTTATTTTGGTTTTTATGTATTTTCTATGATATTCATCATGTCCCCCAATTTTTCAATTCATTCTCTATGAGAAATTCAAACTAGCAAGTGAGTAATTCGAACCACAGGAGAATCTAGGAGCGTTAGTGAGGTTCACAAATCAAACTTGGGTGCAAGATTTAGCAAAACCATCAAATTACAGATAAATTACACACAATGATAGTTGAAAAAAAGATAATTTTGGACTATATAACTATGAAATTGTTATTAACAGGTTTATAAATACATCATAAGAGTTTCAAATGGCTTTGGAATCCAATTGTGAGCAAATAACCCAAAATTTTCAAATTGGCATCAAACCCCCTTAGGTGGGCCAATCTCGTCCCAAATATCTCCAAATGGCCATGAATTTATGAAGTGGCATGGCCAATGTGTGCTGGTTCAATGATTACACCTTGGGGAGCATGGGTGTGGAAAACTGGATGGTGTAGAGTCTCAATGCAACATTAATTGCACCAAATCAAGCCAAATTTGGGCAAAATCCCACTCTAGCACTCCAAGTCAACTTGCATGTCCACATTCAATGAACATGAGCGCACCAGCAATGATGGCTATGCATATGTGGCTGTTTGACTAGGCTGGAGTACCCATGTGGGTTATAGAACCTCAACTTGACATGGCATATGTCCACCTAAGCACCCCTAGTCCACCTCATAGTGTATTAAAGCTTAAAAAGCAATAAAATTGACTAATTAGTGTAACTAAGGTACTAATGATGGATTATTGTTCTAACACCCTCCCTTAATCCAACAACTAAGTATTCTCACAAAATGATGAAGGCCTTGGCAACAATGGCTCAAGTCACCTCAAGTACATAATAAAAAATTACAATTTTTATTTATCCATGTGAATCGAGGAAAGAAGAAAAACCACATGGGAAAAACCTCCCCTCAAGAATGGACATGGGACTGGAACTGTAATGATATAACAAAAAATTACCATCCTTCACTCACCCCAAGCAAAGATCTCAGGTAAGTGAAGGTCTTCTCATTGAAAGCCTTGGTAAAAATGTCAACAGTTTGCTCGGTGGATGGGCAATACTGCAGTGAGATCACCCTGTCATGCACTAAACCCCGAATGTAATGCATGTGGAATTTGTGGATATCTATGTGATTTGTCCTCTGTCTCTGTACTGGATCAGTATATGTCTTGATGGCACTCTTATTATCCACCCAAATGTTGGTTGGAGAATCAATTGTGACACCAAACTCCCAAAGAATTCCCTGCAATCAAACACATTGTGTTGCAACATTGACTGTTGCCCTGTATTTGGCCTCTGCTGATGAAAGTGAGATGGTGTGCTGTTTCTTAATTGACCAAAAAATGGGACCTTTAGCAAACATGAAGACAAAACATGATGTTGACTTTCTGTCAATTGGATCACCCAATTTGAATCAGAAAATCCAGCTAGTTGAAATGAGGAACTAGCTGTGTAGTGCACCCCAAATTTCTTAGTTCCCTGGACATACTAAAGAATTATTTTTTCAGCCCTCCAATGGAGCTCATGTGGCTGGTGCATATGTCTTGCTACAACACTCACAGCATAAAACAAATCAGGTCTTGTATGAGCGAGGTAGAGCAAGCTTCCCACTAGTTGCCTGTAGAGTGTGATATCCACCATTGGGGAATTGTCAAATTCATGCATTTTAATACCAGAAAGAAAGGGAGACTTGGCTGCCTTACACTCAGCCATATTAAACTTCTTCAGTAGTTCTGAAGCATACTATGGCTAACTCATCATGATGCCCTTACAATTTTTCTCAATTTCTAAGCCCAAAAATTTCCTTAGCAATCCTAGGTCTATCATAGCAAATTCACTGTGCAAAGAGTTCTTAATTTGGCCAATTGAATTGGTGAAGCTACCTGTAATAAGAAGATCATCAACATAAAGAACAATGACTTGAAAATCAACATCATTCTACTGAAAATACACATTAGGGTCTGATTTGCATCTTATGAAGCCAATTGAAAGCAAGAAAGCATCCATTTTTGCATACCAAGCCCTGGGGGCTTGCTTGAGTCCATACATTGATTTTTTCAGCCTACATACCAATGAAGGATCCTCTTGGAAAAATTCAGGCTGCTGCATATAAATCTCCTCCTGTAGCTCACCATGCAAGAATGCACTCTTTACATCCACGTGGTGAACTTCCCAACACTTACTAGCTGCTAGTGCAAGAACTAGTCTAATTGAGTCCATCTTTGCAAACGGTGCAAAGGTCTATATGTAATCAACTCCATGGACCTGATAATAGCCCTTAGCCACTAGTCTAACCTTATGTTTTATATCATAACCATCAGCAGCAAGTTTGGTCCGGAAGACCCATTTACATTGAACAACTTTCGTCTTGGGAGGAAGGGGAACCAATTCCCATGTATTGTTCTCTTGGAGGGACTGAAGCTCATCTTCCATTGTTGACTTCCATATTGGGTCTGTACAAGCTTGCTGATATGTCTGAGGGTCAGAACTGATCAGCATGTAACAGTGCCCAGCAAGAGCACTATCACTAGCAAAAGAAGCCTTACTAGTTTGTGATCTAGTTTTCCTAGGCTCTTGGGGATTGCTTGCCAATTCCCCAGCTACTTGCACATTTTTTTCAGCCCATTTTGGCCTAGATGGTGAGTCATCTATAGAAATATCATCTTCAGCAACATTCATATCAGAATTATCAGAAAAATAGAGCATGTGTCCTCACTTACATCTTCGAATGGTTGAGGAGAGGAGCAATCCCCCGATGCAAGTTCGAAATCAGGAATTGGCTCTTCTTTGAATTTGACACTTCTTTCAACAAAGGTTTTACCAATGGATGTGTCAAAGAGATTGTACCCTTTGGTGTCCTCATGATATCCAACCATGAGACACTCCTTGCTTTGTGGCTGCAAGGATTTCCTCTTCTCTGAAGGGATTCTTGCCCATGCTTTTGTCCCGAATATCCTGAAATTTGAGACATCTGGTTTTTCACCAAACCATGCCTTGTAGGGTGTCATTCCTTTTATTGATTTGTGGAAGGCTCTATTCTGAATGTGAGCAGCACAACTGATGGCTTCATCCCATAGATTGGGATTAAGTTCCCTCACTTCTATCATGCAAGTTGCCATCTCTTTGAGAGATCTATTTTTCCTCTCTCCCACACCATTTTGCTGTGGTGTGTAGGGAGTTGAGTGTTGCATTTCAAAGCCACACTCCTCACAAAGTTTTTGTAGATTCTTATTCACATATTCCTTTCCATTATCAGTCCTAAAGACTTTGATATTCTTCCCACTCTGATTCTCTACTAGTGCTTTCCAAACCTTGAGTTGCTCAAACACCTCAAATTTCAATTTCAGAAAATACACCCGGCAAAATCGAGAGTAGTCATCAATGAGTGTAAGAACATACCTAGATCCACCATATGAGGGAGTGGGTAGTGGACCAATCAGATCAGAATCCACCAACCCAAGTGGTTGTGTTTCTCTCCTTGCCTTCCGCTTCTCGTAGCTCTGCTCAAGATGCTTCCTAATCACACATCCAATACATGCTCTAGTAGATGGCTGAATTTGTGGAAGACCTTCCACTATTCCTTCTTTGTGCAATGTTTGGAGATATCTGTAATTCATGTGGCCAAACCTCTCATGCCATACTTTGGAAACCTCATTGGCATGTGAGTGAAGTGCTTGATCACTGGAAGTAGGGAGGAAATTAGAGAATTTGTACATTCTCTCATGATGATCAGCAGACCCAACTGCAACAACTTGGTCTGTTGAGATTTCAGAAATCTCTACAGAGTCAGGAGTAAAGTTTACTCTCTTTGGCTCTCCTGTATGGGTCATCTGGTAGACTGACAACAAATTTGCTGCAAGATCCGGTACATACAATACATCACTGAAGAACCCATGGTCTAAATCAATTCTCCCAATCCCTCTAGTTTGGAGTTCATAATCATCTCCCATTCGAACTGCTGGGCCAGCATTCGAACTCATGGAGGAGAAGAATTCTCTCCTGGATACCATATGCCTGGAAGCACCTAAATCAATAATAAAGGATGAGGAATTAGAAGTACCTGCCACCAATGCATGACATTTCTCCTTTCCTTCACTTGAACTGGAGTTGCCATCTTTCTTCCTTGTGCTGTCAGGATCTGGAATGTTGTTCTTCTCCAGCAGCTGCGCCATGGCGTCTATGGTTTTCTCCATGCATGAGCTTCTGGATGCCTTCCCTTATGGAAATAAGAGCATTTGGCCTTCTATTTTCCTTTGTTCTTCTTTTCTTTGGGTGGATTCATAGCTCCCTCACTGGATTTGGGTTTTTTCTGATTTCATCTTGCCTAACAACTTCAAATTCTTGGACTTGGGCTTGCCCTTTGCTGAATTCAAAACCCCCACTGCTAGTGCTTGATCTTTGGTCTTGATGGAACCCATTTGGACCAATTTGTCCTACTCTTGAGTGAGTGACTCCATGAAATTTGCCAGTTTTGAAGGGTGAGTTTTCTTGAATGACATGTGCTCACAAAGACTGAGAACTTTGGCCCCAACTTTGAAAGTATAGACAAGATCAGTTGATCTTCCTTCTTCTCAATCCCACATTGTTTTAATTGTAATACAAGTGATTTGAACTTGGTGAAGAAGTCTTGGATTGTGTCATAGTGTGCTGGGCTCAAACTCATCAACTCATTCTCAAGCTGGTGACCACGTAGCTCATCAATTTTTCCAAATAGAGACTCAAGATTCTCCCAAACTTCCTTTGGTGATGTCAAAATGTCAAGGTGGAACAACAAATCTCTTGGGATGCTCAGACACAGCAAACCATATGATTCATCCAATTTGTTAAAATACTTGGCTTTTTCTACAGTAGAATTTGGTTCCACTTCAGTGCCCATGGTAACTCTGAAAATCCCCTTGGCTCTCTATTGAATCACCGTCTCTGCCTTCCATTCAAAGAAGTTAAAAGGTGTTAGCATGATGTGGTTAGCCTCCATTACTACCTGCACTAATGGTGGTGAAATCGCTAATTGGTTTACACACAACAATTCGATTTATCTGGAATTCACTAACAAAGCAACTCAAATCCACTAAGAATTTGGTTTGCAACTCAAAAATCTCCAACCATCTCTGATACCATGTGAGAAATTTGAACCAGCAAGTGAGTAATTCAAACCGTAGGAGAATCTAGGAGCATTAGTGAGGTTCACAAATCAAATTTGGGTGCAAGATTCAACAAAAACCATCAAATTACAGATAAATTACACACAATGATAGCTAGAAACAAGATAATTTTGGATTGTCTAACTATGAAATTGTTATCAATAGGTTTATAAATACATCATAAGAGTTTTGAATGGCTTTGGAATCCAATTGTGAGCAAATAACCCAAAATTTCCAAATTGGCATCAAACCCCCCTAGGTGGGCCAATCTCGTCCCAAATCTCTCCAAATGGCCACGAATTGCTGAAGTGGCATGGATGATGTGTGTTGGGTCAATGATTACACCTTTTACAACATGGTTGTGGAAAACTGGATGGTTTAGAGTCTCAATGCAACATTAATTGCACCAAATCAAGGCAAATTTGGGCAAAATCCCACTCTAGTGCTCCAAGTCAACTTGCCTGTCCACATTCAATGAACGGGAGTGGACCAAAAATGATGGCTATGCATATGTGGCTGGTTGACTAGGCTGGAGTACCCATGTGGGTCATAGAACCTCAACTTGACATAAATATATGTCCACCTAAGCACCCCTAGTCCACCTCATAGTGTATTAAAGCTTAAAAAGCAATAAAATTGACTAATTAGTGTAACTAAGGTACTAATGATGGATTACTATTCTAACAACCTTCCTTAATCCAACAACTAAGTATTCTCACAAAATGATGAAGGCCTTGGCAACAATGGCTCAAGTCACCTCAAGTACATAATAAAAAATTACAATTTTTATTTATCCATGTGAACCGAGAAAAGAAGGAAAACCACATGGGAAAAACCTCCCCTCAAGAATGGACATGGGGCTGGAACTGCAATGATATAACAGCAAATTACCATCCTTCACTCACCCCAAGCAAAGATCTCAGGTAAGTGAAGGTCTTCTCATTGAAAGCCTTGGTAAAAATGTCAGCAGTTTACTCGGTGGATGGGCAATACTGCAGTGAGATCACCCTGTCATGCACTAAGCCACGGATGTAATGCATGTGGAATTTGTGGATCTCTATGTGCTTTGTCCTCTATCTCTGTACTGGAACAGTAGATATCTTGATGTCACTTTGATTAGCCACCCAAATGTTGGTTGGAGAATCAATTGTGACACCAAACTCCCGAAGAATTCCCTGTAACCAAACACATTGTGTTGCAACATTGACTGCTGCCCTGTATTCGGCCTCTGTTGATGAAAGTGAGATGGTGTGTTGTTTCTTACTTGACCAGAAAATAGGACCTTCAGAAAACATGAAGACAAAACCTGATGTTGATTTTCTGTCAATTGGATCACTGGCCCAATCTGAATCAGAAAATCCAGCTAGTTGAAGTGAGGAACTAGCTGTGTAGTGCACCCCGAATTTCTTAGTTCCCTGGACATACTGAAGAATTATTTTTGCAGCCCTCCAATGGAGCTCATGTGGCTGATACATATGTCTTGCTACAACATTCACAGCATAATACAAATCAGGTCTTGTTTGAGTGAGGTAGAGCAAGCTGCCCACTAGTTGTCTGTAGAGTGTAATATCCATCATTGGGGAATTGCCAAATTCATGCTTTTTAATACCAGAAAGAAAAGGAGACTTGGCTGCCTTACACTCAACTGTATTAAACTTCTTCAGCAGGTCTAAAGCATACTGTGGCTGACTCAGCATGATTCCCTTACCATTTTGCTCAATTTCTAAGCCCAAAAATTGCCTTAGCAATCCTAGGTCTGTCATAGCAAATTCACTGTGCAAAGAGTTCTTAATTTGGCCAATTGAATTGGTGCAGCTACCTGTAATAAGAAGATCATCAACATAAATAACAATGAACTAAAAATCAACATCATTCTGCTGCAAACACACATTAGGGTCTGATTTGCATCTTGTGAAGCCAATTGAAAGCAAGAAAGCATCCATTTTTGCATACCAAGCCCTGGGGGCTTGCTTGAGTCCATACAGTGATTTTTTCAGCCTACATACCAATGAAGGATCCTCTTGGAAACCTTCAGGCTGCTACATATAAATCTCCTCTTGTAGCTCACCATGCAATAATGCACTCTTTACATCCATGTGGTGAACTTCCCAACACTTACTAGCTGCTAATGCAAGAATTAGTCTAATTGAGTCCATCTTTGCAAACGGTGCAAAGGTCTCTATGTAATCAACTCCATGGACCTGAGAATAGCCCTTAGCCACTAATCTAGCCTTATGTTTTATATCAGAACTATCAGTAGCAAGTTTGGTCCGGAAGACCCATTTACATTGAACAACTTTACTCTTGGGAGGAAGGGGAACCGATTCCCATGTATTGTTCTCTTGGAGGGACTGAAGCTCATCTTCCATTGTTGAGAGCACACCAGCAATGATGGTTGTGCATATGTGGCTGGTTGACTAGGCTGGAGTACCCATGTGGGTCATAGAACCTCAACTTGACATGGCATATGTCCACCTAAGCACACCTAGTCCACCTCATAGTGTATTAAAGCTTAAAAAGCAATAAAATTGACTAATTAGTGTAACTAAGGTAATAATGATGGATTACTATTTATGTTTTATATCAGAACCATCGGTAGCAAGTTTGGTCCGGAAGACCCATTTACATTGAACAACTTTACTCTTGGGAGGAAGGGGAACCGATTCCCATGTATTGTTCTCTTGGAGGGACTGAAGCTCATCTTCCATTGTTGAGAGCACACCAGCAATGCTGGTTGTGCATATGTGGCTGGTTGACTAGGCTGGAGTACCCATGTGGGTCATAGAACCTCAACTTGACATGGCATATGTCCACCTAAGCACCCCTAGTCCACCTCATAGTGTATTAAAGCTTAAAAAGCAATAAAATTGACTAATTAGTGTAACTAAGGTAATAATCATGGATTACTGTTCTAACATTCTCCAAATAAAACCATCCATTATAATTAAATTTTGCAATCGCCTAGCATTATACATTGAAAGCTACCTATTTTGAAATCACAACTGATCCAACTCCCAATAATATGAATTGTCTATAATTTTGAAAGTGCAAAGTTTCAAGTTCAAGTTTACAGTCAGGTTATCATATTTCCATTAAATATTTGGTTTAACCAAGTGTTGATTAGCTTTCTATTATGTTATATTTGAACAAATGTGACAATTCATAAATTTGAGTGTTATTTACAAGTTTGTGTATTGAATAGTATACTTGAAAGGGTAAAATCACTTAACTTGTGTAGGAAAAACAAGCCAACTTCATGATCATATAAAACACTCAAAATGATTTGCTCCATTGCAATAGCGAGCTCGCCAACAAAACAATATCAACTAATTTGATTTTGATTTTTGATACCTCTATAGTTGTTTGTCATATGAATAATAGGATCTCAAATTTGAACAACTGAAATGGATGGAGACCTCATGCTGAGACTCTTACAATTGAATTAAAGAATGCAATGAATTTTGTATATAGGGCATAACTCCATTTTACTGATGCTAATTGGAACACATTTTATTTTTGTTGTCAAATGGATCCAATGTGCATATAGATCCACTGCCACTTGTTGATGCATTTGCAGTGCACCATGCTAAATGTGAAAATTGATTTTTTGAATCAACAATTCAGATAGTTAGGGGCCTGATTTCCTTCAGACCTGTTAATGATTTTTATGACTGCTATAATGGCTATGTATCACACATTTATCTTTTACTCTTTATGACAATGCAGGCATTCCTCCAAGAAGCTGCTTAGATGAGCACTAGAAAGCTTTGGGAATTTTCGAAAATGATCCACATGAAGTAACAATACAAAATTACAAGCCGTGACTTTGTATCTTAATTGCTTTTGTATCTTGCTTGCTTTTGCTTTTGCTCCTAGTAATTATTTTTTACGGTAGGTTTTTCATACTAATGTGCTTCAAAGATATTAGTTGTTTTTTCAAAATAATTATTCCGAGTTATATAAAGGTTCAAGGATCAAATGTAACTCCATAGTTATTTAGGTACCCATATTCTCACTTATAGCACATTAACTTCTAGATATGTATTATCTGGATAGGTACTTTATTGCTTAAAGGATAGTCCAAAGAAAGATTTGAGTACAAAATCATTGCAAAAAGTATGGAAAAAAAGATTTGAGGACAAAGTCATTGCAATAAATGTGTAAAAATATATTGATTATGGGGCAACAAATGCAATTATCTTGGATGAATCACTCCAAAATTTATAGATGGTTTAATCATATGATAGAAAAGATTAAGTTGATAAATTTGGTCAACAAGTCTATCATTGCCTTGCAAATTTAGTTAAATTGTTTACTATGCCATGGGTATAAAATGTTTTTAATTCACCTAAATCCAATTGTAGTGACCATTACTACTTTTAATAGTTTGCATTTTAAATTTGATTAAACATGAAAGTTTTTTTTTTTTTGACATGAATGGTTAAAGGTCTTTGTATTAGGTAGCAGCGACGAAACCACTTGGAGCATTACATCAAACAAAATTGCAAGACATATCCACTCATGCGAGATCGATCCTCATGACTTAGAAATTGCACAGGCTTTGGGATCCTGGTGAGCTGATTTTGGTAAACAGAATAAGCTCAAAGATGCCGAAGAGAGGGAATCTAAACACTTAGAAGCACGTCCACTGATGACTTTTATGCTGGCACGCAGATCGTTAAAATACATCCTCCTTTACTTTCCTTGCTTTTCGGTTGTTCCTTCGTCGACAAACTTGGCAGCTTTGGCTTCGAACACTTTGATCCTCTGCTCACGTTCTTCATGGATTGTAGCCTGGTCTTTGGGTCATGACGTCTCTTATTCCTCAGCGTCGAAACGATCATTAAGTGGTTCCTTCCTGATTTTTGACAGTAGAAATGATGCCTTCCTGATTTTTGCTAGTAAACACTGGCTCTCGAATCATTTCTAGTAGACGACCGTTTTTTGGCATATGCATGCACTGGCCACTTCCTCCTGAGCCCACATGGACTGGCCACCTCAGGGGATATTTGTTTGTATTTCAATTCCATTGATTGACAGGACGCCCTTGCCCAAGAGCGATCCTTTGTTGGCTTTAGAGTCTGCCATGGTATTTAGTGCTCGTAGGATGTGAAAGAAGCTCACCTCCATGAGTTTATGGAGAAGTAGTTTTATTTTCCTTAGAATGTGGTTTAGACTAACATCGTTTGGTAGCTTTTGGGTGAAGAGAGCCTGGATAATGAGTTTGGAGTCTTCGATGATCACAAGATTCTGGATGTTCCTGGAGATTGCTTGACGAAGTCCTTTCCAAAGGGAAAGCGCCTTTGCTCTGTTGTTGGTTTCGAACCCCAGTCCCCACGAGAAGGCCAGATCCATCCTTCCATTAGGATCCAGAAGGATCCCACCCCCAACAACTTCCCCTGGGTTCCCTTTCAAGGCCCCATCAAAGAATAAACAATGTTTTTGCAACGAAGATCTCCACTTGATGAAATTTTGCTCCTCTAATCGAATTTCCCATGTAGCTTTTGAAATGAGTCTAGGTTCTGGTCTTTCCTGGTAGTTCGGGACAAGATCCTTAAGCCATTTTTCTTCCTCAGGTTCCAGGGGGATGGTGGAGAGGACCATCGACTTGGAGGCAAGCATTTCACCTAAAAGGGTCCTAGCTTTGATTGCTACTTGGGCAGGGAGACAATTTTTCCCACAGAACAGTCTGTTGTTTCTTTCCAGCCAAATTTTCCACATCACGAAATTTGGAAGGCACATCCAACTTGCTATGAGTTGCTCTTTTTGCTTCAGGATAAAAGGGCAACGGGCTGTCCAACTCCTTAGCAGCTCAAAAATATTTGTAGGCATGTGGAAGACGTTAGTTTCCAGCCTCAAGGAACATTCCCAGACCTCATGAGTGAAGGGGCAACTAAAGAGTAAGTGGTATGTTGTTTCTTCCTCAACCAAACATAGGGGGAATCTCGAAGGCCCTTCCCATCCCCTTCTTTTGAGGTTGTTGCTCGTTAAAATTCCTTTGTGAGCCAGCGTCTAGATGAACATGTCGACTTTGGGGAGGACCAAAGAGTCTTCCAAGGAGCTGGGTCAGGTGCGACATGCAGGATTGCATGTATTCGCTTGTATCCTACAACTACTGTGTACTTCCTCGAGGCTGATCCCAACCCCTTTTGTCTTTTGCAGAAGCTTTTGGGGGTGCTTTCCCTTGAAGGGAATCGATCAGAAGGATGGCTTCATCTTTTAAACTCTTGGGATAATTTCCTAGGTCCCAATATTTCCAGGTGCTTTCATCATCCAATTCCCAAACTGAAATGTCCTAGAGGCTGACATGCTTGATGGATTGCAGCCAGGCTTTCATGTTGTCCAGCCCTTCTTGGTGACAAAGGGGGGGTTCTCCCAGGATTGAATCCTCCCAAATTCTAATGCTCTTTCCATTTCCAGGGATCCAGATAAGATTGGATTTGAAGCTATCTAGAGACTTGAGGCATAGAGTAAAGATTGGGGATCCTCTAAGTACTTTTGGTGGGCGATCAAGGCACCTTCTACGGGATCCATTGAAGTATTTTTTCCACAGTACTTCTTTGCTCCATGATCTTTTGCCTGGAATAATTTTCCAATGGATTTTTATCACCCAAGGTGAGATTGTGAGAGGCGATATCTCAGATCTGAAGGTCCCCTTCCAGCAGTGGCTTATTAATTTTCCTCGAGCTAATCAGGTGAAGTTTACGCTAATTTTGCTTTCCACCTTCCCACAGAAACCTCCTTAGCAGAGTGTCTATTTTGTTTGTAAAGGATTTTGGTGCCAGAAAATTGAGTTTTGGTAAATGGGGATGCTTGTGAGGATAGACTTGAGCAGCTCCACTTTTCCTGCTAGATTGAACCAAGACGCTCCCCAAGCTTGAATCCGACTCTTCAACTTGTCAAGGAGAGGATGCCAATGAGCTGATTTGGGACCAGATTTGAAGATTGGTATTCCCAGATATTTGAATGAATCCCAATTCGTGAGCCCATCCATGTCTAACACTCGGGTGATGTCAAGCATTTCTCTTGGGGAGGAGTTCCAACAGTAAATTTTACTTTTCAGATAGTTAATCTTGCTGCCAGAGGCCTCTTTATACAAGTCCAGTTCCCTTTCAAAGTTCCACGCTGTGATGCTACTGGCCCCTCCTAGCAGAAGAGTGTCATCTACAAACTGTGCGTGATTAATATGCTTGACATTAGACACTATCCTTAGACCCGACAAGGATTGAATATGTTGACAGTGATCCAACTGGAAGCTAAGGATTGAGGCTTGAATGGCATACATAAGGGACGACAACGGGCACCCTTGCCTAAGACCCCTTGAGGCTAGAAAGAATCCATCCCCACGCCCATTCACCAACGGGGCAATCCAAGGAGTGCCTATGCAAGCTTTTACCCAATTTATGAACCCTTGGGCAAATCCCATATTCTTCATTAATTTGAACAGGAAATCATGTTTGACTCTATTGAAGGCATTATCTAAATCAAGTTTAACGACCATACCTTTTTCTTTTCGTTGAAATCTTGAATGGATCACTTCCTGGACTAGGACAATATTGTCCAGGATTTGGCACCCTTTGATGAAGCTGCCTTGGTTCTCTGGGATGATATCAGGGAGAATTTTCTTGAGCCTATTAACTATGATTTTTGTGACTGTATTGTAGCCTGTGTTGCAAAGGGAGATGGGACTAAATCTGCTAAAGTTGCTTGCACCTCTCTCTTTTGGAATAAGAGCCAAGAATGCGGAATTAGTGCTCCCTCCTATTTTCCTGCAGTGTTGGGATTTCCTCACCATTCTGAACAAATCGTCCTTGATGATTGGCCAACATGCCTTGAATAATCGAGCCATGAATCCATCAGGCCCAGGGGCCTTATCTGCTTCCATGTGATCTAGTGCTTTTTTAATTTCTTTCATGTTGATCGGTGTCATCAGTCTCCTGTTAAACTCGTTATCAACTAGCTAGGGGATAAGCGACAGAGGATGGGAGTCAGCATGAATAGGGGCCTCATCAAAGGAAGAGTACAGATATTTGAAGAAGGAGTGTGTCGCTTTTTTTATGCATTCAAAATCTCTTATCTCTTACCCCTGATGTTGGATTTCATTAATAGTTTTGAATTGCTTACAGGCTTCCGCTTGTTTATGGAAATAGATTGTATTCTTGTCTCCGACTAATAGCCACAGACTTCTAGAATTTTGACGTCAGAACTCTTCCTCCAGCCTTGCGGCCCGATGATACTATTTTTGGATCTCGGCTTCGTGGTTCAAAAGCTCATGCGTCTCGGCTACTTCTTCCATGACCATCTAGTGCTTCTCAAGCTCATCGTAGGATTCTTGTCTTTTGTCTCTTGGGGATTTGATAGCTCTTTCTCAGTTTTTCAAGGCTCTTTTGAGAATTCTTAGTTTTTCCTCCCACACGAAGAAGGGAGACCCTTAGATGTACCTATTCCAGGCTTGGGAGACAATCTCCATAAACCCTTCCTGCTGTATCCAAAGCGCACTGAAGCGAAAGGGGACAGGGTCCTGGTTTTTCTCAAAGGACAGATCGAGGAGGATAGACTTGTGATTTGAGACATAGTGCGATAAGATTTTGGAATTGACCGTGAGCCCGAAGACCAGGAAGGTATTTTGGATAAGGAACCTATCCAACCTCGCTGCTATGTACCCTAGTCCACTCTTTGTTAGAACAGGTGAATTTTTGTTTGGATGGTTTAATATCAATCAAGTTCTAGTCCAAAATGAGATCTTCCACCCATTCTATAGCTGGATCTCTGACCGGAGAGCCCCCTTTTTTTTTCCGATAGTGGTAGGGTGATATTAAGTTCCCCCGCAATAATAATGTTCTCGGGGTTATGTAGGCTTAGAAAGGATTTAAGAGTGTCCTAACAGTCTCTTTTCTCAGAGAAGAGGACCAGGACATACAAATTGAAGAGACTTACATGATGGTTGGAGTCCTTATGAAGAAGCTTGGTGAAGATCCAGTGAGTGAATTTTTCTTCTTCACATAGGTCATAAATTGAGCTGTCCCAAAAGGTGCCAAGTCCCCCTGATGCACCTCTTGCGCTCACTGTAGTTCCATGTCCTTTTTTCCAAAATATCTTACTTGCTTGGAGGAGATCTGTGTCCTCCAACTTGGTCTCCTAGATTAGGAGGATTTCAGGGATCGTCATGCGAATGATGTCTTTTAGGGCTTCTTCTTTGATCTTGCTACCGAAGCCCCTATAGTTCCAAAAGACAAATTTCATTATTTACTTGTTTGGGAGGAGTTGGCTCCTTTAGGAGCCCGACCTTGATTTCTAGTGTTTCGGGTGTTCATCATCCTTTTATAGTTTTCTGCGATCCTTGCAGCACGTTCCGATAGGTTTGCTCTTCTCTCTTCTTTTTCTTGGACTTCCTTCCCCTGGTGGCTTTTTTTGGTGTGATTTGGGATCTGCTTGTTTCCTCATGTTTACTTTCTGATTCTGCTTCCGAGTCGGATATGAGGCTGACATGATCTTCCTTAGGATCCTTCTCCTTGGTGGCTTCGTCGGCTTCTGGTGGCTCAAGGTTTGTTTCCTCTTTTTCATTCTCCTCTGTGTCCGTGATTGGAACTTCTAAAGCCTCAAACATGTTTCCTGAGTTCGAGCATTCTTTTTGGTTGTCCTGGTCCTCTGGAGGATTCACATGCTTTGCAGTAGGGCCTGCATTTTTTTTATCTTTCTATTTCAAGGCTGTTTTGGATTTTTTGGCTTGTTTCCATCCTTCTCCAACTTCCTTATCTACCGCTTGGGATTTTGGGCAATTTCTTTGAAAGTGGTTGTATTCGTGGCAGCTTCTGCATTTGAAAGGGAGTTGTTCATAGTCTAGTTTTTGGTAATGATTCCATGTACCCACCATGAGTTTGACGGCTTCCGGGAGCCTGACTTCCAGATCTACTTCCACGCATATCCTTGTGCAGGAGTATTGGGATTTGGATTCTACTTTGTCGATGTATCGCCTCAGGCCATTTTTGATCTGCTGCAGTGATTGGCTATTCCAGCAATGTACCAATAGGTTGGGCAAACATACCCAAACTAGAACCTCCTTGGGCACATCCATTGAAGGATCAAAGTCTGGCGTCCACTTTTTGAGATATAGCCCTTGTGTTCCCATGAAATAGGGTCTGCTCCTGAATATAAGATCCCGGTCTTCTTTTGCAATGAACTCGAAGATGAAAAACCCTCTTCCTACCGCATAACAGGTGACACTATTTTGGATCAGAGGCCTCTAGTTGCGTTGGATCCAATCGTTAGTGGTTTTGGTAGAGGGCTAGAGACCCATGAATTTCCCAATCAATCCACGTTTCGCCAAATACAAGGCAATCCTTATTGGTTGCTACGCCAACAAAATGATTTCAAGGATAGTTTCTAGCTTTTTGATGAATTTCGGAACTGAAGGCAAAACCAATTTCAGGCCTTGCAGAGTGATGAACATCCGGAAGGCGTCCTCAGCAAACAAGGGGGGGGGGGGGGGGGGGGACTCGGATCCCCACCCCCAGGCATGCTCATGGTTGACGGCTCTCCAAAGCTCACTCCTCGACTAACCCTGGGCCAGAGCACGCAGCGATGGGAAAAAAATAAACATGAAAGTTTGTTAACATAGACTTGTATCCCATCTAATTTGTATTATTAATAAGCTACATTAATTGGTTTTCAAACTAGATATAGACTTTGTAAGCAAAAAAAAGTATAAGGTATAGGGATTGATTTTCCTTCCTAAAGACTATGTTGGTTTTTAAACTCTTTTTTTATCAAAGTGAGAATATGGCTTTTTTCACTTTCTACACTCCAACTATGAGGCATATTTATAAGAAATAATAGTGGGTTGTTCAAATGTCCTCATGGAATATACTTCAATGAGAGATACAATAATAAATGATGTATATGATTTAAAAAATAATAGTGGGTTGTTCAAGTGTCCTATGGAATATACTTCAATGAGAGATAAATAATAAATGATGTATATGATTTACAATTAACCTTATAGATAGGTATGTAAATCAAATTTAATGTTTTATTGGCATCATGAATTATGGAAAATTCCATTGCACTAAGTTGGCATGTGTAAGAATGACGTAAACTTTTATCCCCTAAATCCTCCACATCACTATGTAGTCACTTGTAATAAATGATTTAATTTACAAAGATGACACCTTCCCGAAGTTTTCATCTATTTGTATGATATTTTTTCAGTATTTTTTTTTTTTCCCCTGAGTATAACAATATCTACAAAGTTTGCCACATGGAAACATTATGTTGATTCTAAAATATAAGAACAATGTTTAAATGCTCCCTTGATTGGTACTTGATACAACAAAGAGATGAGAGGGACATAATTTCAATATCATAAATTAGAAATATTACCACTTCAAAATAAATATGCTCATATTTATTCCTTTTCTAGAATTTCCTTTTAGTTTTAGATGCAAGGGTGAAATAAAAATCTTAATTGCTTAAAATCAAGAAACTGCATACAGAAAAAATAATGAGGACTTCCATACAGAACCGAGTGCAACTCTAGCATGTCCAAGGGAAATATTTTAACCCTAGCACTCCAAAGCTAAATATTTAACCCTGATAATTTGAATAATATAATATATTAATTATTTAATTCACCAATAGTGTTAATAACTCGAGTGTAACAAGTGTACACCGAGGATTCAAAATGGGCTTAGTTAAATGGTTAACTGGAGCCCTTAGTCAAACTTTAAATTCTTATGCTTACAAAGATTTTTGTTTGTTCAATTGATGGTTTAAATTTATTTTTAAGTGCGAGCAACTTAAAAAATGACCAATGGCCTATCTGGGTTCACTGACCACAAGTTAAGTGGTTGTGCTACTTAAAATACTACCTTAACTAATTATGTTGATAGGCGTTCAAATATTATCTCAATTTTGGACTTCCTTGAAAGAATAGACAAGATTAACCCGAGTGTAACAAGTGTATAACAAAGATTCATTTCATGGTCATTATATCTTGTTATGCTTAAATACATATTGGTTATGCTTACGTGGTTGTGCTAGTGTACAATTTTAAGCTAAAATTATTCGTTGACTCAAGTTATTTGTTGATTGAATTAGGCTCAATGGTTTTGGGAATACCACTCATATATTTGACTATTAAACTTATTTTACTCCTTGAAGTAACAACAATTCAACTATCTAACATCTTTATTCTTTTTAACATAAAAATAACTACAACCTTTTAGAATTAAACTATTTGAATTTCCATAAATAAGATTTGCCTCTAAATAGCCTCGGATAAGTAGACATCCAAAAAGTTTAAGTGCATATATAAAATAGGGGAGTTTTTTTTAATATTAATTAGTTATATACATATGAAAACCAACAAATAAAAATGATCATGATAAATACATAAATAACCTATTGAAGAACCTTTCTAATCATTTCTTAACAAAATGTCGCTACTAAAAGTTATCTATTTAAGGAAACTATAATTCAAAAAACCTTCATAAATATTTTTTTAACAAAAAATCATTACTACCTAAAAGTTAAACCTTTCAAATATTCATTACTACCTAAAAGTTAAACCTTTCACAAAACCTTTCAGATATTCATTACTACCTAAAAGTTAAACCTTTCACAAAAACTGTAATTTAAAAAACCTTCATAAATATTATTTTAAAAACGTTTTGTGACGACAATATTCAAACAAATAGTCAAAAACTTCAGAGATACACCTATATCGCAAATCCAAGATTGATGAACAGGGTTCCTCTTTATATTTTATCGGGCCTTGTAGCACACTCAAGAATATTTATTTACGATTTGTACAATTTTAATAACATTTTCCGATGGGAAATTTCCAAACAGAAAATGTTTTTGATAGGGATTTCCAAACTCATGAAAACGTGAAAACATTTTATGAGGGGGATTTCCAATAGGAATGGGCACACAACTTCGTCGAATGTAGGATATTTTGTAGACATTTTCTTGGGCAACATAACATCTTCATGCAACTAAACATTATCAATCACATATCCCATCAACGTTTTGTGTGCTAGGTTCACCATACTTTTATGCAAGACCCATTTGCAAATTCAAACAATTAAGCACAATTCTTTTGAAAAATTTAACTCTAGTAAGCATAGAATTGGATGAAAGCAGATATGGAAAAATGATCAAATTTTCCACAATACCATAGACAAAGATAACTTAGATCTTTCTTCCATATTTTGCAACATGATAACATTCTACGAAGAGAGTGGAGTTGTCAGAATGTGTTGGAAACAACTGTTTTCTAAATCATAAACAAAATTCACCATTAGCAACATCATACACATACTGCTAACATGGCTTGCATTGTAGCAGGGAATTCTCTCTGAGTCTTCAGCTCCTACATGCCCCCTCTATACACGATTCTGATATTGAAATCTGGGCAACTTCTCCTTGGAATCATGGTTTCCAGACGACGAGGACCAGTGACATCCAACCCAGTTTTGTGGGGTCTAGTTGAATTAGGTCTGTTTTGACCATAGGAAACAAGAAGAGTGCGGTCTCCGCCTGTGTCCATGTCCCGGAGGAGAATGGTTTGATTGTCCTCAAGCTTCCTTCGCCCTGCCAAAAAAGAAACACCCGTAGAGGCTGGATATTCCGTTCCAATTATTGGACCTAAATGCGTAGTGCACGACCGTGGAGCAACTGACGTAGATCAATGAGGAGGGTTTTCATTATGTCATTTCGTGCAAATGAGGTCAGCGAGAATTCATGAAGGATACCCACAAGGCCACTGTCAATGCTCTTGGTCATTCCAAACAGGCCTTCTTTGGTGTTTTTGATGGTCATTACGGTCGGAATGCTGCTGCTTTCGGGAGCAGTATATGCGCTAACCAAAACGCCCCCAACTTGCTGAAATCCGACAAACCAATTTTCACTGAAATCATAATTTCAAAGGTTTAAATCACAATTTTAGTCATTTGGGTAGTTTTAAAATCCCAGATTTACTCTAAGGCAGGCTAATACAATTACCGAACTTGCAAAATTACAAAAATAAAAATTTACAAGAAGAATTTTGAGGGATTTAGATTAGAAATTCGGCGGAAAAGCGGGACGTTTTAGTTGTCGTTTATCCTACTCGCTACTTTCGATGCCGAAAATATTGGGCAGAATATTGTGGATGCTATGCTCGACATGGAAACTGAAACAAAGGACAAACTCAAGGATGTTGTTACAACTAGGTACTTAACAATGGATGCAGATTTTAGGTTGGCGGTCATAGTGCATGTGTAACTGGTGAAACAAGTGGCATCATTTAATTTGTTAGAGAGACAACCAAGGTGAACAATGATTTCAAAACCCACCTTATAAATTAATAAATTACATAATTTCCAGCTAAAAAATAGTATGCCATATCGACGCGCCTTATGAATAGAAACACTCCAATCCGTTTAGATCATGAACGCACTGGTACATCATAATTGAACACACATGTTATCTCCTAAATAAATTAGTCTTCAGTAGGCCCAGACTCATAAAATTTATTTTTGCATAGTGATGAAGATTTCAGGGCACATCATGAAATATTTTTGTGTGTTTAATAAAGTTGGAATGCCTTGTACTCTGTTCTTTCATAAAAAATCAAAGTTTAGCTTTCGGTGGCTTAGGCGAACATCTCAATTGTTCATTAGCCACCGAAAAGCCCAGCTTTCGGCAGCTTAAAAATTGGATTCAGGACTACCTTAACCACCGAAAGCTCATTGACTCTGTTTTCTAATAAAAATTTTGAAGATCAGCTTTCGGTGGCTTAGGCAAACATCTCAACGTTCATTAGCCACCGAAAATCCCAGCTTTCGACAGCTTAAAAATTGGATCCAAGACTACCTTAACCATCGAAAGCTCCAAAAGGGGAAAATGGTTAGCGCATTTGTCACAATCAGACATCGTCAGCATGAAGAGTGCCACTATCAAGCACTTAATTGCCAAAAAGACTAGATCTGCAGTCAATCATGAGTTGGTAGGTGGCATCATTTTGAAAGAAAGGTGACAAATCTGAACCCTAACCCTCTCATCCCTACAGTTGTCCCATGACTGTAATTGAACCACCACAAAGCATTAAAATCCAGTTAGAATGATTACAGCACTGGCGAGCTCACGAGACTCATAAGAATTTACTATCAGTTTTCTCAAATCCCAATTGAACAACCAGTCCCCTCAAAATCAGCACCCTCTCCTCAATTCGTTCCACATTTCCTGCATTCATCCTCGCTAAGCCAAGCCCTCGCTGGATTTAGCATTGTAATATCCTTCCCTAGGGTTTAAATTTCAATTTTGTAGGTACAGAAGAATATTCAAGAAGATGAAGAGAGGAGGAGGACCTACCCTAAGACAAGAGCTCGGTGACATTGGTTACCTAGAAGCACATCCAGAGGTATGTCAGCTATTCAAAGATGCATGCTGCTACAGATTTTGTGAAAAGGTTCAGGGATCTCATCAGCAAGTGGAAGGTATAATAGGGTAATGATATACCATTTTAAGTTAATGAACCATTTCACTGGCAGGAGCCCACTAAACCTACCTTTCTACCTACACAAGAACCTCACCAAAATGGCCCATTAGGTTAAAGCCCAGCCCACCAAGATTGCAGGTAGGCTATCCCATCATGGTCTCATCAAGCTAATCGTCCTTGAATTGCTGCAGAGAAGGAACATAGCCTAGACCTACTTCCTATTTTGGAATGAGTTTGAGATAGAATTGCAGCCAGAAGACAAAAGGAAGTCTTCTTCAAAGAAGTCCTCCACTCCCAGGAGTGGTAAGAGGAAGAGGAGGGCCATCTCTCCAATTACAGTGGATTAGGCCTCTCCAGCTCCCAAGACCAAGAAGGCAAAGAGAAACCTAGATTTCAGTGAAAAGGAAAAAGAGGTTCCATCTCCAGACAGAAATATACTCAACCTACCTTACTCAGACTCTGAAGATGAAGAGGAGCAGGGAGTTGACCTAACAAAGCAGGTTGCAACAGAGCATGAGGAGCTTCCATCACCTACACCAAGGGAGGATCTAGTTGAACAAGTGACAGGGGCTTCCTCTAGCAAACCTAGGTCCCAGAGAATCAACCAGCTATTAGGGAAAGTATATAAACTAGAGGTCCTAGAGACAGAAATCAAAAGAACCAATGCAATATTAACCAAAAGAATTACTGAATTGCATGATTCTCTTCTATAAATGAGATGGATGTATATCCTGCTGCAAAAAAGAAATCTGAGATTAATGAAGGACAACGCTAGCCTTTACAGGAAGATCAGGCTGTCAAGGTTGTAGATGAAGAATTCAAACCCTAAATCTCAAGCACGCCTTGCGTTGGAAACCCTAGCAGAGGCAGCAATAATCCTTTAGGATCCGGAGGCAGCCTGTGATGCTACTGCTATTCCAAACCCTATGTAGGTTGTAGAAATACCAGAAGGTCAGAATTGAAGTTGTAAAGCCTCAGGACAAAGGGTGATTAAAATTTTTATTAAATTTTGAAGAAACAGAGCTTTCAGTGGCTTAGGCGAACACCGTAGTTGTTCATTAGCCACCGAAAACAGAGCTTTCGGCAGCTTGTAGACCCAGAATTTTGCTTTCTTGGCCATCGAAAGCGCAGAACAATGTCTTGAGTGAGTGAGGTCTTATTGGTCATCTGACTTGATCCATTTAGAAAACCATTAAAAATATTGAAGTTACCAGCAATCCTCGAGCTACAACCTAGAGGAGTTTCCTGGAGAGCTAACAAAATGGCACCGTTTTCGGGGAGAAGAGATTGAAGCTCAGCTTCCCTAGGGGACGACATAGGCCCTACTTTGATGATAGACAAAGTTGGGACACTGTTTGGGTTGTAATCATCTATCTGGCGACTCCATTGGCATAATGTGGCTTCGAGAAGACCAAGTTCCAAAGAAAATCCTCACAGGCCTCCAGTGACACCTGTTTCAAATCCTGAGAAGATTATAAGGAGAGGAAGGGCTTTATAAAGACAGACTTCCAGGGCTGCAAGTGGAGCTACATCAGGTATTCCTAGAGGTATTTCTGTTGTTATATCAAATAGGTCTCCTTTTCAATCTTCTTCTGCTGAAGCATCTAATTCTCAGGAATTTATAAGTGAATCAGAAAATTTTAGGGTTGAGGAATCTTCAAGCACTGCTACTTGTGTAGATCCAATCCCTGGAGACTCCACTGAGGTCGATCTACCACAAATATTTTCTCAGCTACTACCCACACCAGTAGTATCTTCTTCCACCCTTTCCATACCCACATCCAATATGGTTTCCCCTTTGACCAAAATGGCAAGGATCCTTGTTGCCAGATATGCCCCTCTAAATTTGCCTTACCCCCTTTCTACTATGCCTACTGGAGATTATCTAAAATACATGCCTAAGTTTACTGGGGAGGGAGATTTCATAGCTGAGGAGCATTTAGAGGCATTCTACAGTTATGCTAAGAATATAAACATTGAACAAGAGGATGTGTGAACTAGGGTTTTTGTGCAAAGTCTAGATGGTCAGGCTAGGAAATGGTTCAAAGAATTACATGCTGGATCAGTAGCTGAAGTTGAAGCCCTAGATGACATATTTTTGAAGCATTAGGGAGAAATAAGAGACCACCTTTACTATATCACTGAATTTAGCAATTTGAGGAGAGAATATGGTGAGTCTGTTTCCAACTTCACAAAAATATTTAACAAAATGTTCAGCAAGATCCCTACTGAGATCAAGCCAACTGACACTTATGCCAATGCCTTTGATTCTGAGTTCCATCTTCTTCTCAGAGAAAGAAGATCCTCTTCTCTGTCACTCATGCAAGATGCTACTCTTGAAGTTGAGTCCAATATCGTTGCATCTCAGAAGGTTAAGGGAAAAATGGACAGGAAGAAGCAATCCTCAGATCCTCTAGGGGATTCTTCATCAGAGAATAAAATGGAGAAAATGGCCAAAATATTGGATAGTTTGTCAGCTTAAATGTCTAGACTTAAAGACCAAGGGAAAATACCTGTGAGAGGTAAAGGGCCAAATGATTTTGCTCCCATAAACCCTAATTTTGTCCCTTATAGAAGAAATAACTCACCAGCTCAGATTCTTCAAAGGGATAGGAATCAAGCTGAGGATCAAAGAATCAGAGCTCTTTTCCAAAATGTTGTTCTAGAAGAAGAACAAGAGTTTGCTCAGGAAGAAGGGGAGGTAGAAGACAATATCAACTATATGGAAGATGAAGTTGATCTCTCTTTCCTGACACAAGCAGACCATGAGGAAGCCCTCATGAATGAGCTGAGAAGAATCCTTATATCAGGCATATGATCAAGAAGGTTATAATTTGAGATCCAGAATTGTTGCTCCTGTGAAGAAGAGTCCTGCCCCTACAAAGCAGCTTGCTCCTCCTGCTAAAAAGATTGCTACTCCTGCAAAGAAGATGGCTACTCCTCCAAAACAGCAGCAAAGGCCATCACAACCATCATCCCATGATCCTATTCAGCTCAAAGCCCCACCACAAGAGGTAAGAACTTCTAAAAAATTATCCTATTCTTTCAATCTTGAGTCAGAAATTCAGAAGCTAAAAATTCCTTTTCCCTTGATAGAGCTTATGAAGAATGATTCCTTCAAGTCATCCATACTGAAATCTCTTCAGCTGAGGACACCCATAGATGCTGACTTTGTGAACTTGCAAGATGATAAGCCCATAGTAATCCTAGGTCCTATGATTGAAGAGCTGGATGAGTCTTGCCCACCTTTCTACATATCTTTGAACATGCATGACAAGACCCTTCACAACTGTTCACTTGACTCAGACCTAATGCCAAAAGTAGTGATGGATGAGCTTGGCCTCAACATTACAAAACCCTACCATGATATGTTCTCTTTCGACTCTAGGAAGGTCAAATGCCTAGGCCTCATCAAATACCTTGCCATAAACCTCTCCCAGCTGCCTTCAAAAAGCATAGTGATGGACATAGTAGTGGCTGACATCCCACTTAAGTTTGGCCTTATTTTGTCTCGCTCATGGACTAAAAGGCTAGGTGGTACCCTTCAGATGGACCTTACATATGCTACAATCCCAATGTTTGAAGGGGAGACCAAGAGACTCTACAGGGAAAATCAGTTTACCTACATCATCAGTAATGCCAAGAATTCTATAAATAATCCCATCTATGTAATAGACACATACTTTGGGGCATGCATTCTACAAATAGATGATTCTCAGCCAGTACCTATACAGCTCACAAAGCCTACCTATTAGCCACCTGAGGAAGTAACCACCTCTGTCTAGAGCATGTTTTTTGTATGGGGCCAGTACTCAAGCCTCAGCAAGTGCAGGCATAGTCCCGATTTCTCCTTCAAAGGAGATCATACATATGTCTTATAAGCTTGATTTCAAGACTACTAACAACATAGCAGAATATGAGGTGTTGTTGTTGGGAGTGAAGGCTGCCAAGGAAATGGGAATCATGTGCCTAAAGATATTTGGAGATGCAGATCCCATCATACAGCAGGTGAATAATACTTTTCAAGCAAAGAATGTCAGGCTGAAGGCATATAGAGATGAGGTATGGAAACTCAGGGACTCTTTCATATTTTTTGAACTCTCATATATACCTAGAGATATGAACCATCTAGCTGATTTCCTTTCTATCTCTGCAAGTATGTTCATTCCCCCTTTGCCTCCCAAGCTGAGCTATGAGATCCAAGTCAAGTACAGGCCATCCCTCCCTGATAATGTGAAATTTTGGAAAGTTTTTGAAAATGATGATGAACTCAGTAAATTTCTCTAGGTCATAGATGAGTTTTCTGATATGCATATTGATCAAGAAAACCTAAATATGGAAGAATCCCAAAGGCCCAAATTAGGAGATAAAATGGACAAACAGAATATTGTTCAGCTTCCTAGCAATTATATACCTCAGGGTCTAGTACCCCTTGAAGAGATTTTTTATCATGATGATGTCCCCCTTAAACCTATGAAAAGGGAGAAAGGCTCTGCTGTCCATGAGCACAACCTAGGTAGCCAAAGTCATCCAAAATTTATAAATTTGTCCTTTGAGTTGACTACTGATAAGAAGTTGGAACTTTGTAGTCTTATGAAAGAGTTTGCTGATGTATTTGCTTGGGAATACAATGATATGAAAACCTATGACATAACTATCATCCAACATAGGATTCCCCTGGAAAAGGACACTATCCCTTTCAAACAAAAGCTAAGACCTATCAGTCCCCTCCTACTGCCAGTGATTGAGAAAGAAACCCTAAAGCTCCTTAATGCAAAAATCATAATCCCACTCAGGTATTCCAAATGGATTGCAAACTTAGTGATAGCGAGGAAGAAAAATGGGGAGATCAGGTTATGCATTGATTTCAGAAACCTAAACAAATTCTCCAAGAAAGACAACTACCCCTTACCCAAGATGGAGCATTTGTTGCAAAGAGTCTCAGGAGCTAGTGTCATGTCATTCCTAGATGGTTTCTCTCACTACAATAAAGTTTCTGTACACCCTAATGATCAAGAGAAAACTGCATTTACCACTCCCTGGGGTACTTTCATGTATGCCAAGATGCCATTTGGGATAATGAATGCTGGGGCCACATTTCAGAGAGCCACGGACATAGATTTTGTGGGATTGAAAGACAAGTTTGTTCTCATATACCTTGATGACCTCACTATTTACTCCAACAGCCATGAAGAACATTTGCAGCACTTGAGGAGGGTGTTTTTGAAATGTAGACAGTTTGGGATATCTCTGAACCCAAAGAAGTCTCAATTTTCTCTTAGGGAGGGAAAACTCCTAGGTCACATAGTCTCAATAGAAGGTGTGAAGATTGATCCTGTTCGAGTTGAAGCAATCTAGAAGTTGTCCATACCTAGGTCAAAAAAGGACATTTAGTCATTCCTAGGTAAGATAAATTTTGTCAGGAGGTTTATCCCAAATTTTTATGAGTTGGTAAAACACATAACCTCTATGTTGAGGAAAGAAGCTGAAATCAAATGGACAGAGCAAGCAAGAAACTCTTTTGAAGCCATCAAGAAGGATATCATGGAAGCTCCAACTCTGATTAGTCCAGACTACACCAAGGGCTTCTACATTTTCTCCTTTGCTTCCTATGACACAATGGAAGTAGTTCTGTTACACAAAGATGATGAAGGACTTGATCACCCCATTTCCTTTTTCAACAAAACATTGAGGGATGCTGAATTGAAGTATGATCCTATCGAGAAACAAGCCTATGCTCTCATCAAGTCACTAAAATCCTTCAGAATTTACATCCTACACGCAAAGGTCCTGGCCTATGTCCCTTCAGCTATTCCGAAGGATGTTTTGACCCAACCTAATATTGATGGAAAGAGAGCCAAATGGATTGCCAAGCTTATTGAGTTTGACATAGAAGTAAAGCCCACAAAGCTAGTGAAAGGCCAAGGCATAGCTAATCTCATGGCTAAAGAAAATTGTGATCTATTGAGAATGAATTTCATTGGTATAAGTTCAGCAAACCTGCAGATAGAGGTAGCATTAGATGCAGTTCAAGAGCAGCATGATAGAAAATAGGTGGTTGAGAACTTGTCTTCATGTGAGTGGTACTCAGGTATTATTCATTTCTTGCAAAGTTTAGAAGTCCCCCCTGGGCTGAGCCTGACTCAAGCACGGGATCTTAAGCTTAAGTCCGTTAAATTTTGTATAATTGATAAGTTGTTGTATTGGAAATATCCTTCCGGTGTTTTGCTGATATGCTTAGATAAAGAAGAGTCAGTTCAGGTCATACATCAGTTTCATTCAAGCACATGTGGGGGGCATCATTACTGGAAGACTACAGCCCACAAGATTCTGAGGGCTAGGTACTATTGCCCTGTTCTTTTCTCTGATGTGTGTACCTTTGTAAAATCTTGTGACAAATAACAAAGATTCATAGGAAAGCAGCAGCTTAGATCTTTTCCCCTTAGACCTATTGTAGTGAATGGTCCTTTCCAATAGTGGGGTCTTGATTTCATAGGTGAGATTAATCCTTCATAAAGTGGTCAGCACAAGTGGATCTTAGTAGCCACATATTATTTCACCAAGTGGATAGAGGCAGTTGCCACAAGGAATGCCACTCACCAAGTCATCATGAAGTTTTTATATGAGAACATCTTTATTAGATTTGGCTGCTTAGTAAGGCTAGTGACTGATAATGCACCAGCTTTTAAAGCCGGGGCATTTCTTAACATAGTGAGTCATTGGGCATTCAATTGGTGCATTCCACTTCCTATTACCCTCAAGGCAATGGCCTTACTGAGTCATCCCATAAGAGCCTAGTTAGAATCATCAGAAAACTATTGGAGAATAATCATAAGAGCTGGGATTCTAAGCTAAAGTTTGCTCTATGGGATGACAGGGTGGCCAACAACAAATCCATAGGGACTTCTCCTTTGAAGTTGTTTTATGGTACTGAGGACATTTTTCCCATTCATCTGATTCTACCAGTTGCAAAATTCTTTCAGGAGGAACAGGATGAACCAAATGACATGGTAAGGAGGATGCTTGATTTGGTTGAGCTGCAGCAAGTCAGGGAACAGTTGGTGGAGAAGTCAGAAGCTCACCAAAAGAATATTAAAAGTATTTTTGACAAGAAGGCAAAGGTGGACAATTTTCAGGTTGGAGACTGGGTTTTGAAATGGGATGCTGTCAGGAAGGCCAAGGGAAAGCATGGTAAATTTGATTCTCTGTGGATAGGCCCTTTTGTGATAGCTCAGGTGCAACAGAACAACACTTTCAAACTGCAAAATCTGGAAGGCGAGGAGGTGTTTGATGGCCCAGTCAATGGGCAATTTATGAAACTCTATTTCATCTAAGGCTTCAAAGCCTTATTATTGTAAAATACTATTTTTTGTTTTTTGTTTTTGCAAAATAACTCCATGCCCAATGGAACAGTAGAAGATAGGTTTAATTCTTATTTTTTCAGGAAAGGCATTTGGTATGGGGTTCTTGGGGTCTTACAGGAAGGTTCCCATCCCTGAGTAGGAGCCATATGTTATCTCCTAAATAAATTAGTCTTCAATAGGTCAGACTCATAAAATTTATTTTTGCATAGTGATGAAGATTTCAGGGCACATCATGAAATATTTTTGTGTGTTTAATAAATTTGGAACGCCTTGTACTCTGTTCTTTCATAAAAAATCAAAGTTTCTCTTTCGGTGGCTTAGGCGAACATCTCAACTGTTCATTAGCCACTGAAAAGCCCAGCTTTCGGCAGCTTAAAAATTGGATTCAGGACTACCTTAACCACTGAAAGCTCATTGACTCCATTTTCTAATAAAATTTTTGAAGATAAGCTTTTGGTGGGTTAGGCGAACATCTCAACGTTCATTAGCCACCAAAAATCCCAACTTTCAGTAGCTTAAAAATTGGATCCAAGACTACGTTAACCACCGAAATCCCCAAAAGGGGAAAACGGTTAGCGCATCTGTCATAATCAGACATCGTCAGCATGAAGAGCGCCACTATCAAGCACTTAACCACCGAAAAGACTATATCTGCACTCAATCATGAGTTGGTAGGAGGCATCGTTTTGAAAGAAAGGTGACATATCTAAACCCTAACCCTCTCATCCCTACACCTGTCCCGTAACTGTAATTGAACTGCCACAAAGCATTAGAATCTAGTTAGAATGATTACAACACCGACAAGCTCACAGGTCTCATCAGAATTTACTATCAATTTGCTCAAATCCCAATTGAACAACCAATCCCCTCAAAATCAGCACCCTCTCCTCAATTCGTTCCACATTTCCCGCATGCATCTTCACTGGGCCAAGCCCTCCATGGATCCATCATTGTAATATCCTTCCCTAGGGTTTGAATTTCAATTTTGCAGGTACCGAAGAACATTCAAGAAGATGAAGAGAGGAGGAGGACCTGACCTAAGACAAGAGTTGGGTGACGTTGGTTACCTAGAAGCACAGCCATAGGTATGTCAACTATTCAAAGATGCAGGCTGCTAAATATTTTGTGAAAAGATTCATGGATCTCATTAGCAAGTGGCAGGTATAATAGGGTAATGATATACCATTTTAAGTTAATGAACCATTTCATTGGCAGGAGCCCACTGAACCTGCCTTTCTACCTACACAAGAGCTTGACCAAAATGGCCCATTAGGTTAGAGCCAAGCCCACCAAGATTGCAGGAAGGCTATCCCATCATGGCTTGATCAAGCTAATTGTCCTTGAATTGCTGCAGAGAAGAAATATAGCCTAGACCTACTTCCTATTTTGGAATGAGTTTGAGACAAAATTGCAGCCAGAAGACAAAAGGAAGTCTTCTTCAAAGAATTCCTCCACTCCCAGGAGTGGTAAGAGGAAGAGGGGGGCCATCTCTCCAATTACAGTGGATCAGGCCTCTCCAGCTCCCAATACCAAGAAGGCAAAGAGAAACCTGGATTTCAGTGAAAAGGCAGAAGAGGTTCTAGCTCTAGACATAAATATACTCAACCTACCTTACTCAGACTCTGAAGATGAAGAGGAGCAAGGAGTTGACCTAACAAAGCAGGTTGCAGCAGAGCATGAGGAGCTTCCATCACCTACACCAAGGGAGGATCTAGTTGAACAAGTGGCAAGGGATTCCTATAGCAAACCTAGGTCCCAGAGAATCAACCAGCTATTAGGGAAAGTATATGAACTAGAGGTCCTAGAGAGAGAAATCAAAAGAACCAATGCAATATTAACCAAAATAAATACTGAATTGCATGATTCTCTTCTAGAAATGACAAGGATGTATATCCTGCTGCAAAAAAGAAATATGAGATTAATGAAGGACAACACCAGGATTTATAGGAATATCAAGTTGTCAAGGTTGTAGACAAATAATTCAAACCCTAAATCTCAAGCACACCTTGTGTTGGAAACCCTAGCAGAGGCAACAATAAGCCTTCAGGACCCGGAGGCAACCTATGATGCTGCTGTTATTCCAAACCCTATGCAGGTTGCAGAAATACCAGAAGGTCAGAATTGAAGTTGTAAAGCCTCAAGATAAAGGGTGATTAAAATTTTTATTAAAATTTGAAGAAACAGAGCTTTCGGTGGCTTAGGAAAACACCGCAGCTGTTCATTAGCCACTGAAAACAGAGCTTTCGACAGCTTGCAAACCCACAATTTTGGTTTCTTAGCCACCGAAAGTGCAGAACATTGCAAAAAGGCATAGTTCCACACAAAACTGACTTTGGTTGATCCAAATACTTCATGGATGATTTATAAGGTTGAAAATTAATTAAAGGCACCAGTATCTTGGGTCTGTTACAGTTTTGAAGGTGCCAACAAGGTGAAGTAAGGTCATAAACCCTACCTACTCTGACAAAGTGTGACTTGTCTGCCAGATAGCAAGTCAGAGTTCTAATTTAGTGTTCACTGCAGTTATTAAAGAGTTTGAGGAGTAAGAAAGTGTTGGAGTTAGGTAGATTAGCACTTAAGTTAGGGTTTTTGACCTCATTTTTGCAAAACAGTTAAGTTTATCTATTTTTAGTAAATTTTATCCAATTTTTCAGGGTCTGAAATAAATTTTGCAAAGGCTATAAAGCCTATGACTAATGTTGAAGCAAAGGTTCGACTTCAGATACTTTTAGACCCTTATTGTGATCAAGCTTCTCATGTTATTCATCATTTAATATAAGCTCTTTTGTCATTATATGTTCAGGTTCCATCTCTTTTCTGTTATGTACTTGTGCTTGGATGTTTGGTTCAGGTTTATTCTTTTTGTCTAATACTAGATAGTTGTCATCCTATCTCTGTGTTGATGAGTTGAATTGCAAGTATCTTTCCTTGTTATGATTAGCCATTCATATGTGAGTGCCTTATATATGAATCTGCCAGCATAGTGAGTTCTTCATTTATTCACCTTTAATACAAACCCTCTGAACATTGATAGTTAGAAGCCTTATGTATTTGTTTGAGTATTATGCATGTCTTGAGTGAGTGAGGTCTTATTGGTCATTTGACTTGATCCATTTAGAAAACCATTAAAATATTGAAGTTACCAGGCATCCTCGAGCTACAACCTAGAGGAGTTTCATGGAGAGCTAAAAACACATATAATGAAAAATATGCTTTGTTGATGTTGAAAAGGATTGCCATCTCATCTTTGACAAGAGGATGCCTAAGGTGCTTGTAGAGTTGGATGTCTTGAAAGGACTCCTGGCTGAAATTGACATAGTCTGCAACGAAACTGTCATTACACAAAGGTTGGATTACCTGAACGTCCCATTCATGTGTAGTTTATGCCATGAAATTGGTCATCTGAGGAAAAAGTGTTCCTCTCTCCTCCATGGAACCTCTTTAAACAAAGGCTTCTCTTCCTCAGCTTCCCCTCCCTCCTCGACGGTGGCCACACCCCTTGTGGTCCCGACTGAAACTACTCCCCCTCTCGGACTGTATGAATCTTCCTCTCCCACCCCTTATGGTGATCTCACAAAAGTGGAGCTCCTATACATCCAAGATGTAGAGACTATTTCTTTGGCTTCAGTGCCTCCTCCCTCTGTTAATCCTCCTCTAGTTTGTACAATCCCTCCTACTCCCTGTAAACCTTCGGATTCCTCTCCTCTTGCTCCTTCCTCACTCCCTATTGATTCTCCCCCTACCTTTACTCTAGAGTATTTTCCTCCACTCTAGAGGAACTCACCTCCCTTGGAGCCCCCTGCTACTTTGAGCCCTACCTCCTCTCCCTCCTTCTTGGACCCCTCTATCCTTAAATATCTAGCAATTTTTTCTGAAAAAATCTCCTGTTTCCCCCTCTACTCTCCCTTTGGACTCGATCAGGTTTGAGAATGTCACTATCTGGAAGTCTAGAAAAAATACATCCTCTTCGGGTACCTCTATGGATTCTGGTCCCTCTGGACTCTATACCCCTCTCTTTGCCAGGATTAAGGTAGCTGCTAGATCCTTAAACTCTCCTCACCAGGAACTTAGAGCAAAGTCACCTTCCAATCAAGTTGATTAATGAGATTAATCTCCATGAATATACGAGGGTTTGGAGGGCTTGCCAAACAAAAATCCCTCAGGTCACAGTTCTCTTCCTTGAACCCTGACATGATCTTGATACAGGAAACTATGTGTGATTTTATTCTTCTCCGAGTTTGTTCTCTAAATTGAGGCCTTGTTGGGAGTTTTGTGCCCTTAACTCCCTGGGTCGTTTGGGTGGCCTTCTCACTGGGTGGAATCCCCAGGTTACTCGCTGCAAAGCCTTCCACTCTTATGCAGGCATTCTAGTTAAGGATAAATTCAAGGGCATTGACTCCATTTACTCTATCATTAAATGCTATGGACCCTACTCTAACGAATTATCTTTCTAGGATAATGTCTTGGCTAGGGATTTTTTTTATTTCCCCAACCTTATTCTGACTAGGGATTTGAATTTCACACTATCTGATGCTGAAATCTAGGGGAGCAATGCCCGTTTGGATCATTTGGCTCCTTATTTCTCACATCTCCTATGCACTAAGAATATGGTGGACTTGGCACCTCCTGTACATGGTTCTATGTGGAGGAATGGTCGTGTTGGTACCGAAGGTATTAATAAGAGACTTGATATATTTTTTGCCTCTCACCTACTGATCCCTTCATTGAATCATTACTAATCCTAGATTACTCCTTCCGAGATTTCTGACCATTTCCATGTGTGTCTGGAATGGAATTTTAGGCCTTCTTGTCACCTTTATTCGTTTAAATTCAACCGGCCTGGATTTTAGAAAAGGATTTCAGTGATATTGTTCATTCATCCTGGGAGACTGATGTGCCCTCCTTCTGTGACCCTATGTCCGTGCTCCCTTGCAAAATTAAGAGACTCAAGGGCTCAGTAAAAGATTGGGAAAAAGGGATGGTATTGGCTAAGGCAAAGAAAACATCTGAGATTGATCTTTCTATTCATGATATCCTATCTGTCAAGTTCTCGGGAATTGTTTGTAGTCCTACTACAAACAAGACATCCTTCATCTTCATAGACTTTCTAGAGTCTATCTTATAGGAGGATTCACCACTACCTTTTATGGGATACTGGTATTTATCCCCAAGTTTCACTTTGTGGAGTGACTCATGTTCGGATAGTTTCACAAAAGATTCTTTGAATCCTGCCATATGATTGGAAGCCCCACTATCTATGAGCCAATCATTGCTTCCATGTGTGACAGTTCAAGTGAGGGCAGAAATCAAAACATATTCTCCATCACTTGAAGAGTCTTCACTTTCTTCTTTAATTCTCTCTCTGGGAGGTTCATCATATTCTACAGTGTGGGCATGATGTCTTCTTTTGTTTCCCTTCTTATTGTGAGAGACACCTTTGTTTCTAGGACACTCTCTGGCAAAGTTTCCTCTCTTGTCACATGTATAGCATCTGATTTTAGATAGATCTCTACTATATCTTTTAGGTTTATATTTCTAGTGAGAATGCTTACCTTTGGGATGATGATAGTCCTTTTTTATTTTCTTGGTGTGTACTGTGAGAGCTTGATCTTCATTTCCCATCTTTTCTTCTCAAGCTACTATTCGAGCTTCTTCTTGTGAGAATTTGTCACGTACCCCAATTTCAATAACATTTTATGTTTAAGAAAACATTATATTTTAATTTATTGTAAAGTTTATGACTATTGACCATGTGGGGTCAAGGATGACTGTAATTAATTATGTTGAATATTTTATTAGTTAATAAATAAAAGATGAGACAAATAGCCGAGGGAGGTCATTGAATGAGTGTCCATTGACCCACTAGGAGCAATAGATTGGGGTGAGAGTAAACTGACACATGGCATCATCCTCAACCACTTCTATCTGTTGTAGGGGGAAACTTCCCTAATTTTGTCGTCATGTTCCCCAAGAAAGTGGAACATAGAAAGTGGCTCATTAATTGAAAAATTGACCAAAAATACCTAGGCATGCATATATCTATCCATCGAATTTAGCAGGATACTATTCAATCATTACCTTGTGAAAATTATGAAGTTGAGAAAAGTGCACAAGATATTCGATGAGGGGAAAGGCAGAAGCGAATTGAGTGATTAAGACTATTTTCAGAACTAGTGCAGCTTGTTAGCTAAGTTATTTACTGTCGAGGACATAAAGTATGGCTGCTAAGTACTTCTGTTGAGTTGTGGGGATATTTAATCCCATTTCCTCATGCAGTGCTTTCATTCTGGTGGTTCAGTGGACAGGCTCGAGGGTCCTAAGACAAGCAGTTGAGCTATCTTCAGGAAAAGGTTGGGTGGAACGGGCTCCTTGGGTTGTTTGTCTCTTCTACAAGTTATCAGGTTCCATTGTGTTATCTTATTTATTTTCTGTCAAAGTAAATTACTGGAATGAAAGTAGCCATGTTTAGTTTTGCTATTATTAATTATATATTATGAATCTGCTAAGTGAAATGCTTAAGGTTGCACTTTATTAAGATAGTCTATTTGTATATGATTATATGAACAAATGAACCTAGAATTAGAAATGATGGAATGATGAGTAAAATTTCCTTTCTGTATTTTTCCACTCATCTTATGATGAAGTACTCTAGTATAGAAGGATTGTTTAGCTGTAGATAGGAATGATTATTACTTAGATAAAATAAATTGAAAACTGCTTTATCATGGAAATCTTTTACTGTTATTTCAGCTAATTATCATAATGATTCCATTTCTAGGACTTAAATTGTTTTTACAGAAACCACTGAAAACTTTTTACATAGAGTCTTTCATATCAAGCATTTGTAACACAGTTGTAAAACTGTGTATAATATAAAACAATAATAATTTATGTAATACAACTATCAATTTAGACTTAATAAAGAAAAACCATACATTATTCCAAACCTTAATTACCTAAATGATAAATTAGTAATTCTAGTTATATTAAAGAAATAATGCACAGTTAAACCCCAAAATTGTTTCTTTATAAACCTCAACACAATAAGTTCTTAATAAACAAATAATAGACTGAAAATAGTAGAAATTATAATACCTATTGTATTATAGTACATTACTCAGTAAACCAATTGTTAACATTTAGCATAACAATAATACTACTAGTAATATTGTAAAACTGTTTTTTTATAAACCCTACTTTTAAAAGTAAATCTTCGTAATCAGTTACATAAATATTTATAAGTTACCGAATTATATGTATAAATTGCAGATATATATTTAGGTTGCAGAATAAGTAAAAAGATAAGAAAAAGAAGTGTTAATACCCATTAACTAAACAATGAATAGTTTATAGTAATTCTGGTTCTTTTTATTTTTAACGCACATTTTTATTTATGTTATTAATTTATAACATATTTACGATTTCTAAACCAAAAATTATCTCTGTTTTACAAGAACGGTCAATAAAGGTTAAGGTTCAAAAACTATGAGGTAAATTATTGTCAAAATTTACTCATTATCCATTCTTTGCAGTCGAAAGGCCTTTTACTCCTACCAACCTCACATACCCAAGAGGACATTTTCGTTTACAAACAACTATGGGTAAAATACAGGCAAATAATTATTCATATAAGGATTCACAGTTGTGAGGCTTTATGTATTCCAAGAGAAATATTAATTAGGTTTTTCATAGTATAGTTTTTAAGCAATATACAACCACCTTAATTAACACAGCTTCCTAAGCTAGAGGTCAAGACTTGGAAACCTGTAAGGGTAAATCTTTTACAGAAGGTTTATAACTAATACATTTAGGATTTTCATTTAAATACCAAATTACGAACTAACTTTGTGTAAATGTATGAGTAAACAAAAGACAAATCCTATTTTAAATCATCATACTTATCAGGTCAAAGCTATAAGTCCAGCATTATCAGGTAAAATCCTTTTAAATATTTTCAGCGAATTATCCTTTTTATTTTTGATAGAAAACAAAACGATTTAAACCCTAACCAATTTCTCCACATTGATAAAAGAAAGTCTCCGTAGATAAATAATTTATCAACGCAGGTTCATTTCAAAACTTAGAAAATACACAAAATGCTAGAATATTTTAACATTCAAAAACCAGTAATAGTATTTTTTTTTAAACCTAAGTCACTTTTACAAGAGCCGTAGCTCGCCGGAGAAACCCTAAGGGTAGTCATTAAAAATGATCTTACGGCCTCCATATTTAACCAAAACAAAACTACCATCTAACACAAGTGGAATGAACACCACATTAATCAGCCGTAAACACAATCAATGGAGGCACCCCAGGGTTGGAACCGAGGCTTACCCGAGCCTTCCAGGCTCATACCATTCAGCTAAAGCATACACCTCCAACATCCGACTATGCAATGCCAAGTTTTGGTCACCTGTCATCAAACAGTAAATGGTTAAAACGTAACTTGGTATATTTTATTAAAGAAAAAGAAGGAACGAATGGAGTTTTTTTGTAACCACTTACCAGTTTTCTTTAGCATGGAGTTTGCCGAACGGTTATGGCAGCTAGAAGCTTCAAACCTACTATCGCCACGATCAAACATAGATTTACAACTGTTCCAGAACACCCAAGAAGGCCAAGGGATTGTCAGCCACTCTCCCTTTCCAAAACGAAACACCATTTGAAACAAAGCGAGTTTTAGGGTAAGGCTTTGATTGTGAGTGCTTAGGGTTAACGCAAAAACCCTTCTTCCAATGATTTTTTCCCACGTGGACTCCACTATCATCGAAATACTTTTTGGTTTCGATATAGTTTTAAACCTGCAAGTTGAACCTTGCAAAGTATGGGTTATGAAATTAACAAATTTCTATATGTATGTTAAAACCTTAAACCAAGTTTATATTATTATAATATGCATGTTTTTTGTTAGGTTGTAATGTCATTTTAAACATCGAATTCATGTTTGGTGATATTTTTTAGTCACTCTATAGATGCCAATTTAAATAGTGATAATTTTAATGCTTAAGTAAGTGTTAGAAGAAGCATGGTTAAAGTTCATAATATTAAATTATTGAGAATATAGTCAACTCCTAGTACTACAACAATTAAAATATGTTTTGGGTAATTGTAAACCATCAACCATATAAAATATATGCTAGGACAAATAATCATGCTACCCACTTAGATTTCTACCTAGGTAGAAATAGTCTTTGCGACAAACCTAGGAGTTCTTACATTTCAGTAATCTAGACAATAAATAGAATTCGAAGATCTTTCCTAGCTTACTCGTTCAGTCTTTCGAATTATAATTCTCTTACATCGTAAACCTGGAAGTGAGTTTACATTTAAATATTGTACAAGCATCGGATCTGCGTTAGCTTTAAGAAAGCTAAGTAAGCCTCAGGCTAACCTCAAGCCCCCTTCAGTAAGAAAAAAAACAACCATCAGAATCATGCTTATTCTTACAAACAAACTAATGAAGTGAATTTAATAACCTTTAAATCGTTAATTTTTGATAAACTGTTGTATTCAAGACTGAAAATCAATAATATATTGAATAAGGTTAGTGGAATGTGACTTACAAGTTAGTAAGTATAAATATGTAGTTTTTAGTTACATTTAACGAAGCAGTGTTAATAACTAAGTTTTTCATTTTATGTTTAGAATAAAAGTTAATCATTAAACTAGTGTTTTGGCTATGAGTTAGCATTTATTATCATATAGAAAAATTTTAAATTTTTATGAATTTTTGGGGATATTACATATGGTATCAGAGCACACGTTCAGACACTAAGCCTAAAGTGGCTCAACGCACATAAGCAAAAAGTAAGAAGAAAGTATGAATACTGATTTATGATCTTAATGTTGTTGTACATAATATTTTTTCAATTAGATTTGTAGGTATGGAAGGATTTGAAGAGTATGCTGAAGAGAGGTCCCCGTTAAATGAACAAAATAAATTTGGAAGAGAACCTGTTAAGGAAGATATAACTAATAATTCATCTGAATTACTGCAACTAGTTAAGGATTTAAAAACTGAAATGGAGACTATTAAAAAAGAAAATGAGAGAATCCTAAGAGCTTAGGAGGAACTAAATCAAATACTGCTGGAAACGTTCCATAATGAATAAAAGGATAAACAGGTAGAATCTGACACTATGTCCTATCAACATAAGAGTAAAAGGTCAAAACACTCTAAATTTGAAAACAGTTCTTCTTCTAAAATTAACGATAACTCATACAGAAAGAAACACCGGTATTCAAGTGACAGTAGCAAGAGTAATTATTGCTCTAAAAAGAAGAAGTACAATCCCTATGAAGAGATTTCAGGGGAGTTCAAAAAGATTAAACCACCAACTTTTAATGGTGAAACAGAAAAATGAGAGGAAGCCAAAGCATGGCTGACCAGAATGAAAAATTATTTTCAGATATATAACTATTCTAATCATTTAAAAGCAAGAATGGAAATTTATAACTTAACTGGAAAAGCCGACATTTGGTGGCAGGACATAAAACGAGTTAAAGGCATAAAAGAGAAAAATATAAACTGGAGCACTTTTAAAAATTATTTTAAAAATAAATTTTTGTCAGAGCAATATTACGAAGAATGAGCTAAAGAATTTTATGATCTAAGCTTGGGAACCATAAGTAAGAAAGAGTTAAATAGTAATTTTTAAGCTAACTGCGATACGTGCCTTATATTGTTGATGAAAAACCCAAGGTACAACGGTTTCTGAGTTGCTTACCGTTTCACATTAAGGACAAAATTGTATATGATAATCCCAAAAATCTTGAAGAGGCCATGCGAAAATCAAATTTCTGCTATGAGCAGAACCGAAAAAGGGATAACATGCCAAACTGGAAAACAAAAAGGTCGAATAATTTTGAACAAAGAAAGAAAGGTTTCACACCTTTCTTTCATGTATTGGAGCACATGCTTTTCTACAATCTAATGAATTTTCCTAGGTTCAACGATGAACTGGATCGAAGTATTAACCGCAAAATATATACTGTATCAAGTCTAATATTTACTAGATACATAAGGGAACCAATCAACATTCTATAAACGAAAAATATCTACCAACGTTGCTTCATCAATGTAAAACTTCAGATTTGGAACCATGAGTGGCCAAGGGAATGCAATCCAACATTTAAAATCTCTTCAAGATATCAACTGTGTACTTACCTTTCCCAAGGGATACCTCATTTGTATCTTCCAAATGTCTATATCTAGAAAAAATGCACAAGGCCTATGTTAGTCATGTCAAATTCACAGGATAACTCTGTTTTACACAATGCAATGAGCTTCTTTGAACTACTTGTAAGTGTCACGGCATCTACATAGGACCAAGACAAGCATATTGATTTTATCAAATAAGTAATAAAGGTTAGGATCTGCAATATTCTTGGTGAAGTTGCTTATCAATCCTAGAGCACCATGCATAGGGTGTCTTCTTTGCTGATTTATGTATACTTCCTCCTCAATTATAGCATCAAGAAAAGTAGTTTTTACATCCATCTAGTGTATAGACCAACCAAAAATTGATGCTAAAGCATAATGGTTTTGATGGAATTATGTCTGGCAACTATAGAAAATGTCTTCTGATAGTCAATTCCATCTCTTTGGGAGAATCCTCTTACTATGAACTTGGCCTAGATTTGAAATACAATCTTTGTTGTGAATTTTTTATATCTTTTTTTAAATACACAGTAAATGTCGCTATATCGACGTACTTTTGGTGCTATAGCAACATTGAAACATTACTATGACGATGAATAAGTTCTTAGTCGCTTCTGAGTTGCGACAAACGCTCGTCACTATAGGGACGGGTTGTCATCTTTATAACGATGATAGACCGTTTCTATAGCAACAAACAATGACTTGGCTATTTCTTGGTGTCAACATAATTTTATGTCTATAGCAACGAGTTGTCATTGCTATTGCAACCAACCTTCGTCGCTATTACGAATAATGTGCATCACTAAATCGAAGCGATACGAAATAGTAGCTTGATTTTATGACAAACTTCCGTCGCTCCTATGACGAACTATAAAAAAGTCCCTGGTTTTTGCGACAATCTTTCGTTGCTATAGCAACGCCCAAATAACGCTTAAGCGACACAATTTAACTTAGTCGCTTATTTTTCCATGATAAACCATCGCTATAGCGACATGAAATCGTGGCTATAGCGAAACATACACATCACTATATCGATGCTTGTTGCTTTTTAAATCAAAATCCACAATTGCCATGTATTATCAATGTTATGTCGCTATACCGACAGAATATTCGAAGAGTGGCTAATGCGACGATAATTTTGCGACAAAAATTTAGGCTTCTAAACATCGCTATAGCAACAGAGATGTGTTGCTATAGCAACCATTTTCCATGGGAAAAAGGTTCACATCTACTAATGGTTTATTGAAAAACTAAAAGAGAGTATCATTATATGTTTCTATTATCTTTATCTCCCCTTGTACCAACAATACGCCCTCTTTAGAAAGATAATTCGCAACACTGGTTTTTTCGTGTAAATGTGTGAATAAGTGAAATCATCAAAACATTAAATAATATGAAAGACTTTATTCAAGAGAGGATCTAATTGTATATTCCTGCAACTCTGAACACCTTTGATCCAACTAATAATAAGCATATAAGTTCCATAATATTGAAAATCTCGACAATTTCTTTCCACTGCGAATTACATGAGGTTTTTTAGCACCAACAACTCGCCATAATTGTTAAATCTTAAACCGAACCCCATTTTCATTTTGATATGATGTGACTCTAAGAGGTAAAGGATTGCTCCCCCACCATAATGGGACTGGTTGCATTGGGATGACCTATCAAAAAAGGCCCACATGATATCCTTGTTTATCTAAGGATCCTTGACAGTGAGCGATGGGGTAGAGTCTTTATCTTGTGGAAAGAATAATAGAATGTTAATATTTTTAATAGCCACGACATTTGGGCACACATAATGATCCTCGAAGATGGCATTATTCTGAGCGATCCAAAGACCCCAAGTAATGAGCAGAGGGAGCGCAATAAAAGGCTTGTTTGGAGGCTAAGACATCCAACTCTAAAAAGAGTTCACAAAAGACTCACCCTGCAATGATTAAGGGACCCCCAACAACCTCGCAACCTCAACCAAAACCATTTTTAGAATGGATAGTGAAGAAACAAATGAATCTAAGTTCTTGATTCATTCTTGTACAAGACACACCAACACAGACCTTCAAAACATATTCATTGGAGTTTGTCCCAAGTTGGGACCTTATTTTATACAAGACACAACATAAGAAACTAAGACTTTGTTGGGATATTCATCTTACAAAGGCATTTCCACTGCCAGCATGCTTCTTTGTTGAAAAACACCTCTCCTCGTGCATCATCTCCTATCTTGTCAATTTTGAAGGTTAATTAACAGGTTTCAATTCACAATATGGTAAAAAATGGCAACAACGTCCCTTTCCTAAATCATTGGTAGTTTAAGAGACACCTTCACTAGATATTCCGATGGATCCTGATGTAGAAGAGAAAGCTCTCTTTTATTACTTCCATGGGATGGTGTGTTAATCGAATGGCTTGTGTCCATGGCTAGTTGATTTGCATAAATCGGTCATCAATTTTTGGACGCCCTTAATGAAGCAAGAGGCCTTTATAAACCCTTATCCAAAGGGCCCTTTTATTGTATGATTTGATCTTGGAGAAAACATATATTTAATTGTCATATATATGCTTGGTTATGGCATAACTCAAGTTTATGTATAAATCCATAGTCTCAACTCTCTTTCGATCCTTTGACAAACACACTTGCCTCAACTCTTCTTTGGGTAAGGCTTGTGAATTTTCCCTTGAACTTATGGGGCAAGTCCTCCCTTCAAGATATTGGGAGTGCTCTGGGTACTTTCTAATTCAATGCCCCATACGCTTTAAATTGGTCATGGTCATGTACTTCCTTCGCGAGGATTTGTGAGGAAAAGGATTTAAGGGATTTATAGCTTAAATAAATATCGTTGGATTTGAATTTTCTTGGACTAAAAAACTAGAGTATGAGAAGCTCACTTTTTAGATGTAGAGCGTGTTTCAAAATAGGGCATTCAATAGCCTCTTTCTCAAAATTTTCCAATAGTAAAGGTTAAAAAAAACATCGCAAATCGACATGGTGGGAGGGTGCAAAGAGGTTGAATCAATTTGTTACAACATAAGAACTCTCTAATTTTCTCTCACCTAAAGTAGATCAAACAATGGCTTAAGAATAATACAACAAGACTCGCTCATTGAGAATCTGTAAAGCATCAAGAACAGGAAATACCACTCTTCACCTCTGAGCACAAGGATCAAACTCTGCAAGTCCCTCTAACATAAGAAAGGACTTTAGTTCAGAAAAAACCACTATTTTTCTTATGGGAAAAGAGACTCCTCCAACATCATCGATAAAATAAAAAATTGGGTTGATCTTACTGAAGGAGAGGAACGCATTTCAAACTCAACCCCCCTAGATCTAGACAAAGCAAAATAATGAACAATGGTTGTCAAGGAAAAGAAGTCCACCTCGATTCTACAACCAATGAAAACCAAGAGTAGACCTCACAACCTATCTTAGCTATGTTTTTTTTATGTTTGATCGATTTGTCTGCATTCACTCTTGCTCTTTAGTTTATGAGAGGAAGAAAAAGAATAATCAAAAGTGTTGGATTTTCCCCTCCCCTAGCGTTAGGAGGGGATCAATTTATCTCTACAAATTTAGGAAATATGTTTATGTAACTTGTGGTTAATTTGGTATATCCGTATCTTTTTAATACAAACCTTTACCCGCTCTTTTTCTTTAAATAACAATGTGGGAAGATTTGTTTCCTCCATATATTATAATATATGTGCTCTTTTATCCATATACCAATATCCAAGCTGGTCCAAAACTGGGAGAACCTCCTTAGGCAACCTTGGACATGGTTTACATAAAATTATCTTATACAATGGGGCAAAAATCTAATCATGTATCTTTGAGTATTACCACATGTACCTATGCTCCCTAAAGTTTAGAGAATAAACTTAGACATGCTAGCAACTAGTGTTCTAGTTGCATCCCATTGTAGGAAAATTATTTACTACAGATATGATATATATCAGATGCGATATATATTAGATACAATGACTAAAATAATTTAGGAGTTGAGTTGGATGTGTGGTACTTATCCCTTTCCATTTTTTTTCCATTCTCTAGGATAAGAAGACAATCCATTTGAAAATGGCTTCCTCCTTCAGTATGGTATGTAAGAGTGGAGCTTGACACTCCTTGAAATGTAAGGAATACTTATATTCATATAAATTTCTAACCAAGGAAATGACATGTCTATAGGGTTCCCTTAGATTTGTAATGGGATAAATTCAGATTGATTACCTTCAACCCACCACTTACTCATGATCTTGTTATGGATTTTAGTTTGGGAAAACTCATCCACCATGCCTTAGTCATGTATATTTCCACTCTAGAAAACTTGTAAATGTTTCTATGATATTGATCCAGATGGATATCGGTGGCCACCCACCTATTCCACTGGCTCAAAACAATTGTCCATTGCGACAGTTTCCTAGTTATTTTTCTACAGTTTTTTGGGTCCCAAACTTCCAGAGTCGTTTTGAGGCCCTAAACGACATATTTTTGGCATTGAATGGTTCAAAAAATATGAATCTTTTTTATACTCATTATTTGTTGTTAATGAGGTGTTTTTATACTCATTGTGCTTCTTTGTTGAAAAACACCTCAAAAGAGAGACAAACAACTTTCCAAATGATAGAAGCATTGGGATGACTTTCATTGGAGTTTGGACCTAGTCTAATAAGAAATTTGGGGCTATATATTTTGGCATCAACAATATGATACATAAGTTGTTCAACTTCAATAACCTCCACACACATTTGGCTGCCAATGCCTTTGAAAAATGGAAAATTGTTTTAAGACCCCATCCTCCCAGACCCTTAGGAGCTGTAATTATTTCCCAACAGACCCATGGGATTACATAATGGTATTGATTACCTTTCCAAATAAAATGAAAGCACAGTCTATGAATGACCTCTAGAGTACCTTTTGGGATCCAATAGAGATACATCTAGCATACAGGTATGGCCTCCAAAATAGATTTAACAAGCATGGGGTGCCTAGCTTTGGAAAACCACTTATGACTCCATACTTGTAATCTCTTATCTAGCTTTATAATAATCCATTGTCAGTGCTTCTTTTGATAATTGCTTAGATTCAGATAGAAACCCAAATATTTGAAGCCATCCTCCAGATTAAGAAACGAGAAGGCAAATAAAGATTGGTAATGGTGGATTTCACCATTGGTCATATTAAGGGAGGATAAAGAGGACTTCCTATAATTGATAGGCATTCTAGTAGCACACGAAAAAAATTTCCAAGGCCTCGACCAATGTGTCAACATATCTAATGGAACCATTAGAGAAAATGAGAATGACATATACAAACAATAAATGAGAGATAAACAGAACCTGAGAGATCTTAACCTTCTTGAAGATACCCGACTGTTTGGTATTCATTATTCACAATTGTTCTGTTGAGGCTTTATGCTACCATAATAAAGAGAAGAGAAGACGAAGGACAACACTAGCATAATCCTCTTTCCTATAGAAGTGACATTATTAATTAATTTTTAACAAGAGCGAGTAGGGTTTTATTATTTATAAAAGGAGTAAAGATTCTCAACAAAACAAAAATACATAACATAATATCAAGGCATCTTCCTTGAAAATCTAGTTTGAGTCTGAAGGAGCTTTGCAAAATTTCAAGCTTTTTGTTCTGACTACTAACATCTACTTCTAAGGCTCTGGGCTTAAATTACCTTACAAAATTTCCTAGAAAATTATATAAGAAAAATCCATTAGAACATTCTAAAAGTGGAAGCGAGGAACTTGGTCTTCAATTTTGATATGGAGAGGAGCAATTGATAATGGTTATGCCTCCTCCTTCTCTTTTAGCTGATCCTTAATGTTTGCAACTTCCTTTTCCAAAGTTTCCATTTTGGCTTTAATTTCATTAGCTTTGTCCCGTTGTTGCTCCATCTTATCTACTAATAGGCCCAACTGCAATTGAAAATTCCTCTTCTCCTCCATCCTATGTTGTTAATCCTCTTATTGCCACTCTTCTACGTCTTTCTCTTTCTCTCATGTCGTGCTCTATCCATCCAACCGAGTAGATAATTCTAGGAATATGCTTGTTTACCTATTAAATCCAACATTCGACACAACAATAAAATTCATGCATTCCATCATCTCTATCCATGTTCGCAGCAGAAAAGTCGGAGCACACTTTATTTGTAAAATGGTGCAACTCAGACCATAATGCTCTCTTTCTGTGGAAACCAACAAATCAGGGAGGATTTATATCAGGTTTCTCGACAATGATTTATAAAAAAAACCTTACCTTCATGCCATTATTTCCATTTATTCCCATCCTTTCCATTCCCCCCTGTCATATGTGAACCAATACCTTACTTCAATTCTCCTGCAGCGATGATGCATAGAAGGGAAAGTCTGTGCATGGGAGATGGTGAGGGATTTTCTTGTATATTTCATTTTTCCATTCCCATCAAGTGTCATCATATTTTTTCTCTTGAATGAAATTGCAAAATTATTTGGACCCATATTAAGCATTAAGAGCAATTTAATGTGCAAGAGAGCCACTTGCCATAATATAGCAATATAAACACTCCACACAGTCTCTCCCACAACCTCATGATGACGAATGGTGGGAGGAGGCAACACCAAATTTTTATCCTTAGGTGAGAAATTTCATAAGGAACTTTAGTCCCCAAATTAACCTTAAAATTAAATCTCCTTTGGAATTGCTTCATATTGCACCTCTGTGTATTGATTTTGAAAGCTTCCTACAATTCTTTTTATTGCAAGATTGGCCAAAGAGTCTGCATGTTTATTTTTGTTTCTTAACAGGTGACAGAGATCAACTAATTGGAACTCAACTAGGTTTTTCCATATTTTGAGTTAAATCCTTGCTAAGGAAGTATTGTGCAGAGGAGAATGAAACTTAGTAGCTCTAATTGTTGTACAAGAGACTGCAAGAATAATAGCGTCAAAGATCCTCTTCTCGATTATCACCTTAGTCCCCATCTAAAGTGTCAACATCTCAACTTGATTGTTTGACTCTATTCCAAGACTCCATGAGAATGATTCAACAACGTTTTCTCCAGTGTTAGAGAGAACCCCTCCCACACCTGCTGCCCCGAGAAATGGCGTTACCATTATTAATGATTTAATTAAAATATGTTTCAAGGTTATAATAATAGCAATCCATTTTTAGGATTAACCATGATTTTCTCTAATTACCTTTAATATTTAAACGTAAATGTAAATTAGAAGTTCATGATAAATTCTTAAGAACAAATATTTATTATAGGGGAATGAAATGCATTATATTATTAAAATAACTTTTATAATTATTTTAAATATAATAAGGATATTAGATGTTAAATATAATTGCACTGTAAGGAAGAAGTTATTATTGTTGTTTTTTAATAAACGCCTCTCACAATTTTTCAAAATAAATATGCACAATATTATTCATGATTTAATATGCAAGATGTTTATACACAATATAAAATTGGAGGAATAATTATTTTATACTCGTCTAACAAACACAAACATTCAAATCTAATGTCACCTAACATCATCTAAGATAAACATTTAATAATTACATTTAAAATCACTTAACATCATCTAACATATCATCATCATTATCATGAACAAGAATATCAAATTCATGATACATGCCAAATATACATCTCAAGTCCAATAAATGCTATGAGAAAGTTGGTCCATCTCCAAACCAAAGGCATCAATACCTCTGTCAGTAGAGCTAGAGACATCGAAACCTCCACTAGTAGAGAAAAAGACATCAATACCTATGCCAAGGAAAAAAGTAGACTCGAAAGCATCATACATATCTCCATGAATATAAATCTCTCTCGATGTGGCCATCTGTTGGCACTCCAACAACTCCCTTAATTTTTGCAAAATAAAGGGGTCCCCACATGTAAAGTTTGTAAGTATTTTGTTTTTGGTTTCCTTGATTTGGTAGGTGGTTTCTTTGCTTTCTCCTTCGCTTTCTGCAATGTTTGTTCTTTGATTTGGTTTTCATGAAAGATGATTTGGCGATTGCTTGTTTGCTCAAGTTTTGGCTTTGAATTTGTTACGGAGAGAAATTCCTATGGCTTGGGGTACCACAACAAACAGCTTGACTCCAGAAATCAATCCTTTCCAATATGCAATAGAAATTAAACGTCTAACACTAAAGGATCAGACCTCGTACCTTATTCCGGACGGTTGAAGTAGATCCCCGTTGAGCTTTCCAATCTTCAGCTTGAATTGATCTGTTACTTCCTCAACAACAAGTAAACAATACAAGCATTCTATATATCATGGTGTTAGATCTATTCTAGCATATATAATCAATAATGTATAAGCATTTGACATAATCCAATGGAGAACATATTCATTCAAACACACATTATTGGACAGGAAAAGATATTTCTATTAATATAAATCAGAGATTATAGGGTCTAAGGAGTCTGCAGCGGGACAGGGGAAGGCCATACAAAGTGTGATTCACCTGGAGTGGTGAAATCCACTATAACAGATGCCCCCTAATGTGTGAGGTCAGAGGGGTCATACGATGGCCGAAATACGTTATAAGTCCATCCCAGAAGTGGAGTGATGAAGGATCCCAAATGGAAGACCAGCCACCCAATCAGTATAGTGCAATAATACAACTTTGCATACAACTGCAAATACATATAGCAGTCCCGGATACATAAGAGTACAATGGCCATGAATAGGCATGATACATGATATCACATATGTGGTCATCACCACGTATAATATACATAGATCAGAATCTCCATGATGAAGATATACAAAGGACCATCTCCACAATGGCTGAAGATATACAATAGATCAAGATCTCCATAGTGGCTGGAAATATCTGACATACTGGAATCAAGTCACGAGAGCTGAAATCTCATGAACACTGGCACGATCAAGGAGGTAGCATAT
>LPNX010094972.1:662082-705729 GCA_001517045.1 Pseudotsuga menziesii
CGGGAATGGGCAACATGCAAAGTCAAGATAACTGAGGAATGGCTGACTCAGGTTTCAACTTCCTTCGAACAAGAGCATAACAACGTATGGTGACTGAATGAATGCAGCATAGACTCGATATACAAACTAGGACATCTCTGTGACACAGGAGGCATCGACAAAGGCTCCATAGGGACTGGAAGCTTAACCAGTCGGTGGAGATAAACTCAGATAAATGAGTAAAACTCCTAAAGTCAAACTATAACCCAACCAATGGATGTGATATACAGTGCTCTGTTCGAAGGCGACACGACTCGACAGCTGCCAAAGATAACATCTTTCCTTGTCCGGCTTTTTGGTTTTTTGATTTTTTTTTTTGGACTTTTTCAGTTATTTGAAAAGCTTGAAAAAAGAATAAACTAGCTTTATAGTTACAAACTAGGAGGAGACGAGTGTCATAAAGGCAAACAAACTAGTTCCAAGTAGTGGAACATACCTATGCTCAATGCAAGGATACATGTGTAGGATATCGACACTCGGGGGACAATCCCCTCCCGGTAAAAAGGGAATCAAGCTGCGAAGGATATAAAAAATGGCTCTGCATGGCTAGATATGAGACAAGCTCGGGCTATGTGGCTGAAACGCAATGTCAGGGGAGCCAACATAAAGCTCAATAAGGCAGGAAAAGCTCATGATAATGCATTCACAACTTGACATAAGGGAGTCCTGAGGGAGATAGGCCGGCAAAATATCAAGAGGAGTATGAGGCTCTTGCGAAATGTCATGGCAATACTATACAATGGACTCCCGGACCTAAGAGAGGACTCACAGCATGGGTACCAAATGCAAAGGGGAGTTAACTAGGACACCCATGTATAGGAAAGCTCTACCATTCACATAGTACCACTTCTAACAGCAGCATGAAGGTTCTGTGATACCATGGAATGGGTTCGTACCTAAGGTTAAGATGGAATAGTCATAAGGCAATGCATAAGTGCAAGCGGATGTGAAATCCTAACCTATATGCCAGTTCATACATAATACCTGTGATAGGCATGAACGGGTCGAAACCTCGGAGAGAGTGTACAAAAAGTGGACCCTACATGACAATCATATTAGTCCAAAACAACCCAAAATAGTCAATAAAGAATCCAAACTATAGGATATAGGGAGGAATGATCATGACAACAACACCCAAAGGAAACAATGCGATGAACGATGAGACATAAAAAGGAAACTAAGGTGTAGACCCAACGTTCATGCATCCACTACCACCCCAGTGAGGGTGACCACTGGTGTAAAGACCGAGCGAAGGAAAAAAATCCTCCACAAATGGAGTAGAGGAGGGAAGATGACCATTCCCAAATCTATGAGCACGGTAAGGGGCTGTGATGCCCCCAAGTCTAACACCAGGGTCCGTACTAGGACCAAGACAGGTGATAGGATACCAGGCATGCCGAAAATAAAAGGACCTGAACTCAAAAGAGCATAAATATACTCAAGTAACCATGACCCCACAAAGATCACACTCCTAAGAAAATATTCAGCCAAAATACAAGCAAACCAAGGGGAGGATATGTGAGCTCTCGAATGCAGCAGGTATGTCTCGCCTAGGAGAGGCTTGAAACTCCCATACACTACAAGCGGAGGTGCATAACCAATTATAGTGGCCCTCAGCTTCAACGCATATAGCGACTGTGCTGTCCGACCTCTACCTAGCCAGGACACCTGCAGAATAACCCCTGCAGAGTACCCCCTCGATAACCTAGGTAAGGCAACTAAGGTCACCTCAATATAATCAATGCTCAGGCGGACAGTCGCAGGCGGGATTGACCGTATGGGCAGGGTAGCAAAGCCCGAAACTCTCGAAAGAGCCCCCAGATACGAATACAATCCTGGAAATATCTCTGGTGCTACTCAGTTATGACTAGGGGTCATCCCAATCAATAACCGCTCACACTGCCTCGTGCTTAACTCCCTTTTGAGAGGAGGATCTTGAGAAACATTGGCTATACCAAGGATTTCACACACTCACCTGGACAGACACCTAGATGTTGTTGTTTAGTGATCTTGGAGAATTGACTTACAATGAACTATTCCAAGATCCTAAAACCTAAGCTTATTGGTGCACCCTAGAAAAGAAAAGAGTGTAATTCATTTTATTTAGCGTTGATTTTAGTTGATTGTAATTACTCAAAGGGAAATGGCCATGCAACTAGTGAAGTTATGACTTAGCAGTGAAGTAAATATGCACACCATAACAAACAATGCTAAGTGCAATCTTTGTCAAATGAAAAATAGGGTATGCCACTACATGAGATGCATAAATATATATTCCTTTCCAAATGCCAATGCAATCCTTCATATATGAAAGCCTAAACACAACTCTCATCCAAGCAATCCAATGCAAGTACCTCCTCAAATCCATATCTAAGATGCAACTAAGAGTGCAACTACTTCGTATTTTTCAATATAAAAGAATGAAAAATGCAATAAAAGTCATCTAAAACTCTCGGTCTCTGCAGCAAGTATAAAAGACAAGCCCAACAAGACACCGAGACAAAAGAGTAATGCACTAATGGCAAAACAAAAAGGATAGATGACTAAAACTACTTTCAAAGAAAAATCAATGAAAAAGTGATCTCTGGTCACAAAATAAGAATCCAACAGACAACATCAGACCCAAGGAAGACCCAACCACTCACAACCCACCCAGTAACTTCCCACAACATCAAACTCACCAAAAGGGAGGACGTACGCGACTGTTTAAAGAACAACTGCATATATACATGACTTTTGGCCAAAAACCTGCGTATACAGAGAAGGCAGTGGTAAAAAGCAGGCCAAGGGTCAAACCAATAAAGGGGAGTGTCAATGGATGAACATACTATACAATGCAACATAGAAACAAGGAGAAACAAATAGCAAGTCAATAATATCAAGCCCATATTGCCCACAAACCCCAAAATAAAAATAAGGAACATCCCCAGTGGAGTCGCCAATTCTGTTACGGAGATAAATTCCTATGGCTTGGGGTACCACAACAGACAACTTGACTCCAGAAATCAATCATTTCCAATATGCAATAGAAATTAAACGTTTAACACTAAAGGATCAGACCTCGTACCTTATTCAGGACGGTTGAAGTAGATCCTCGTTGAGCTTTCCAATCTTCAGCTTGAATTGATCTGTTACTTCCTCAACAACAAGTAAACAATACAAGAATTCTATATATCATGGCGTTAGATTTAATCTAGCATATATAATCAATAATGTATAAGCATTTGACATAATCCAATGGAGAACATATTCATTCAAACACACATTATTGGACAGGAAAAGATATTTCTATTAATATAAATCAGAGATTACAAGATACAACCTCTGACGGCACGTCTACGAATCGGAGAAACTGAATCCCCCACTGGGGCCTCCACCACTTCACTCCTCCATCTCTCGATAGCAAGCTCACAAGTAAAAGGCAAGCTTGGGAAGAACACAAAAGTGCTCCAAGGGACAAAGGGATGCAGACTCAAGCATAAGTTCCGGCAACAATGGACTATAGTTTTGTTGCTCTCAATTCTCTCTTATGCCTTCAATGTACCAAGGGGTTCCTTATATAGCTTTTCAAAGGGGTAATGAAAGGTCGAATCCGAGCGATCTCAAGGCATATGGAAGGCCAGGAGTCAAATGAGTCGGATCCATGTCAAGGAAAACTCCAAAAGGATTTGGATTATGTACACATCCCGATGTACGCGGTTTTAGTGGTCAAACCCACGTATGTACGCGCTTATAGGTTTAAAAGTTGCATATAGCATTTTTCATGTGTTTTTTAGGGATGATCAAGGAAACATCAAATGACAAAAAGTGGTCCATAGGGTCTAAGGATTCTGCAGCGGGACAGGGGAAGGCCATACAAAGTGTGATTCACCTGGAGTGGTGAAATCCGCTATAACAGAATTGATGCTTTTTGATATGTGATAATAACTTTGCAATCTAAATAGTTAGTGAAAATTCATTATCATTTCATTATATTTGATTCTTTTGTCGACAATTGGTCATTTTGTCATTTGAGTTTTCTTACTTCGTTGTGGTTAAACAATACTTGCACGCCCTCATCCAAGCTATCCACAATCTTCCTCATCTTAAGTTTATCATGCATAATTGTTTTGTGAGTATTGTAATGGACTATGGAAAATTAATTAAAAACCCAAATTCTTTATTTTCAACATTTTCATCTTAAAACATTTCATATTAAAGAATTCGGACATACATCCATTTTAAGATTTGCATAATATATTATTTTCATTATTACATTATTTCAATCTTTGAAATTTCATTAAAAATAATGCATTTTCCATGCTTATCATTAAAAGCTTTGGTAAACTTGTGATTTTCATTAACTTAAATAAAAGAACTTTTTAAAAACTGAATATGAATATATTATTTGAAATTGTCTTTTATAAGTTCTTTTGTTATAGATCTAAGTTGATCACAAATACTCATTTCCTCATCACTTTATCGTTAATTTAAAGGTAGATCACTTTTGGATTATTTATTATGGTTGGAACATTAAAACTTGGAAAATGGACATTTCTTAAACTTCTATTTATTTTTGTTGCATTCTTGTCTGAATAAAACCTTACGCCTGCCATGAAGTATACACATTTTAAAAGAGATCATGCATATTCTATATTTGTTTGAAGATCGTCATCACGTCGATGAGATAATTAGACTGGATTGCTACAAAATATATTAAGCCTGTAATTCTCCAAAGCTCAGTCGCGAAAATGAATTACGTGTCACCAATTAAGAATGAATATCATTGATTATCTGTTGAGTCATATTAGGTTGTTGAAGATTGTCATCTCATTTATTCACCGGTTATTTGAATAACGCCGCGTTGTGGTTATCAATGAAGGTTGCAAAAGTTACGATTTCAAAGGAAAGATTCATGGATTTTGTTCTAATTAATCCTTAGATCCGAGATTCCTCTATTATGAATATCTCGCTGTATTTTTGCATCTGCTCCGTGGAAAATGATACTATATCTTACCAACACATAAATGTAACGAGTAGTTCCACATATCTACAGTAGGGAATTGGTTGCAGTTTTATATTGCTGTCATATTGAGGATATAGGTGCTATATAAAAGGAGAGTTGTTGGTTTCTAAATTACTACACCAAATCACTGCAAAGAGAAAAAAGAATATGGAGAATCGGTTGATTAGGTCATTAAAATGCAAAGATTCATGTAAATGCAAACTTCATGGCAGTAATAGCTTAATTATGGGGTAAATCTGTAAAAACTTCTTGACGCAAGCATACCGAGAATGTCACAACTTCTCTAATTCAAAGAGATGAAATCATTGCGCATTACATCAATAAGGTAGTTTCGGCATGATCGTGAAGCATGAGGAGTGTCAACTTTATCGAAAAGCCAATTTTTTCTACCATAGAATCGCATCGAAATTACATGCATGGTGGTGAAATAACATAAACAATAGATTCAAAGGGAGTAACTGTTTATTTTCTTGTTTATCATTCAAAATATTTATCTATTTTATTGATATATATGTTGCAAGAAAATCTATGATTTTGCTATCACATTATCTTTCCACAGAAATCTTTCATTTGTTTATATTTTATGCAGGTTCAATAATGAAAATGCGTTGGAAAAATTTGATGGCGTGGCAACATGTAAAAAGGAATCGATTCAACAAACGAGGCAAATGGGAATTACGAAGTTCAATCTTTTGAAAATAATGTGTGCACGTCTAAGTTCATTGGATACTATCTACAGCTCGAAGGACAAGCATTTAATCTCCAGATTAATAAGCATATACAAATGCGCTCTATTTCCCAGCGAAGGGAGAGGTGTCATGGAGTATGTGAGCTAAGGGTTGATGCTGTGCTACAATTTTGGGATTCGATTAGCTGGAGATTACTTGTTGGAAGATGCCATGAACATGCAACTATTCACTATTTTGTTGGCTCCACATTTCTAATTTTGACCATCGTTAGTTGATGAATTGTTAGGTATAAAGATGTCTCATGCAAGGGAATAATGATACTAGATTTTATTCAGCAAGTTAGTTGTTATCTTTCACATTATTCCATCCCACATGTCACTCAACGGCACACCTAGAATCATGACAGAAATAATGACAAGTGGTATTTTCGGATAGAGATCCACGTAGTATCATGGAAGTAGGGTGGTTATATGATTAGAAGTTGGGTTGTCTTCTATATAAACAAGTTCCAAACATTGATAATGGTTCGATTTCTGAGACAGTTGGAGAGTCTATATTATACAGTATTATACTTTATTCTGTTACATTGGTGTTCTTTGAACTTCTTCTGAGGATTATTGAGTGTTGCGGGATATTAAAGACCCTAGCTAAGTCTTTAAAACTTTTATACTATGTTACTGATTATTCTCTTCTGTTATCTTTATTTTCATATATATATATATATCTTGCTATTATATGTGAAATATGTTTGATGGACTTCGAATGATTATGCTTACCTGAAATATAAATGATTTATTGTCATGTTGAGATGAATGAACTTCTTCATAATTTCAATTGTTAATAAATCCATTTTGATAAATTTCTAACTTGCAGGATTGACCTTGCTTCACTTACAAGTTAGTATATGATTATATTCATATGTTTCAGGATTGTGTATCTATTTAATATCATTGATATCAGGTTTTAATTTATGTATCAATTATTGTACAATAGAGTGTCATCTCATTGTAGGATAATTGAGATTTACTTCTGTTATTGGAGACTTTTCTACCAATCCAGAATTGTTGATCATATTTATGCTTTAAAACCTTTTGTCAAATTAATAACTCATGCTCTTGGCTAAGATAAGTAGTCTGCATTTAGGTTATTATATAATAGAATTAGGAGCTACTATTTTTTGCATTTAGCTTAAGATAATCTTTAGCATTAGTTAGTCATTAGGTTAAATTTATCTGATTTGTTAGCAGTTTGGTTTGAGTAAACTTGCCACACACACACCTTTGAGAGACTCTCTATTTTGGAGAGCACATTATACAGGCAGCAGGGCCTTGATCCTGTGAAGGACAGTTACTTTAAACACATACAAGATTGCATTAAGTCAAGTGTCTGGGCTGTCTTTCTATGATTTGGCCTAGTACACTTCTCCCGACCAACAAATGGTGCTAGAAGGAGGGCCATGAGGTAAAACAAGTGCTTTTATTTTTCTATTATTTTTTAATAACCATTTATCCTCTTGCTCTTTGTTTTTTTAGCTTATATATTTTTTATTCTTCTTCGTCATAGACATGTGTTTAAGGGCTGGTTAGATGACAAGCTAACCATTTGAAGAGTGAATTAATATTGATTGTTTATCATTCATGGCTCATGCCCAAATTCTGTTTTGGGAATCAGTTTTTAGTTTTACATTAATTGATATTCCCAATGAGACATTTAACCTCTTGTCGAAACTTGAATTTGATGGTGAAGACGATATATCTGCAAGGAAACACCTCAAGAAGTTTTTGTCCAATTGTAATAAACATAAGATTATTGATCTTAGTGCTACTTGCAGGTTATTTGCTCTTACCCTCAAAGGACGAATCAAATGCTGGTTGGAAACATTTTCACCTAATTTGTTTTTTACATGGTTTCAATTTGCACATGAATTTTTAGATACTTTTAAGGATTATGATTCTAATAAACTATGTAATGAATTGCAGGCTCTTCGAAGGAAGAAAGGTGAGTCTTCAGAATACTTTTCAGTAAGGATTTCTCATATCCTTTGCAAATTTCATATTACTGATTTACCTTCTAAATCTAATCTTTTAAATATTTTTTTCAACTGTCAAGTTCCTCTTATTCAACAAAATCAAGACGGTTGTCAAAAATATATTTCAACAAATCATTTACCAACCTTTCTAGAAACTTCTTCCTCTGTCATTGATTTAGATACTTCCATAAGTTCTACCCAACCCCAAGGTGACAAGATCGAAGTAGAAGAGGTACCAACTCCTTTCGATGATTATTCTCTTCTCAAAGGAGAAAGGCATACTTCTTTTATCAAAATATTGAACCTATATATATTAAGGAATCAAATGGGAAAGAACTTATTCATGCTGAATTTATTTGTATAGATAAAGAAGTTGATTATGTTGATGAACGACAATATTCAGATTCTTTTGTTACAAAAATAGATCAAGATGAATTAATTATAGATCAAACTATATGTTCACCATTTTCTGATTTTTGTACTAATTCTTCTTTCGATTCAATTATCAAAGAACACAAATATGTTAATGATAATTTTATGTGTTCTAGAAATTCAATAGAAAAAGTCTAAGAAGATGACATGAATCTTAGTTGCTCAACTAAATGTTGTTCACGAAAAGAGATTAATATTTTTCAAGCAAAGATTGATAAAAGTTTTGATTTACATGAGGATTATCAATTAATCTTGATCTCGAATCAATTTCATATGGAATGCTTAAAGGTACATCACCAAATTATATTGAAAATGATCAGGTAATAAAAGAGAAATATTTTGGAAATATTAATGATCTTTCTAAATTGATAGACTCTTTTAATTTCCTCACTTCTAATTCTTACTTTTCTATTTATCCTGATTTATTTTCTGATTTTGATATGCGTAAGATTCCATCTGAATTATCTAACTATGTGACTTCAAAATCACATTTTTATGAGACATCTAACATTGATGATTCTCTTATTAAGCATGAGTTTGAGGGATTGGGACATACTTTATTATTAAATCATCATTCGACAATATTTTAAAGATAAAGAAGGTTTATTGCAAAATGGTTACAGTCAACCGATATTTGATGAGGATAAAACAACAATTTTTGTTGAAACTAAAAATGCTTGTTGTCATCAGAATTACTTATATGAGAGATATAATTTGATTGTTGATAATAAAATCTTTGCTGAAGAGTTTCCTATAACTTGTGATCACCAAAGACTTACATCTCTTTTAATTGATTCACTTTTAGTTGTTGACCCTTTAAATAATATTACTTCTTTCAATATTAGGCCACTACCAATTCATTCACCTATTACATCATTTCATGATCCTACTTTGTATTTAAAACCAATTCTTCCAGATGTTAGTGTGACAAATGCTAATGATTTGATTCTTCGAATTGTTTCTCATAAGATATTTTTACCACATATGGAATTCATATTGTTAGATCATACTTTGCATTCTAAGTTTCATGATAGGATTGCGGAGTGGCTCGAAAATTCCTATCTCAAGAAGTCCCCACTCAACGGTAAGGCTTTATTTTCTGTATATACAAGTAAATATTTTAGTGGTAAGCAAGATGCATCTAATTTTCTATTATTAACGTATCATTTTCTTTTTTCTTTTTTTTTCAATGTGGTTCACGCACCGGCTTGACCGACGGACTACGTCCACGGAAATAAATCAGGCGGGCCCACCCGAAGGGGCCTCACACCTTCGGCACACTTCATGCCTAACCCCAATAGCGTCAATGAGGATTGAACCCGTGACCTCTATACCGAGAGGCCTAGGGACGGGTGCTCAACCAATTGAGCTAACTCTTGGGGCTCACATATCATTTTCTTTTACTAATTGAAAGTGATGTTTTTCTTACAGGAATGAAAATGCTTCGATGGCTTCATTGGCTATTTCACTTTACTTAATTTCCATTACAATTGATTTCTCTTGTAGATAGTTAGGCTTAGGTTTAGATTAGTTTTTCTTCATTTTGCCATTTCTTGTTTTGTTTTGAATAAATGCAGTTATGAAGATGATGCCAATTTCAAGCTCAATAGGTGACACTTTTTAATACATTCAGGGATGTTTTCCTTACCTTTTACCCTCTTGCTTATAATTTTAAAATTTTCTTTTTAAGTCATATATCTTTTACTTTTTTTACTTAATTGAGAAAATGTTTTATACATTTTTTATGATCATAAGCAAGAAATTTTAAGAAAACAAAGAATGTTGTTGTACATCAATACCAAAATCTTTTGAGTTGTAACTGCATATGTAATTATGATTTAGTGTAAATTTGTTTGTTTTAGGTTTGTTTTTTTTTGTTTATTAATAAGAGGGCCTAACTTATTAAACATCTTGCTTATTCTTAACAAATCCTTATGTTGCAAATCATATTTAAAGAAAAAAAAGAGAGAGACATACATTTTTCATCTTGTAGAAACTAATTCTCTCTTTTCATTTCATTTGTGATATAGCTATTTCATTTTTCTCCATGTAAGATATTAATTTATTCAGGGCTGAGTTTTTATTTTTGCGTTTCCATACATCCATTTTAGATTCCTTGCTTTGATTGGTTTTATTTTGCAAGTTGATAGGATTTTCTTTTGAGTGGTTTGATTGCTTTCTAAAAAGGGGTAAACTAATTTTAGCATATGGTGATCAAAACCATGTATTTCTGTCAAGTATTTGATCAAAATCATTTTATGTTAGCGAGATTAGTCTTGGCTTTGAAAATTTTATTATGGATCATATTGATGGATTAATTGAGTTACTCAGCTATTATCTAGGATCTTTATCTTTCAAAATGATGCTATAATGTAGATGAGTTTCTTTTCAAAGGAATCATTTTCCCTAGATTGAAGTAAGTCAGGAATCATAAGTTATCTTTTAGACTTTTTACGCCATCCTTTGCTCTTTAGTGGGCCATTTGGATATGCTTCCCCATCCACTAAGTAATCTCTCTTGAGATTAACAATAACCTTAATATTATTCATTGTACATAACATTAATAAAATATAAGGGATTAACTGAAGAACGGGAGGTCTCATCACAAGCCAACTTGTCATGATCGTAAGCTATGTTAAAGTGACATTACCGCATCTAGTTACCAAGCCAGGGTGACGGCTCTTAATCATTGATTAGGAAAAAGGAGGTCTCATCATGAGCCGACCTTTTCATTTTTCGGCAATTCTTGTGAATGATACTGCCAGCATCTGGTTACCAAGCCAAGGTAGTAGTCTTTAGTTAATGTCTTTATTTATTATTTGTCAAAGAAAAAAGAAAAAAGAAAAAAAAGGATTTATCTATATCTAGTGGTTGGGATAAAAGCATCTAAGTGAGGTTAAAAAGGTTTATCCTATGGTATTGAGGTCATACCTACATACTACGTGTTCTATGACTTGTTTTGGTTAAGAGAAAATAATTCCTTGGAAATTTTTCTTTTTGCATTTGTAGAATAATCATTTATCTTTATAAGATTTTGGATAATGGTAGGGATAGTTTGATTGATTTTGAAATTTTTGGTTCAATCTTTACATATATAATCCAATGGCAAGATTAAGTTATGTGATTGGGAAATTGATATTTGAAGAGGCATTTATCATTATTTCTCTTATATTATTTAAGATTCACAATTATTTTGCAGAGATAACTGGTTCGCCCAGCATGTCACCATTTGTTGGCACTCCAACAACTCCCTTAAGTTTTGTAAAATAAAGGGGTCCCCACATGTAAAGTTTGTAAGTATTTTGTTTTTGGTTTCCTTGATTTGGTAGGTGGTTTCTTTGCTTTCTCCTTCACTTTCTGTAGTGTTTGTTCTTTGATTTGGATTTCATGAAAGATGATTTGGCAATTGCTTGTTTGCTCAAGTTTTGGCTCTGAATTGATGCTTTTTGATATGTGATAATAACTTTGCAATCTACACGGTTAGTGAAAATTCATTATCATTTCATTATATTTGATTATTTTGTCAACAATTGGTCATTTTGTCGTTTGAGTTCTCTTACTTCCTTGTGGTTAAACAATACTTGCACGCCCTCATCCAAGCTATCCACAATCTTCCTCATCTTAAGTTTATCATGCATAATTGTTTTGTGAGTATTGTAATGGACTGTGGAAAATTAATTAGAAACCCAAATTCTTTATTTTCAACATTTTCATCTTAAAACATTTCATATTAAAGAATTCGGACATACATCCATTTTGAGATTTGCATAATATATTATTTTCATTATTACATTATTTCAATCTTTGAAATTTCATTGAAATAATGCATTTTCCATGCTTATCATTAAAAGCTTTGGTAAACTTGTGATTTTCATTAACTTAAATAAAAGAACTTTTTTAAAACTGAATATGAATATATTATTTGAAATTGTCTTTTATAAGTTCTTTTGTTATAGATCTAAGTTGATCACAAATACTCATTTCCTCATCATGATACTTTATCATTAATTTAAAGGTAGATCACATTATAATGTTAAATAAAATTGGAAAGTTTATGACACGTTCCTTTATTGGAATTTATTTATAAATTATTTTAAAGTAATTCTCATGTCATAATCAATTTCAGTTTTTTTTGGTGTGAATCACTTTTGGATTATTTATTATGGTTGGAACATTAAAACTTGGAAAATGGACATTTCTTAAACTTCTATTTATTTTTGTTGCATTCTTGTCTGAATAAAACCTTACGCCTGCCATGAAGTATACACATTTTAAAAGAGATCATGCATATTCTATATTTGTTTGAAGATCGTCATCACGTCGATGGGATAATTAGACTGGATTGCTACAAAAATATATTAAGCCTGTAATTCTCCAAAGCTCAGTCGCGAAATGAATTACGTGTCACCAATCAAGAATGAATATCATTGATTATTTGTTGAGTCATATTAGGTTGTTGAAGATTATCATCTCATTTATTCACCGGTTATTTGAATAACGTCGCGTTGTGGTTATCAATGAAGGTTGCAAAAGTTACGATTTCAAAGGAAAGATTCATGGATTTTGTTCTAATTAATCCTTAGATCCGAGATTCCTCTACTATGAATATCTCGCTGTATTTTTGCATCTGCTCCGTGGAAAATGATACTATATTTTACCAACACGTAAATGTAACGAGTAGTTCCACATATCTACAGTAGGGAATTGGTTGCAGTTTTATATTGCTGTCATATTGAGGATATAGGTGCTATATAAAAGGAGAGTTGTTGGTTTCTAAATTACTACACCAAATCACTACAAAGAGAAAACATAATATGGAGAATCGGTTGATTAGCTCATTAAAATGCAAAGATTCACGTAACTGCAAACTTCATGGCAGTAATAGCTTAATTGTGGGGTAAATCTGTAAAAACTTCTCGAAGCAAGCATACCGAGAATGTCACAACTTCTCTAATTCAAAGAGATGAAATCATTGCGCATTACATCAATAAGGTAGTTTCGGCACGATCGTGAAGCATGAGGAGTATCAAATTTATCGAAAAGCCAAGTTTTTCTACCATAGAATCGCATCGAAATTGCATGCCTGGTGGTGAAATAACAGAAACAATAGATTCAAAGGGAGTAACTGTTTATTTTCTTGTTTATCATTCAAAATATTTATCTATTTTATTGATATATATGTTGCAAGAAAATCTATGATTTTGCTATCACATTATCTTTCCACATAAGTCTTTCATTTGTTTATATTTTCTGCAGGTTCAATAATGAAAATACGTTGGAAAAATTTGATGGTGTGGCAACATGTCAAAAGGAATCAATTCAACAAACGAGGCAAATGGGGATTACGAAGTTCAATCTTTTGAAAATAATGTGTGCAAGTCTAATTTCATTGGATACTATCTACAGCTCGAAGGACAAGCATTTAATCTCCAGATATTTCCCAGCGAAGGGAGAGGTGTCATGGAGTATGCAAGCTAAGGGTTGATGTTGTGCTACAATTTTGGGATTCGATTACCTGGAGATTACTTGTTGGAAGATGCCATGAACATGCAACTATTCACTATTTTGCTGGCTCCACATTTCTAATTTTGAGCATCGTTAGTTGATGAATTGTCAGGTATAAAGATGTCTCATGCAAGGGAATAATGATACTGGATTTTATCCAGCAAGTTAGTTGTTATCTTTCACATTATTCCATCCCAGATGTCACTCAACGGCACACCTAGAATCATGACAGAAATAATGACAAGTGGTATTTCTTTTGTGGTATTTTCGGATAGAGATCCACGTAGTATCATGGAAGTAGGGTGGTTATATGATTAGAAGTTGGGTTGTCTTCTATATAAACAAGTTCCAAACGTTGATAATGGTTCGATTTCTGAGATAGTTGGAGAGTCTATATTATATAGTATTATACTTTTTCTGTTACATTGGTGTTCTTTGAACTTCTTCTGAGGATTATTGAGTGTTGCGGGATATTAAAGACTCTAGCTAAGTCTTTAAAACTTTTATACTGTGTTACTGATTATTCTCTTTTGTTATCTTTATTCCATATATATATATATATATATTGCTATTATATGTGAAATATGTTTGATGGACTTCGAATGATTATGCTTACCTGAAATATAAATTATTTATTGTCATGTTGAGATGAATGAACTTCTTCATAATTTCAATTGTTAATAAATTCATTTTGATAAATTTCTAACTTGCAGGATTGATCTTGCTTCACTTACAAGTTAGTATATGATTATATTCATATGTTTCAGGATTGTGTATCTATTTAATATCATTGATATTAGGTTTAAATTTCTGTTTCAATTATTGTACAATAGAGTGTCATCTTATTGTAGGATAATTGAGATTTACTTATGTTATTGGAGACTTTTCTACCAATCCAAAATTGTTGATCATCTTTATGCTTTAAAAACTTTTGTCAAATTAATAACCCATGCTTTTGGCTAAGATAGGTAGTCTACATTTAGGTTATTATAGAATAGAATTAGGAGCTACTATTTTTTGCATTTAGCTTAAGATAATCTTTAGCATTAGTTAGTCAAAGGTTAAATTTCTCTGATTTGTTAACAGTTTGGTTTGAGTAAACTTGCCACACACACACCTTTTGGAGAGCACATTATATAGGCAGTAGGGCCTTGATCATGTGAAGGACAATTACTTTAAACACATACAAGATTGCATTAAGTCAAGTGTGTGGGCTGTCTTTCCATAAGTTGGCCTAGTACACTTCTCCCGGCCAACACGATCCTATCTAGAATTAAGATGAATGGAGTAGAAGATAGTGGATAGTCAACTCACCAAGGAGGAGAGGGTGTTTTGTCAACTTGTGGATGAGTTAGATATGGTGGTGGGTCAACTAGGTGTGGAAAATAAGATGGTGGTCGATTGTCACAATGAAGAGGAGGAGGAGATAGAGAAAATTATTGTCTATTGGATTGGTGAGGAGATGATGTCCGGTTGAATCCATGAGGATAAGGAGGAGGATGACGACTCTCTTGATTAGGTGCAGTAGAAGAAGGCTGAATATCATGGCCATCCCTCCTCCTAGATAGAAGAATGGTTGAACATCTAGGAATGGTTGTAGCGAAGATACAACACATTAAAAACATCATATCACATGGAAGAATCCTCCATATATTTACAAGCTTTAACATCTTGCATGATCTCCTGAACATGTACATGGTGGACTCCCTACCAAGCCAACAATGTAGATAGCCAATCTACCAACTCCCAGTAGAATCTAGAATCCGACCTATGCTTCATGCTAGGTCTCTGGATCTGAGGAAATGCTTGATCACGATAAGCCATCTTCATCTCTAGTACCTAAGGAAGCCCCTCCCCAACATAAGTGCCAATATTTGCAAAATATATAGTACACAACAATAATTAGACAATTTCTTTAAACAATTTATAGAAATTGTTACAATAAATTACATTTACAATAAGTAAGATAATATAATGCAACTAAATTAATTAAAACATAATGCTAATATTCTCTTTGGCATCTGGTTTCTCATCCAGGGTGAAAATGATGTTTGGTCATTCTCACCAATCCTTGCTGGCAAGTAACTACAATGTCTATGAGTTGATCCTACTTGGAAACTCCAACTAGCCCCTCCTTGGCGTCATCTCTCCCCACATGTGCATACACACCTCAGTCATCATCCCAGGAGGGCAGTGATATAATGATATCCTAACGACTGGAAACCTCTAAAAACATAAGCAAAAGGGAAGTTAACCCTCCCCTCAAACTATGCATGGCATCGATCAAAATCAAAACAAAGCTGCCACAAAAAATGGTAAACCACTGAATGCATTTAGGTATACGTAGTAAAGAATATACATAATATAACATATGGTGGCTAATGCACTTCCCATTAGTGGTGAAGTGGGATATTTTTGTCACCAAAAGTGAGAGGCACCTCACCTCCTCTTCATTGAAACAAACCATATCGATTTGTCCACTAGAAACTTGAAAATAAGTAGGGTTAGTGACTTGGTCACTGATATATATATGTCACTAAGTGAGCTAACTCTTTGTTGCAACACCGGGTGGGACATAAGGAATCTAGGGAAAATCATCCCTTCTCCTAGATAGTCATTGATGAAGTGGATGTCCTCCTTTGTGGTTTGGAACCACAGATCTGGAACAAGATGAAATAACTATCTATTTTGATCCCAGTGACAGATCAACTGCAACAACAACGTTGAGTTCCCCTTTAGGTATGTAACTTGCTCATAGAACTTAAGGAGGACAGCATTCCTCAAGAGATTTCAGGTTTGTGCTATAGTCAGATGAGGGTAAAATCTCTCCTCTTCTATCTGACCTCCCACTCCCATACAACATTATCGAGGTCCACCCATGGCTATTGCAACTCTCACCGTTGAAGTATCTAATTTACATATAACTTCCATTACTCTCATTTACATATAGACACATGTAATTATATCTCATTCAATGATCATGTTATTTATTAATATCAAACAATATTTTTTTCCCAAAATATATGAATTTAATGAGTAGTGCATTCACATAATGCTAAAACACCATGTCAGTGATTTTGTATATAAAACACATTGCGACCAGTGCACCCACATAACAATAAAGCACTAGGTGATTTTTGTATATATATCTCACTGGGGATAACGCACTAGAATAAAATAAATGCACTAAATACACAAACCAAATATACAGGCATTATCCCTAGATGCAGGTGCCAAAACAGACACACGATCGACTTCAATTGCCATGGCAGTAGGTGTTGGTCACACGACGATGTCATGTATTAATGACATAGATGGCGTCGTGTAGACAGTTGGGGCTTGATAACGCGGGTAGATAAGCTTGGTTGTGGTCTTAAATAGAAGTGACAGGGTCATCAACAAAAAGTTAAGTGAAGCCAAGGTGACAGTGGAGAAGTACAGTGTGTGCCTGGTTTTCATCATGTGAGAGATAATCCTCTTTATTGTTTGGGTTTGTTTGGGTTGGTATATAATTCTGGTGGGCATGTTTCGCTCCAACATGATTCATGCTGAGCAACTATGGATGAAAAGAAGGCTCGACGCTCCGTCTAGTTGCAAGGTGGTGATGGCTACCTACTAACGCATGTGCAGTTGCAAGGGGAAGGGGAGCACATTGATCGAAAGGTTGAGGATCCTTTTGTGGGGGTGGAATTTATGGATGGGACCCCCCACACATCAATGAAGCTATTGAGAATATGTAATAGGAAGAGAAGTGAAAGCTGGTGGAAGAATGGGGCATGGAAGCCTGGTTGATCCCTTATTGGATTTTGAGAAAAACCCTGGCCACGACCATGATGGAATGCAGAAGTTTTGGGGACCTCGTCCACAAGGTCCTCAACAACCTCAGAGAAGATCTGCAAAGAAATATTGAGGACTTGGATATGGAGAAGGCTCCCTATGGGAGTGGATTGGTGAATGTGACCTTGCCTTTTGTCATCCCGGAGCAGGCTTTGCCAGCTCGTTACGAGATCCTCCTGCAGGAGAAAGGTTGTCATTGACAGGAATCCACTAAGGCTCTATTCTGTTTGGTTTGGTGTTGGATCATTTATGTTGTGCATGCAAGCTAGGGAAAGGTTCTACTTTGTGATGGCCATGAGCTATGATTTTGTTTTTTTACGTTACTCACGTGTGCCTACGATGTCGGCGACTCTTTTGGGCAAGCAATGACCGATTTTATGTGGCATCCATTGGATTGGAATTGGGCTATGAACTGGAACTTTTTTTATGGGAATCAAGTGGAGATATCATGTGTTTTTATAATGGGAATGGGGAATAGAGGAAGCTGGATCTAATTCTGCACTAAAATGCTTGTAATTCTCTTAGGTCTGGTGGGGTTTTGATATGCCATAGGTCTTCTCAAGCCATATTTTGTATCTATATGTAGAATTCCTATTGTTCCTTAATAGAAGGTTCTTGCTCTTGCTCATATATATCCAGGATTTTTATGTGGTATGTCCAACTTGGGACCGAATGAAAAGTAGGAAAGTTGAAGAGGGCCAGGGCGGTCTCCACTATGTATGCAAAATGAAGAGACCATCCAACACTTATTTTTTGACTGCCTGTTCCTAATAAAATCTTCGAATGAGATCTTCCATCTCACCAATATCTCGCTGAATTAGATTGGTTACACAGTTGAAGATTCATGGAAAATCTAACTTAGTTCTCCCCAAAAAGAGATTTACTGTTCTCTCCCTCTAGTTATTATTTGGGGCACTTGGGTGGCCTGCAACAGGGCAATTTTTTAAGAAAAGGTTTCCAGTCTAGAACGCATTGCCTGTACTGGTTTGGATATCCTTTCTCATTTTCCCCAAGAGAATAATCAACCATTCCCCAGAACCATCAAAGAGGAAACAATAAAAAAACTTATGCCATGGGCCTACCTCGATGGTGCCTCAAAAGATGGTCTTTACAGGGGGGGAAGTCCTCTACCTGTTGAAAACCCATTTCTTCCACATTCAGTTGGGACTGGGTTGAGGCACAAACCATTTTGTAGAACTTCTGAATTTGAAACTTCTCCTCACTTTTGCAAGGGAAAGAAATTGTGCTCATATTCAAATTTTTGGTGACTCAATGCTAGTCATAAATTAGATAAATAAAGTTCAATGTTGCCACAATGTATTTTTAAATACCGTGCTTGCAAACACTTAACGGATCTTGGAATAGTTTGACTCATTCCATTGTCATCATGTTTATAGGGAATGTAACACAACTACGAAACAAATTGTTGATGAAGCGTTTTTCTTTTTATTAAGGCATCACTTTCATGGGAAACATGGATTTAAACAACTTATTGATACGTTGTACATATAACAAAGCACTATAGGTCTGGTGGGGTTTTGGTATGCCATAGGTCTTCTTAAGCCAGATTTTGTATCTATATGTAGAATACCTATTGTTCCTTAATAGAAGGTTCTTACTCTTGCTATATATATATATATATATATATATATATATATATATCCAAGATTTTTATGTGGTATGTCCAACTTGGGACCGAATGAAAAGTAGGAAAGTTGAAGGGCCAGGACAGTCTCCACTATGCATGCAAAATGAAGGGACCATCCAACACTTATTTCTTGACTGCCTGTTCCTAAGAAAATATTTGAATGAGATCTTCCATCTCACCAATATCCCGCTGAATTGGATTGGTTACACAGTTGAAGATTCATGGAAAATCTAGCTCAATTCTCCCCAAACAGAGATTTACTGTTCTCTCCCTCTGCTTATTATTTGGGGCACTTGGGTGGCCTGCAACAGGGCAATTTTTTAGGAAAAGGTTTCCAGTCCAGATTGCACTGCCCGTATCGATTTGGATATCCTTTCTCATTTTCCCCAAGAGAATAATCAACCATTCCCCAAAACCATCAAAGAGGAAACAATAAACAAACTTATGCCATGGGCCTACCTCGATGGTGCCTCAAAAGATGGTCTCTGCAGGGGGGGAAGTCCTCTACCTATTGAAAACCCATTTTTTCCAAATTCAGTTGGGACTGGGTCGAGGCACAAACCATTTTTCAGAACTTCTGAATTTGAAACTTCTCCTCACTTTTGCAAGGGAAAGAAATTGTGCTCATATTCAAATTTTTGGTGACTCAATGCTAGTCATAAATCGGAGAAATAAAGTTCAATTTTGCCACAATGTATTTTTAAATACCATACTTTCAAACACTTAACGGATCTTGGAAGAGTTTGACTCATTCCATTGTCATCGTGTTTACAGGGAATGTAACACAACTACGAAACAAATTGTTGATGAAGCGTTTTTGTTTTTATTAACGCATCACTTTCATGGGAAACATGGATTTAAACAACTTATTGATACGTTGTATATATAAAAAAGCACTATAGGTCTAGTGGGGTTTTGGTTTTGGTATGCTTGTAATTCTCTTAGGTCTGGTGGGGTTTAGTTCGAAAATTTGAACAATGGGTTTGCAACTGGTCCTATCATTTACCCTCCATGGGGGGGAGACTTATAATTATGAAGTTGATTCTTTGTGGGTTGCATGTTTATTGGTTCTCGCTCTATAGGGTGCCTGTCTCTATTATCATAGCCATCAACAATATTATGTGTAATTTCCTTTGGGGGGGACGGGATGACGGACTTGTTACACATTTGGTATCTTGGGATAACATTACCTGGCCCTATTGTCACGGCGTATGGAACATTAAGAGACTGGATTGGTTTAATTGTTCACTCAAAATGAAGGGTTTTTGGTCGGCCTTGATGGGTGGTGGTATTTGGTATGATATTCTTTCTACAAAATATTGTGACATTGTCCATTGATTGAGTGGATCCAGATGGAAAGCCACGTTGTTGCCTCGACCTCTATTATTTGGAATGGATTTGTCCAGACATTTGGATGGATTAGCAAAGCACTTGCGTGGAAGGTTGGTAGAGGAAACTCGGTGCAGGTGGGTGTGGATCCTATTGTGGGTTTAGACTTGGCTTGTGGCCTTTCTCGGGGTATGGTGGACTATCTTAGAGACTATGGATTGACGACGTAAATCAATTTCAGGCGGGAGTCGTCTTTGATTTTAGTGGAAATCATTGGCTCTCTGTGGGGGACCTGGATTTAGCAGGATCGTGAGCTGCAGAATGGGACCATTATGTGTCACAACTTCACTCGGTGGGTATTAGAATTGGAGTTGATGCAGACAAGTTAGCTTGGATGGGTGATTGCAATTTGGGTGTCATTACTACAAAAATGGCTTATATTTTTATTGTGGACAATCATTTACAGAGGGAGGATCATTGTTGGAATAAATCCTTGTGGAAATACAACATTCCACTTAAGGTAAAATGTTTTGTGTGGTTGTGTATTAACCATCGTATTTATACTTGGGATATGTTGGGGAAGAAAGGGTGGTGTGGACCAAACATTTGCATGTTGTGCAAGAATGGACTAGAGACTGTCGATCATCTTTTTTGTGTGTGCTCCTTTGGAAGGGAGGTTTTCACATGCGTTACTACGCATCACAGTCTTGATCAGATTTGGGAGGGCGGCTCTTTGAGGTATTGTTTGGATACTTGGCTACAGTAGGGTCGTGGGCCATTATATCTTCCTTTTTTGTATTTGGATTATCTTGAAAGCCAAGAACAATACCATTTTCCGCAACAAAAAGCAGTAGGTCCAATTGGTAAAGCTGGGGTCTTTAAACTCCTATTTGAATTTTTGGCACCTGTCCAAAAGCTGAAAGTCCATAACAAAGGCTTAGCTTCGGTGGTGACTGCTGCTACAGGTTTTTTTTTATGGTGCAACCTAACTAGGTATGGGGGGTGCAGGTATGGTGTTATATATCAGTCTTTATCATTTTTTTCATTTACGGATGGATTGTGGAAATCGTTCTAATACTGGATTATACAAATTGATAAGTTACAGGTTCTGGATCTTCAACACTACCGCACATTGTATCTCAAAGATACTTTTATATGCTTTGATTGTCAGCATATTTATAGGGAGCATAATTCTCTGGCGGATTGGCTGTCCAAGGAGGCCCTTAGCATCATGGTGGGGCGACTAACTTGTGTTGAATTTCTGGATGGTAAACTCGTAAAGGTTTCCTCTCATGCAATCATGGACAATTAGTGGTTTATGTACTTATGACCTTCAGATTGGACTCAGGGGTCTTATGCTATTTAGTTTTTAGCATTTTGGTTATAGGCATGGATGCAAGTAGTATCAGTACCTTTGCGGTTGTATACTTGGCTGATTCTTCCTAGACATTGTTGGAAATTTTTTCATTTTTTTATGGAGTGGTAACTACTGATTTGCGATTGTCACACAACTCTTGGTAGATTGTGAGTAAGGTTGTTGGTACTGTTTTTTATTTTCTAGTTAGTTTGTAAATTTTGGAAGTGTTTTTTATTTGCGAGTAAATTTGTAAATTTTAAAACTGTTTTTTAGATATAACCTTCTTCTTTTAATATAAAAAGAAACGATCTTTTTCTCCAATAAAAAACAAAACACTATATATTGTGCATGTGAATATTGAGAAGCATTGTGAATGGTGCATCACATCTTATACATTGCATTGATATTTTTGAATTGGTATTGGTTTACGAGTGCATGACCAATACTCAAGAGCATCATTACCAACACAACTGACTATAACTAAATGCATTGGATTCGATGAGACAATTGTTAAATAATACGTCAATCGTTGCTTGTGAAATGGCTAGACACATCGCTAATAGTGCCCTAATACATTTTCTAAACCATTAGCGAATCCAATATAGTTTAAATACTCGCATGTAGTGACCTATTTCTAATTAAACGATGCACCATCAATGGTGCCACTTAATTAACAAAGCACACATGAATATCCTATAGTTAATGTTAATTATATTGCAATGTGGTTGAAACAAATGGGGCGCCGATAGTAATGGTTATGATTATAACACATTAGTCATGGATAGAATTTTAAATCAAAACGCTCATCAATGCTCATTTAATACAGGGGAGCATCGTAAATGGCGCATAAATTTAAATTTATATGTTGCATCCACTTGTCCACTTAAGTCAAACCATTCGAATGGGCCATATGGTTCTTAAAAAATGAAATGTTTGATGAATCTCAATCTTTTATCCACACTCGATGTAAATGAGGAGGCAATAAACAATTTACTTATGGTCTTACAGGTCGAGGAGACATGGTTTTTATGTAGATCAAGAGACATGGTTTTGATTTAGAATTTTTTTCCTAAAATTAAAAAGATGGATAGGAAAGGATACTACTTGGGGAATGAAGCAATATTGTTCTGCTTGTAGTGGTGGGTTTTTGCAATAGAATGAACATTGATGAATATAGTGAATAGTGTTCTACACAGTGTTAAAGGTATTGAGATGATATGTCATGGAGTCACTCTCATTTATTCTCATGAGTCACAACTTCCTTAAAAGAAAAAGTTTGTTTACCAAGGACTTACAATGATACAATGTCTCCAACTTATCACATAACGCATTAGTCATAGCTTCTCCCGAGACATTCAATAACCCTAGATAGAAAAGGCATAAGTGGATTGTATTGTTGGCATTCCTATCTAACTTCATCCATTTTGTTGTCACCATACCTAGAGGTGTAGTACCATGATTTATAATGATCAAATATTCATTGTCTATAAGAAGGGAATTAATGTAGAGATTCCTTAAATCTAACATTCAACAATTAAATTTCTCAATCTTGATTTTGAAATTGCTAATCATTCGCTTTTATACAAGAATCATCGCCACAAAGCTCCCACTGCATGGCTAATGTTAGGTCTAGTATAAAATACATCGTACATCAAACTACCAACATCACTAACATAGAGAAAATGGGAGATGGCCTTTGTCTCTTCCGGTGGCTTGGGACATTGTTCTATAGATAAATTTGCATCTACAAAAATAAGAACCTTGATTTACATTCCTACATATTATATTTCTACAAAATTGTTTCAACATACTTCCTCTAGTTTAACCAAAGTTCCAGTTGGCATGACCTATTTTAATCTTTGTGCTTGAAATTAAGTTTCGTGCACTAAGAACCTTAATGTCAAACTCATAAGATAGTTGTTGTACTTGACATTTTTTTCTATCTTCTTGTTGTTTCCAATCAAAAACATATCATTGACGTATAATACTACATAAATGAACCAATCACCAACCTACTTGGAATACCCACAGTGATCAACCTCGCTCCTCATGAATCTCATTCCTAGTATGTAAGTATTAAGCTTTTGATACCACTTTCTTGGGGATTGCTTTAGGGGATACAAAGACTTCTTTTAGCTTGCAAACTAGCTCATTCTTACCCTTGACTATCAACCCTCGAGGTAGTTTCATGTAGATTTCTTCTTCCAAATACCCATGTAGGAACATTTCCTTTACATTCATTTGCTTTACTTTGAGATTAAATGTTGCAAAAGGCAAGAGTATAAATTTAATGGAAGTTGATTTTGCAAGTAGTAATAAAATCTCACTAAAGTAGATAAGCATCATAGCCAAAAAAATTGGAACATGCACATAAGAATCATAACCAAAAACTTTGAGATGTATGTTGGGCCAAAGAATTGTTTCAATATATATAGTAAACCCCTAAATTTCACTTAATTATCAACCTAGGATCTTGTAAACTTATGAGGTGATATGTATTGTATATGCAGTCACAAGGTCTTAACCTTTTCAGATGTGTTATATTCCTATGAATGATATGCAACTAACTAAATATAATGTACACTAAACCAAGGAAATGATAAAGTTTAATATCTCACTCTAATTTATCCACCATGCACTTGGGTCCATGATTTTCACTTACATCTCTCTTGTTAATGTGCATAAGATAAATGGAGGCCTAGAGTCATTGCCTCTTTGATGAAAAATCAATTAAATGAGAAGGTCTCCTTGAACTAATTACCTTGTTATGTTGTTAGATTATTGTTTTTTATTTTACTCTAAGTATCATATACTACATTCATAGGATCCACGTCAAGGTATCGAGCATTGTGAATTAAATACGTTTGAGACAAATCATGAATTGAAATTGTTGTTCAGAGAAATATGGAAACAAAAGGAATGTTGAGAAATAAAGTGAAAGAAACTAAACAAAATAACATAATGAAGGTAAATGCAAAAAAAAAAAAAATTACATTTAATAAGAGAAAATAAAACTACAACCATTTGATCTATGGGTAGAAGTGATTCAACCTCCATTGTAGCTTTGGAGCAATCCCTTATTCCAAAGTGAGCAAGGGGTTGAATCTCTTAAAGAAAAGCACAAATTACAACAAGAAAGAATAATCGTAAACTTTGTATTAAGACAGAATTGGAAAATATACCCTTACTATAAAAACGGAAATGAGTTTTAAAGCTCTGTGATGAACTTATGCTTATATTGAGAGGGGGGTATGAATCAATATAGGATTATTTTTCTTTAAGAAAGTATTCACCAATCATTCATTAACTTACTGAGACACCCACTGCATAAAAAGAAAAGAAAAAACACTATGCAACTATTCCTACACTCTGCATAGTTTCAAGACTTTGCAACTTGTTGTCAATCTAAGGGATTGAGCCACTAAAGTGCCTATGGATTTGTCAGATCCAGACCCAAACCCAAGTTTGGATCAAGTCTTTTTTCATTTGGCTAATGAGTAGAAAGCAAAATCATCTTCCCAACCCATTGCAGCTCAATTCATGAAGAGAAAGGTCACTCTAGAGATCAAGATCTCATGCACATCAACGAAAAACAAATCCATCAAACTAACTGAGAGAGGATTGGTGGGGTCATTCATTAATTTATGGCCTTATCCAAAGGCCATAAAGATTTGGATAAATAAGAATTGACAACCTCTTCTTACGGGTAGGATGCTATGTTATTTCTGTTGAAAGCTCTAATATCACTCTTTCATTTTTCCCCATGTATAGCCTCAATTCGCTCACCATCGTGTCTTTATGCTCAAGGAACTCCTTGGAATTAATATATATCCCTTCTTTTAAAAAGAAACATGGGGATCTTCGTGTTCGAGCCCCAAGGATGTTATCCTTGCTTGCTATAAAACGCACACTACTTAGGTTACTATGTTTTTCTTTTTGAGTTTAAAGAGGATAGCAATTTAATTTTTTTAAATATACATTATTTCATGGACCCCCAAGCTATGCATTTGAATAACTGGAATTTGTCATTTGATCCTAAAAAAAGGCATTCCTATTGTTTTCCCAATTTGGGTAAAATTACCACATCTTCAATTGCATTGGTTGTTTGATGAAGTTTTGATAGTTATTGGGAACTTGTTAGGATGATATATTGATAAATATGAACCTAAATTCCCTATGTTCTATTGTGCATGAACTAGTGTTAAGGTGGATTTAGATAAGGGACTCCCAATCATTGTAAATCTCATCATGGATAACTCATTGTATAAGCAAAAATTAGATTATGATCAATTACCCTTTAAGTGCAAGAAGTGTAATGAATATGGGCATTTTGCAAGGAACTGTTCAAAATCTAAAGCAAAGGAAACATAAAAGGAATTGGCAAAAGAATGTCATAAGGCACAAAAAAATGAAAAATTAGATAAATACATTCATTGCTAACTATCTAGAGACCTCAACCTCCAATAAATTTCTTCCTTTAGTTGTTGTCCAATATCCTGTTGGACAAGAGGCTCGTGTAGATAGGAAAGACCTTGAAGGTAGGCAGTTGACTTCTCACCCAAATATATAAGAGATATGGATGGAAGAACTCACTTCAGTTTTGCCAGAACATCCAATAATAGAAATAAATTATCATTTGAATAAAGAGCATCAAGATGGGATATATGAGGAAGTAGGGAAACATTCCTAGTTTACTCAAGAGGAGTCCTCAGGGGAAGTAGAAGAAGATAGATTGGTAATAAAAAAAACCAGGCAAAAGATCCCAAAATATTTTGTGACAAGAAGAAGCAAATAGAGAAAACAGTTTGGCAAGTAGGCTTCCATATACATGCTTATTAATGGCATGGTTTCAAGTATGAAAAGGAAAAAAGGGGATGTAGGAGGTAAATCATGTTTGCAATAATAATAAAATTATTGTCTCTTAGAATTGTATAGGTTTGGGAGGTAAGCAAAAAGTTGTGACAATGAAGCATATGATACAAAAAGAGAAAATATCCCTTCTTTTACTCCAGGAGACAAAAATTGAATCCATCATTAAGAACCTCATGAGGTTTAGCTTTGTTTTGGGATATGAATAAATTTTCTATCAGGCAGCAGGAAGAGGATAGACATTGGATTATGGCGGAGCTAGAGGCAATTGGAAGCCATAAAATTATATTTTTTTGTAATTTTTATGGTCTTGTACAACCCAATCTTAAATGTGTATTTTGGAGATCTCTAAATTGTCTTAGAGAGAGTAATTGTAGTATCATAGTCAATGACATCAATGGCACCATCTTTGATAAATAAATAAGAGGAAGCACTCTGGTAAAAGATCATTTTGGTGATAATATTGAAGACCTAATTGGAGACTAAGATGTCATTGATATAAAGAAAAAGAGAGGGGTATTTACTTGGATGAATAGGAGTATAGGCTGTGGGCATAATACTGCATGTCTAGAGAGATTCCTTGTTAACAGCTCACTTCTGCGGGTTGGGTTATCTCTTACCTACTCAAATTATCCCAAATGTGACTTCCGACCATAGGCCAATTTGTTTGAATCCCGAGGAAATTGAAAATCAAGCTCCTATTCCATTCCAATTTAATACGTTGTGGTTAAATCAAGAAGATGGTTACCAAATCATAAAAAGAACTAGGAATGTTTATGTAAAGGGTTCTCGTTCTTATGTTTGGGAATCAAAGTTTTGTGGTGTTAAAACGAGGTTAAAAAAGTGGTTGAAACTTCACTATTGGTCTATGAAAAATTAACGAGTAATTTATCAAAAAGAATTAAGTTCTCTACAGGAGCAAATGGAAATAGCAAAGGTAGCTCAAGAACGGTTTGCAGTGTGAACAACAAATAAGCATAATGTTGAACGAAGCATATCATCATGAAGAATATGTGTGCTGTTTAAAATCCTGTGATCTTTTGTTGAAGGCAGGAGATTGAAATACATTGTTCTTTCACAATTAGGCTAAAATTAGATTAAATAAAAAAGCAAATCATGAAATTCAATCAAAAGATGGAGTCAATATTTATAGTTTCTTGGACGTTTCACTGGAATCCTTTTAGTATTTTAAAGATTTGTATTGAGAGTAGGGGGTGGAGTATTCCATCTCAAAAGAAGAATTATTAGATATTCCTTTATCTTTGATTTATGTAGATGAAAACTACTTGTTAAACAAGCATATCAGTGAAGCTGATGCCTTTGCAATTGTTCGTGAGTTAGGAGCATATAAGCCTATTAGACCTTACAGTTTTACTATTAATTTTTATAAATCCTATTGGGTCATTATCAAATCATACCTATGTCAAATGATGAAAAGGATAAAAGGAAAAGAAAAAAATGGGGGAGCCAAAAACTCATCCTTTCTAACTCTGATTCTAAAAGAAGTTTGTCCTACATCCCTTTCCCGTTTTAGACCAATTTGTCTTTGTATTTTGTCCTACAAAATATTGACCAAAAATTGTATCCAAGCATCTAAATCCTCTTATCCCTCAGTTGACCTTAGAACGATAGGGTGACTTTGTTGAAAAAAGGAATATTGTGGATAATATTGTGTTGATTCAAGAAGCAATCCACTTTGGTGTAGCCAGAAAAGAGCAAGGGATGGCCATTAAACTTGATATGGCCAATGATTTTGACAGAGTTCGTCACAAAATTATTTTTGAAGTTCTTTATAGATTTGGCTTCTATCCCTTATTTGTTAATTGGATAAAATCCTATATCAGTCCTCCTTGGTTGGCCCCTTTGATAAATGGTAGACCCACAGATTTTTTCCAGGCCTCAAGAGGGCTCCGATAGTGATGCCCTCTATCTTGGTTTTTATATATCCTTACGCTAGAAAATTTGGGAAGGAATCTTGTAAAGGACAGGGAGGAAGGAAATATTTGTGGCATTCAAATCACCAAGGGGGATTAAAGTTGTAAACAATGCTCAATTTGTATATCATACTATCCTTTTGGGGGGAGCTTCAGTAATTAATCCCAACAAATTTATGCAAACGTTATATCACTTTCTATATGCTTCTTGAGGAGAGGTAAATAAGGGAAAATGTAAAATATTCTGTTGTAATGTTTCTCCTCAACTTATGCAAAGTATTTCTCAAGCTTAAGGTTTTGTTGGTAACACGAATTTGGCATCTTTCAAATATCATGGTATTCCTATTTTTTGAAAATATAACCAAAAATGTTGAGTTGGGAGTAAGTTTACAAAAAATAAAGGACAAAATTTAAAGTTGGGGTATGAGGTGGTTAAATCCCATTGGGAAATTTGTATTAATAAGCCTAATTCTCTCATCCCTAGCTCTTTTTCAATGTTCACATTTACTTGATCCAAAATGAATTATGGAAAAAATGGACAATAAACAAAAAAATTCATGTGGCAAGGAGGAAAAATCAATAAAAAGAAATTACATATGGTAAAGTGGGACTTAGTTAAAGCCCCAAAAGGACATGGAGGGATTAGCATTCAAGATCCTATGTTGGTGAAAAAGGGCTGGCTTTGTAGAACTTCCTGTGACGAGAAGAATCATGAGATAGCACCCGTGAAGGTTCAGTGTTGATGATCCAGCAGAGATGATCTAGATCAAGTGATGATCCAGATCCAGGTGAAGATGACTTGAAGATGAAGGTGACTTGAAGATAGAGATGACTTGAAGGTGAAGATGACAAAGATTTGATGATGATCCAGATGATACAGAGAAGAAGACTTGTGCTAATAAATTGTATCAAGAGAATACCTTCCTAGTTAAGAGGGAATGTTGATGTAATTGTAACTTCAGAATGTATTCACTTGTATTTCTTATGTATTGTAACCCGATGTTTATTCTGGGATGTATTTTTAATGTACTTGAGTCATGTCATGCCCCGATGTTCCTATCGATAAGTTTCTATAATGTAAACAAGTCATGTCAAGTCAAGGTGGTTAACTCTCCTATTGTCTAAGGGTTAAAGTCCCCACAGTTTCGAGGCATTAGGGTTATTAGACTCACCTAGTGAAGTCGGCCCTAGTTGGGTTTAGTCAAGTCGGGAATTAGTATAAATAGAGAGCTATCCTCTCTATTTATCACACACTCACTCACACTCAGTTGTAGCGCATAGTTAAGGAAGAGAACGACACTGGGGCAAGGAAGAAAGAGGTTACTGCTGTCGGGAGATCATCTTACTGTTTTTGGGTTTCACTTTGGTTTTGATTCTATCTCTGAGGAAGTTGCGGGGTTTTCTCCATTTATGGTTTCCCCGAGGAAAAACACTGTGTTCATTGTCTCTTGTGTTTTATTGTTGTGCTTGTTGTTCTCTCAGTTAAATATCCTAATGAAATGCTAGCTTAATGTTTAAAATCTAACATGGTATCAGAGCTAACCTGAGAAGAAGATATTGTGTAGCTGCGGGAACTAGGGCTTCCTATTTTGTGGATCTCTCTTCATATATTTTTTGCAAAAGTGGGGTGGAATAACTCTCATCCCTAGGGCACATCTTTCTGTCGAAGCATAATCCAATTCTAAGGTTTTTCAGTTTTGGACCCGACACTACTGTCAGAAATTAGGGCTTTTCACAAAAGTGGAATTTTTCAGTGAGCCCAGGCCTGGATTGATCTCCTCCCCAAAATCAAACTTAGGGATCAAATTCAAATCATTTGGATGGACAGAACTCTGGAAAAGAAAAACCCTAATCTGCTCCTGAACCAGCACTGCAGGATTTCAGCTCCAAATCTAGATCCGACATCTTAACCTGGTCAGATCTAAATCTTTTGTATTTCCATTTGAGGTTCTCAGTTAAGATGTCTCATCATACCAAGCTTGATGAAAATATTGAGGGAGTTGATAACTTCCTAGCCTGGAAGTATAGGATCTCCCTAGTCCTGGAAGAAAATGAGTTGGAATCCTACATCCATGAGGAGGTTCCAGTTCCAGAGGGAGATGATGCCAAGGCCTTACATAAGAAAAAGTTGGTTATGGAAAAGAGGATCATTGCTGATTCAATCAAGGATCACCTCATTCCACAGGTGTCCTCCCTCAAGACACCTAAAGCCATGTTTGATGCCCTAACCAAACTGTTTGAAGGAAAGAACATCAATCGGAAGATGACTCTGAGGAACCAATTGAAGAATGTAAAGATCCAGAATGAGGAGACCATCCAGTCTTACTTCACAAGGGTCTCCCAGATCAAAGAATAGCTGGAAGCAGTAGATGAAGAAGTGGAGAATGCAAAAATAGTGATGACAACATTGAATGGCCTCCCTAGGTCATGGGATTCTTTCATCCAAGGAATTCGTGCTAGAAAGAATTTGGTAAGGTTCAGTAGACTATGGGAAGAATTTTCTCAAGAAGAAGCTCAGATAGCAGCTCGAGAAGAAAAGATGGGAAGTGAAGATCATGCTCTCACAGTACACTCCAAGAAAGGAAGAAGGGAAAATCATCGTCTCCAAGGTAATCATTCTCATCAGAAAAAAAATATTGTAAGAAGGGATCCATCCAAACTCAGATGTTATACATGCGATGAAATAGGACACTTTGCTAGAAATTGTCCCATGAATAAGAATGGATCTAAGAATAAGAAGAACTCCAAAATAAGACATCATGCTCACACTGCTGAGGATGATGATCCTCCCAGGAAGAAAGTAAAATAAGAAAGTGAAGACTCCTCAAGTGAAGATGAATATGTTCTAATCTCTGCTCTCACGGGAACTGTCACTCATGGAAGCAAAGATTGGCTTATTGACAGTGGGGCTTCCAAACACATAACAGGTTTCAAGGAATCCTTTGAGAAACTATCCGAACATAAGTCACCCCATAAGGTGAAACTTGGGGATGACTACCAATATCCCATAAAAGGTAGTGGTGAATCCTCCTACAAGCTAGACTCCAGAAAGTCTATGAAAATGAAGGATGTCTTGTTTGTACCAGGACTAAAGAAGAATCTTCTATCCATATCATCATTGGATGCAAAAGGCATGGGGGTGCATTTGTAGATGGCCAATTCCTCGTGTGGTCAAGAGGAAAGACTATTGATGATGCAATAGTGATTGGAGAACAAGAAGGAGGTTTATACAAACTGAAGGGCCATCCAGAACAAGCTTCGGTCCATGACACAGTAGAGCCAAATGAACTTTGGCATAGAAGGCTTGCACATGTGCATTACAGAGCACTACCACTTGCAAGCAAAGCTGTTGAAGGTCTTCCAGAAATTCAAGCAAAACATCAAAGGGTCTGCAAAGGATGTGTGAAAGGAAAGAATACAAAGAATGCATTTCCAAGTAGCGACAACAAGGCAAAAGGAATCTTGGAAATCATCCACTCCGATGTATGCGGACCAATGTCATCAAGTTCACTAAGCGGGTATGTACACTATGTTTCTTTCATTGATGACTTTTCTAGGAAGACATGGATTTACTTCATGAAGAACAAAGATGAAGTTTTCAACAAGTTAAAGGAATTCAAAGCCTTGATCGAGAACCACACAGAAAAGAAGATCAAGACCTTTCGATCAGATAATGGCAGAGAATTCACATCAAATGAATTCAAAGACTTATGCAAAGAATCAGGGATTAAGAGGGATTTTTCCACTCCTTATAATCCACAACGGAATGGGGTTGCAGAAAGGAAGAATAGAACTATCATGGAATCTGCAAGAGCAATGCTTCATGATCAAGATCTTCCTATGCATCTATGGGCAGAAGCAGCCAGAACAGCAGTGTATGTACAGAACCGTACTCCACACCGACTACTCGAGAACAAGACTCATGAAGAAGTCTTCTCCAGCAAGAAACCAGAAGTCACCCATCTCAGAATATTCAGTTGTCTAGTGTACATACACATTCCAAAAGAGAAGAGAACAAAACTAGATCCTTCAGGAAAGAAGGGTATATTTGTGGGATACTCTGAAACCTCGAAGGCTTACAGAATATATTTCCCAGAATTCAAGAAGATCGACATCACCAGGGATGTAACATTTGATGAAGACACAGCTTACAACAAATCCAGAAAGAGACCTGCTGAAGATACTGAAGAAGCAGAAGCACCCAGAATTCATGATACAACCATGAATGAATAAATTCAAGAAGAAGATCGAGAATTTGAAGAACCACAAAGACCTGTAGATCCACCTCAAGAGGAAACATGCTTGGATACGAGAAATTATCCAAGGTGTGGAAAGATATGGGGCTCCAGAAGAAAATCATAGAGAAAGAAAGAGAACCAGATCTTGCTCCGGATATGTAGCTTTACTATGTGACTTTATCAATGAAGAACCTTCCAATTTTGAAGAAGCGGTAGAATGAAAAGAATGGAAGGATGCTATGATCAAAGAGTGTCAATCGATCATGAAGAATGATGTTTGGGATGTTGTCCCAAGACTAGAAGGGAAGTCGGTTGTAACTTCCAAATGGATCTACAAGATCAAGCATGTTGCAGATGGTAGCATAGAGAAATATAAGGCAAGTTTTGTGGCTCGTGGTTTCTCACAGAAAGAAGGAATAGACTATGAAGAAACCTTTGCACCTATAGCCAAATACACTTCCATCAGATCGGTACTTGCTTTGGCTGCAGTGATGAAATCGAAGATACATCGAATGGATGTCAAGACTGCTTTCTTGAATGGTGTAGTGGAAGAGGAAGTGTATGTAGAACAACCACTCAGTTTTGAGACAGATGACAGGGAGTCTCATGTGTGCAGATTGAAGAAAGCCCTGTACGGTTTGAAACAGACACCCAGGACATGGTACGTTAGAATTGACAACTTTCTATCCAGTTTGGGCTTTACCAAGAGTAAAGCAGATTCCAACCTTTACTACAAGGTTGAAGATGGCAACCCAGTGATGCTACTATTGTATGTAGATGATCTATTTGTAACAGGTATTGATGGGTTGATTGCTGATATGAAGAGAAAGCTTGTTGCCGATTTCAAAATGAAGGACTTGGGTATGATGCATTATTTTCTAGGCATGGAGGTGTGGCAGAATGTGGATGGAATCTCCCTCGGACAAGGGAAGTATGCAGTAGAGATCCTGAAGAGGTTCAGGATGATGGACTGCAAGGCCATGACCACACCTATGGAATCAAACCTAAAGCTATTGAGTGATGCTTCATCAGAGACGGTTGATGCTACGATGTATCATCAGATGATTGGGTCCTTGATGTATCTGACGAACACGAGACCATACATTTGCTTTGCTGTGAACACCTTGAGCTAGTTCCTGACAGATCTGAGACATGTTCACTTGATTGCTGCAAAGCATATTCTAAGGTACCTGAGGGGTACAATTGGTTATGGGCTCAAGTACAAGGCAAATCGGAAGATTATCCTGGAGGGTTATGTTGATTCAGATTGGGCAGGCAATGCCATTGATAGGAAGAGCACTTAAGGTTGTTGCTTTAGTATGGGATCAAGTGTGATCTCTTGGTTTAGTAGGAAGCAATCCTGTGTGGCACTGAGTACAGCTGAAGCAGAGTATGTCGCAGCTTGTTCAGCTAGTTGTGAGGTAGTATGGCTGCGGAAGCTACTGTCTGATTTATTTGATCTCTAGATGGATGCTACTTATATACATTGTGACAACCAGAGTTGTGTGAAGTTGTCAGAGAATCCAGTGTTCCATGACAAGTCGAAGCATATCGAGATCAAGTATCACTATATCAGAGATATGGTGTAGAGGGGAGCAGTGAAGCTCCAATATGTTGCGGCGGAGGAACAGATAGCTGATGTGTTGACGAAGCCATTGGCTAGGGTGAAGTTCAAGTACTTCGGGGAGAAGCTTGGTGTTCTCCAGATCGAGGTTTCTTCCAAAGGGAAATGATGAGACCCAAATCCATTCTGACTTGGTGAGAGGATTGGTTCCTTCCATGGTTAGATGTAAGGGTTGAGCCATTATGTCATGGTGAGAGGATTGGTTCCTTCCATGTCAAATGTGAGTGTTGAGCCATTCTAATGTGACTGTAGGATTGGTTCCTACATGATCAGAAGTAAGCGTTGAATGCCATTCTAGGAATGGAGGCGCCTGGTCAGTTACCTAGCTCAGTCTGGGACTGGGGGCCATTCTGATATGACTATAGGATTGGTCCCTACAAGATCAGATGTGATTGCACGCCCTTCTGACATTGGTTGTCATATGTAAGTGCATATCCCTTTCGGCATGAAGGATTGGTTCCTCACATGGTCGAATATAAGTGTTGAGCCTTTCTGACATTGGTTTTCAGATGTAAGTGTAGAGCCTTTTGGCATGGAGGATTGATTCCTCGTATGGCCAAGTGTAAGTGTTGAGCCTTTCCGACATTGGTTGACGAATGTGAGTGTTGGGCCCTTTTGACAGGGTTGTGGGAGGTGTTCCCACATGGTCAGATGTGAGTGTTGGGCGTTGCCTTTCTGATATGATTATAGGATTGGTTCCTACATGATCAGATGTAAGTGTTGTGCGGATCATTCTTACTTAGGGTTAGCTATAAGTGCTGGAAAATACCTACACAGAGGGTAGGCCTACAACCAGCATGAAAAAGGGTTGGCTCTGTAGAACTTCCTGTGATGAGAAGACTCGTGAGATAGCACCTGTGAAGATTCAGTGTTGATGATCCAGATCGACTGATGATCCAGATCCAGGTGAAGATGACTTGAAGATGAAGGTGACTTGAAGATAGAGATGACTTGAAGGTGAAGATGACGAAGACTCGATGATGATCCAGATGATATAGAGAAGAAGACTTGTGCTGATAAATTGTTTTGAGAGAATACCTTCCTAGTTAAGAGGGAGTGTTGATGTAATTGTAACTTCAGAATGTATTCACTTGTATTTCTTATGTATTGTAACATGATGTTTATTCCAGGATGTATTTGTAATGTACTTGAGTCATGTCATGCACCGATGTTCCTATCGGGAAGTTTCTATAATGTAAACAATTCATGTCAAGTCAAGGTGGTTAACTCTCCTATTGTCTAAGGGTTAAAGTCCCCACAGTTTCGGGGAGGTGGGGTTATTAGACTCACCTAGTGAAGTTGGCCCTAGTTGGGTTTAGTCAAGTTGAGAATTAGTATAAATAGAGAGCTAGCCTCTCTATTTATCACACACTCACTCACACTCAGTTGTAGCACATAGCTAAGGAAGAGAAAGACACTAGGGCAAGGAAGAAAGAGGTTACTGTTGTTGGGAGATCATCTTACTGTTTTTAGGTTTCACTTTGGTGTTGATTCTATCTCTGAGGAATTTGCGAGGTTTTCTCCATTTATGGTTTCCTCGAGGAAAAACAATATGTTCATTGTCTCTTGTGTTTGATTTTTGTGCTTGTTGTTCTCTCAGTTAAAGATCCTAATGAAATGCTAGCTTAATGTTTAAAATCTAACAAGAAGATAATCTCCCACACCAGGAAATTCTCCCTCTTCACAATCACCTCTAAAGGAGAACATCAAATTATAAAGACCTCCACACCCTCTGCACATGGCCCCTCTACTTAGCATAAACAAGAAGAACACAAAGTCAGTGTTCCCTCGTCCATTCGAGTACTTCTACAGTGCAAGGCAACACATTCAAGGTGCTTGTCCAGAAAGAAATCATCTAGACCAGTTCAGATAAAGGATAACATGCCAACCATTGAATAGCTCCAACGCATCCATCAACAACAATTACAACCCTCTCAGGATGTCAAAGAAAGGCAACCTTTTCATTTCAGCGAATGTCACACCAGGAGATCAACTCAATCCATAGTTCAATATATGATACAAGATTTGACGCAGTGAAGACCATTGCTTCCTAAGGGGGGAGGATTGATCTAGATGGAGATTGGTGGCCACCCACCTATTCCATTGGCTCAAAACAATTGTCCATTTTAGCAAATATCTCCTAGTTATTTTTCTACTGTTGTTCGGGTCCTTGACTTTCGGGGCCGTTTTGAGACCCTAAATGACGTTTTTTGGTGATTCTAGGGGTGAAATGGACAACAATGTATTTCATTTGGCCCCTTTAATTGTTCATATATCTCAAATAGACCTTTCCTACGTGCTATAGATCACCCAATTGAGAGATCGTATGCAAACATTATGACCCCAGGAAGTTGACTGTTCAACTAACCACCTTGGGGCCACAAACTTTATTACAGTTCATCTTCTAGGGTTATGTTTTAGACATTTAGGGTTCTCTCCCTCGTGCTTATTATAAATAGGCCCCTTTGAACTCATTTTGTATTCATATTAGAACGAATGAGCGTAGCAGTCACATCTCTTCTCATAGATAGCTACCACCATTCCAATTGTTGTATTTACAGTCTGTTCTATTTATGCCATTTAATAGAATATGTGTTTAGTGTATCTTTGTTTTCTTTGCAATATGTCGGTGTTTATGACTGTATATATATTCTTTCATTTCTTTTTCACATAAATCTGAATCACACGGGGTGCCACATGGTCAAGTTAATGACATGGCAGATGAGGTGGACCAATAGATTGGTCACAGGTGGCAGATATGTTGGCAGGTGGACCGATCAAAAAGTGTTGCGCGGTGTTCAGATTGGCCATGTGGGAAGTTGGTTTACTAAAAATTATAGAATCAGGGAGGATCAAACCCCCGATATACCCTCCCCATAAGAATCAGCATCATCTTCCTGACCATGATTCCCATATGTTGTTGCATAACCCTATAGAGCTCCATTACTATTTAAAGTTGAAACGTGTTTCATTTTGAAAAAGGGACAGGGCCCAGGGCTTAGCCCTCGTCCCCATGTAATGGATAGGAAACATCGAGGCACTAATGTGGAATAATATTCCAACATAACCATCTGAACCAACATGCCAAGACATCACCGCATATCTAATCAAATGATATGTTATATGCCAACACCATATCTCATGTCATCTAAAATAAGGAGAAGCAGGAGACTCACGGGTTTGACCCCGCGACGTCCACTCCCTTAGTATCCCATGTTAAAAATGGGATACGACCCATTGTTTTAATTGGATTAGGATATTATGTTTTTAAGATAGAAGTGGGATTCGAAGCCCAAAATGGCGCACCGCCATTGCCATTTTCACGATAAAAACCCAGTGTTCTGAGCCCAATTTTAAGACAGTTTTTGAACCACTTTTTGCATAATTATAAAGGCAGGTACATGGCATGAATCTCGAGAAAATTATTGACTCTGAGGTGGAATCCGTGAGATCCGTACAACGCAGGCATGGTCTGTTCTCGATTTTCATACCAAAGGAGGACTCAACCAAACCAGGTCGAGTTTATACTCATTTTTCTCGAAATTTCAAGAGGACCGCAATGGTGTTGTCTGTTTCTTTTTTTTACTGACAGAAAATAGAGGTGTTTTCTCAACTCATGTATGTAAGCTTTTGAAGACTTCATAAGATCGTCCTTCTCATTGGAAGTGGCCCGTAGACGTAGCCCATGAGTGGTGAACTCTGTTAACATCTATTCTATACAAATTTCATGGTTTTCATATTGTTTATTTTCTTATATGATTTATTTAATCATTTTAAAATTGTCATTTATAAGCCTTTTATGAGATTTAAATACAAAATTCACATGCAATTTATATGGTTAAAAAGATCTTGAAATTTTTTAGATCAAGTTTGGTATCAGAACAGCTTAACCATTGATTGTGAGTTTGTGAATGTTAGCAAGATCAAGCCTTCAACCCGGTGAAGGAGAACTTGAAGAATTTGACACATAAATTGGTTCAAGAAGAGGTAAAATGGCTTCACCAAACGGAGAAGATGCAGCTTCTTCAATTCCATCTGAAGGAGAATTTCTTAAATCTTTCATGACGATGCAAGCAATGGTGGAGGAGCTTTATCAAGGTCAGAAGAGAGATGAACAAGGTCGTCCATCTCATACTTAGGTAAAAAAGAAGGAGGTGGTGAAGACCCTCCTAAAACTCCACCATCTTCATTGTCTTATCTTGATGGTTCTTTGCATTCTCCATTTAAAAAGCAAGAGAATTTTGATGGAAATTTTGATTTCAATATGTGTCAATTAAAGCTTTATTTTATGTTTGAATTACCTATTTACAATGGAGAACTTAATACTGAAAAATTGGACAATTGGATCTGTCAAATATAAGTTTATTGTAGGATTAAAAGATTCAATGAGATAGCATCAAAATTCAGTTGGATTCTCTCTAACTTAAGGGATTGCTCTCATATGGTGGGAGAGCATATCTTCAGAGGATCTTGCCATAAAAGGTAAAATTATATCCACTTGGTATGAGTTCACTTCAGCATTTAAAAAGCATTTCTATTCGTTGGGGTATATGCAACAAGCTATGATGGATTGGGAGAAACTTGAGGAAAGGTAAGCGACAAAGTGTGCAGGAATACACACAAGAGTTCAAAAAAAGAGCTTTGGTACTTGGTATACCTCTATACACTCAAGAAACTACTCTCATGTATATAAGAGGATTGCATAGTTATTTATGTCATATGATACTTATGTTTGATCTGACTAACCTTGAAGAGGTATGTGTTCAAGTGACTCATATGGAGTCCAAGGGGAAGAATACAAAAGAAAATTTTTCCAAGAAACCTTTTAAGCCAAATGAAAACAAGTTCAAAGGTAAAGGGAAAGGTAAACATACAACTACTGTGAAGAAATAAGGAGAAAATCCTACCTGTACTCAATGCCAAAAAAAGGATCATGATGCATCCAAATGTTGGAAACTTCGACCAAAACTCAAGCGTGAGAAGTTTCAGAATAAGGAAGATAAAAATACTACTGCTGCATCAATCCAACATGATTTGGGATTTGACTTTGGGGATGAAACTAAGGTTTGTTCGGGTACATAGGGTACTCCCAAAAGACCGAACACCTTGAGCAACCGCTTCACACAAATAGATCACAGCTCAACACACCGATGTTTGTCACGTGGTTAAAACCCTCGAGAGGGAAACAATCCATGGCCCCAGCCAAATAGCTATTTGGAGCAATTTATTATGCAAAAGAAAGAAAGTTACATGAGCTTCTCATAATCGATCAACTAGCCACGGACCCTCTATGCTCTTTAAATAGAGATCATAGACCAATCGGGTGTTAAGCCACGGATCAATGGTAGGTATGATCTAAGAGAAGTTGAACCGTCGGATTACTCTATGTCTAGAACATATCGTAACCATCGGATTACAATATTTACAAATGCATACTAATGCATACTAAAGAAACACACTTTTACCTAACGGATATATTACACAAGTTGATCTTAACTAACTCCTAAGTGTCTAAATATCCTAACATCCCCCCTTAAGAACAAATTGGGATAGGATTGAAGGATTTACAAAAGTGACACTATTAGGAGAAGGAAGGAGGCATTAGAGCCTATCCCCCCTTAAGGACACATTCCTGAACTCCTAACATAGACCGAAGTTTAGAAAACTTAGCTTCTGTAAGAGACTTGGTGAAGATGTCTGCAACTTGATCATCTGTTGGGCAATAGAGCACTTCAATAACACAATCATGAACAAGATTTCTGATGAAGTGCATGTGTAGCTCAATGTGTGTATTGCGCTGATGTAGAACTGGATCTTTGGCAATCTTGATGGCACTTTGATTGTCGCACCAAAGTGGGGTAGGCTGTTGCTGCTCGAATCCAAACTCTGAAAGGATCTGTCGAAGCCATAAAGCTTCCTGACTGGCATTAACTGCGACTCGATATTTTACTTCTTCTGAAGAAAGAGAAAGAGCTTGTTGTTTCTTACAAGCCCAAGTGACAGGTCCAGATCCCAGACTAAAAACATAACCTGCAGTAGACTTTCGATCATCACGATCCCTGGCCCAATCTGAATCAGTGAAACCAACCAACAAAGATTTTCCCCCTGTACTATAATGAATCCCAAACTGAATTGTACCTCGAATATATCGAAGTATTCTTTTTGCTGCTTTGTAGTGACCTTCATGAGGAGTTTGCATATAACGGGAAACACGACCAATGACAAAGGAAAGGTCAGGATGGGAATGAGTCAAGTATAAAAGACTACCAACAAGCTAACGATACAAGGTGGCATCTACTTCAGGGGAAGTACAAGTGGCAGAAAGTTTGACTCCAGACTGGAAGGGAGAAGGGGTTGGTTTACAATCTTCCATATGGAAGTGACAAAGAAGGTCCCAAGCATACTTAGACTGGGAAAGAAAAATTCCTTCTTTGGTTTGCAAGACTTGGAGACCAAGAAAATAATGCAAATGTCCTAAGTCTGACATTTCAAAATTTTGCTTAAGACTGGATTTCACATGGGTTATAAGGTTAGGGTCACTACCAGTAAGGATAAGATCATCAACATAAAGAACAAGTATGATGAGATGGTTTCCTACTTTCTTGGTATAGACATTGGGGTCAGAATGGCATCTAGAAAAACCAGTGTCAAGGAGAAAGCTATCCATTTTGGCATACCAAGCTCTAGGAGCTTGCTTAAGGCCATATAAGGATTTCTTAAGGAGACAGACAAGGCTAGAGTTATCCTAAACATATCCAGGAGGTTGTTCCGTGTAAATTTCCTCCTATAAATCACCATGTAAAAAGGCAGACTTAACATCCATTTGATGAACTTCCCAGTTATGTAAGGCTGCAAGGGAAAGAACAAGGCGGATTTTTTTTTTTTTTGCTACAGGGGAAAAGGTTTCGTTGTAGTCAATCCCTTCAACTTGGGAAAAACCTTTGGCAACTAACCTTGCCTTAAGTCTTTCAACACTTCCATTTGATGCATACTTAGTTCTGTAGACCCAATTACATCTGACAAGTTTTCTTCCTTTTGGAAGAGGAACAAGATCCCAAGTATTGTTCGCCATTAAGGAATGATATTCTTCATCCATAGTTGCATCCCAATCTAGATTTCCTGAAGCTTCTGCAAAAGTTTCTGGATCATGATTCTCGAAAACTTGAGCCAAAAGAGAAGAGGCTCGCTGAAATTGAGAATGTGTTCGACCTTGATCTCTAGGATCACTGGCAAGATCACCAGCTACTTCACATGTTGAATGGACCCATCGAGGAAGTATTGGGGCTAGTGCAATTGGAGGAACATGAGCAGGTGGAGGTGGATTTTCATCCTCACTGTCATCATCAGAAACTGGATTTGGAAACCTGTCAAGGAAGTTGGAAGAAGAAGAAGAAGGCACAATCACCGAATCAGGCTCGTAGGCCAAAGATGGCACACCCACCAAGTTAGGCTCGCATGCCAGGATATTTTCATCAAATTTAACATCTCTTCTAATGATTATATCATGAGAAAGTGGCTGAAGAAGTCTATAACCTTTTACATCTTCAGAATATCCAACAAATATGCACTTTTCACTTTTAGGCTGCGATGCTTTCTGTTTTTCATTCGGAATGTGAGCCCATGCTTCACAACCAAACACACGAAAGTGACTTACATCTTGTTTAATTTTACTCCATGCTTCTTCCGGTGTTATACCTTGTAAAAATTTAGTGGGTGTGCGATTAACTATGTAATTTTCACAATTTATGGCCTCAGCCCAATATTGAAGACTTAGTCCCTTAGATTGGATCATACAATTAGCCATTTATTTTAAAGTGCAGTTCTTCCATTCAGCTACACCATTTTGTTGTGGTGTATATGGTACAGTGTGTTGTTGTTGAATTCCTTGTTCAGTGCAAAAAGTAGTGAACTTGTTGTTAACATATTCTCCTCCATTGTCGGATCTTAACTTAATAATTTGATGACCAGATTGTTTTTCAACAAGGGCCTTGTAGGCCAAGAACATGTTAAATACTTCGCTCTTAAGTTTTAGGAAGTAAACCCAAGTGCGTCTGGAGTAGTCATCAATGAAAGTTAAGAAATATTTGAAACCAGAAAAGGAAGCAAATGGAAGAGGGCCACACAAGTCACTATGCACAAGCTCCAAGGGAACCGAGGCGTGCCAAGAGGCACGTTTTTCAAAACTGTTCCGATGATGTTTTTCGAGTACACAACCGGAACAAACACCATCCTTGAAAGATACTAGCGGAAGACCAGTCACCATATTGTATTTACATAGTTGTTGCAATGAGCAATAATTTAAGTGACCAAATCGCTCATGCCAAAGTTTGCTCAAGTTATCACTATGAGCAACAAAAACTGAAGGAAAAGGTGATGACCCAAAGTTGTTAAATTTGTACAACCTGGTAATATCATCAACAGTTCCAGTAGCAAGGACATTTTGAGGATTTTTAAAATCCTTGATTACAACTTGGTGAGGTATTAACGTCACAGTTTTACCTTCACTTGAATGAGTAATTTGATAGACTGATAACAAATTGCAGGAAATTTTTGGAACACATAGTACATCACTGAAATGACCATTTTCTACTGGAACTGTTCCAGATCCTACAACACTTAGAGATCTATCATCACCAACAAATAATTGTTTGGTGTTACATTCATGCATAGTAGAAAAGATGGATTTATCCTTAGCCATATGATAAGATGCTCCAGAATCAATGAGCAATTCAATTGAAGTAGAAGAAGAATATGCAGTATAAGAGTAACCAAAAGCACAAAGTGCATGTCCATGAGAGGTAGATTCTGAAGATGAATCTAGGCTGATGTGGTGCTTCTTCATTGCTGCTTCCAAGGCTGCTATCTTCTTAAAACACTTAGATTCATCATGATTATCTTTCCGACAAAAATTGCAATGACGCTCAGTCTTCTTTCCTTTTTGCTTGGATCCTTTGTCATTTTTTAAAGAAGGAGCTGACTGAAGGTTTGGGACCCTTTGTTGTTTTGGTTATTATTGCGAAAATTCTATTTCTTGGGAGGCTTGGACTTTTCTTTCTGTTGGGACAATAAGGCTTTCCTAGATGTATCTGCATTGTTAATTATTCCAAGATGA
>LPNX010094972.1:706071-829490 GCA_001517045.1 Pseudotsuga menziesii
AACTTCATCACTTCTATTTGCCCATTTAATTTTCTTATCATCATAAGTGGGTTCTGTTTCTTTCCCTGAGGTTATCCTGAAAAGTCCCCTACTTCGTAGAACATCCTCCATACGAGATTTCCATGAGAAATAGTTAGAACTTGTAAGTATAATATCACAAGGGGCGGCAAAAAATGCACAGAAAATACAGAAACAAATACCCTTTCAAAGTTTCGGCAACACCGGTTCCAGATCTATATCAAAACCGAAAGCGGCTCTTCATAAAGATCCGATACCATGTTCGGGTACACAGGGTACTCCCAAAAGACCGAACACCTTGAGCAACCACTTCACACACCAATGTTTGTCACGTGGTTAAAACCCTCAAGAGGGAAATAGTCCACAGCCCCAGCCAAATAGCTACTTGGAGCAATTTATTATGCAAAAGAAAGAAAGTTACATGAGCTTCTCATAATCGATTAACTAGCCAAGGACCCTCTATACTCTTTAAATAGAGATCATAGAACAATTGGGTGTTAAGCCACGGATCAATTGTTGGTATGATCTAAGAGAAGTTGAACCATCGGATTACTCTATGTCTAGAACATATTGTAACCGTCGGATTAGAATATTTGCAAATGCATACTAATCCATACTAAAGATACACACTTTTACCTAACGGATATATTACACAAGTTGATCTTAACTAACTCCTAAGTGTCTAAGTATCCTAACAAGGTTTTTGCTACAAGCATTCAAGGTAAAAATACTTCTATTTATGTTGTGAAGCATGAAAGAGAAGTGGGATATTTCATATTAGGGTAATCTCTAAACACACAAAAATTGATACTCTTTTTTATAATAGATCACATGCAAGTCTCATTTCAGAAGAGATAGTTAAGAAACTACATTTGGAAAATAAGTTAGACCCTAAACTATATCCACTTGGATGGGTATGTGACAATGTACAATTGCAAGTTACAAAGCAATGTAGACTTAGATTTGCCATTACTTATGGATTTGTTGATGAAGTTTATCTAGATGTGGTCGTGTTGTATATATGTTGTATTGTGTTGGGTAGTCTTTATATTTATGATAGGAAGGCTATATTTTATAGGGAGGATAACATGTATCATCTCACCAAATATGGCGTTGAATACATTGTCCGTGCACACCACATGAAAACTAATATTTCTTTGGTTTCTACAAATAAAATGAAGAGGTTGGTAAATGCTAGTAAGAATTTTGTCCTTATGATAGTTAAAGCAAAGGGTGTTGAACAAACTAAATATTTTAAGGGATGTGATCCAAAACTTAAAAAAGACTTTATTAAAGTGGTATATGATTATGATATTTTGTTTCAAGAACCTAAAGGGCTACCTCCTAAAAGATAAATTCAACATGAAATTCACTTACAGAAGGATGCACCTCTCCCTAATATTTTCATGTATAGGTATTCAATAATTGAGAATGCATAGATAAAGAAGCGGGTTCAGGAATTGTTTGAGAGAGGGGAGATTCAACCAATTTTCTCTCCGTGTAGTTCACCGATTGTTTTGGTGCCAAAGAAGGATGGTACATGCCGTATGTATGTTGATTACAGGGCACTAAAAATAATCACAATTAAGAACATGTATCGTCTTCCTCGAATTGATCTTCTCTTCGATCAACTTAAGAATGCATTTTTTTCGCTAAGTTAGGCTTGCGAAGTAGCTATCATCAAATTTGTATTCATGACAATGATATTTGGAAGAATGATTTCAAAACTAAATAGGGATTGTATGAATGGATGGTAATGCCATTTGGGATTTGTAATGCAGCCACAACATTTATAAGGGTGATGAATGATGTGTTTAGGCCCTTTATTGATGATTTCGTCATAGTCTACTTAGATAATATTATGATTTATAGCCAGACATGGGAATAACTTGTCAAGCATGTAAAACAAGTGTTGGATGTACTTGTAAGGGATAAATTGTACTTAAAGAGGTCCAAATGTGATTTTGTAAAGACATCTTTAGTTTATCTACGTTACATTGTAGGGGGTGCTGAACTAAGAATTGATCCCTATAAAGTGAAGGTCATTATGAATTGGCCCAAGCCAAATAATGTAACCGATGTAAGAAGTTTTTTTGGAGCATTACAATACTAGAGGAAGTTCATTGCTAACTTCTCCTTCATAGCTTCGTCATTACATGCTTTGACAAGAGTGAACAAATTTTTTCAGTGGCAAGACAAAGAAAAAAAATCCTTCAACACTCTGAAAGAAAATATTAGCATAGCTCTAGTACTTGCATTTTCAGATCTACAACAACCATTTGAGATAGAAACTGATGCTAGTGGTTATGCCATGGGGGATTTCCTTTGTGTGGCATGTCTACGATATAGGGGTTTTATAGTATCCAATAGAATCCCCATACCGGATTGTAGATCACCTCGCTACTCTATGTGCAAATATTCTGGAAGGTGTGTCACATTGTATAAGAATGTATAATAGATACACTTTTTATCATTGATTTAGTGGCATCTTTCCAACCATTCCAAATCTCTTAGATTTGATACATACACAATAGACAATAGATTGGGTTGTATGTTTCTATTCAAGTTGTTTCTTCAGAGTCTCTGTCAAAGACCTTGGACACATTACATCATATTATATAAGAATAAACAAGGAAACTGCTTTAATTTGTAGACTTAAAGGCATCCAACCAAGTATTGCAACTGCATTGGTTTCAACAATTGAATAGTATACAAAGGAGTGGAGAAAAAAAGGTCCAAAAATTGGTGTTGATGATATCATAAATAAAAATACTCCAGTGTCTACCAATATTAGTTTCCCAACACACTCAACATAGAACCATGGGAAAATTTAAAGCCTTCAAGGATTGTCTTAAAATGCTCTCCTAGTTGCATTCATGGATCATAAATATCCAAACTATTGGTTCTTAGGTAGATAAATAAACAATGATAATCTAAGGCGATGTCCTAGTCAGTGGTTTCAAATGTAGCAACATGAAATCAATGTTAGTTGGTAGCCTGGTCGATCCTTAATTAGCTAACTAGTCCGGTGAATTTGGATAGCTTACGGTGGTAGTTATTGCATGTTAATGAAACATTTTGATGCTTTCTATTGCAAATGGTTTATGTAGGTGCAATTCAACTATGGATAGATACAAAACCACTCAAAATATCTATAGGTACATTAGCAATATTACCTGCTACAACAATCAATCTAGATTGATGATTCACTTGTCTCCCATCCAAGGCTGCATAAATTCTTGAAATGTTGCTTCCCACATCACCAACAGTTGAAGCTTGAAAGTTATGAAGGTTTTCAATAGTTCTTCCTTTAATAGGGCATTGCTTGGCATAGTGATTTCCTTTACATGCCCAACATTCAATAGGTGGTTTTGATCTCCTTTCTTCTTCATTTTTGGTTTGCCTTGATCAAGTTGTCTTTGTCAGTTAATGTTTATGAAAGTTGGAGGCTCAAAACCTTTCTTCCTCCTATCTTGCTTGTATTTCTTCATCTCTTTCCAATTATTTTGATAAGGGGTTTGTTCTTATTTTGATCATACAAATGCTTCGCTTTACAAAGTACATGTTTAAGGGTCCTTGGTATATCGTACTGGATCCTGTCTCTGTAGGAATTTGGTAGACCACTTAAGAATATTTGAATCTTCACCTTTTCATCCTTTACAAAATCTACATACTTAAATAGCTCTAGGAATATTTTCTCATAGGATTCCATGGTCATACTTCCCAGCTCGAGTTCAAAGAATTCTTCCATTTTCTTGTCACAATAATGTTATGAGAGGTGCTCATTTTGGAAGTACTTCTTGAACTTCTTCCATGAGATTTTGTCTTCATCAATGAATTTTATCTTTACTAACTGGTCCCACCAAATGGATGCATTTCCCTGCAGGTGTTAAATGGATACCCTTCCTTCCATATTTGATAAATATTGATGCAACTAGAAAAACGTTCTATGTCATAACAACCAAGATTCAACATATTCTCCTTTATTAGTTTCTCCATCAAAGGTGGGAGGTATGATCCTTCTTAGTTCCCCAACTAGTTCACTCTGAGAGAATTTCCTCTTCTTAGGTCTATCTATAAATATTTCAAGGCTGCTTTTGGAGCTAGTTAAATAGTACCTCTTCTTCTTTTCTTGTGAGAGTTTACGATGAGGTTTCCTTGCATAGGTTTTGGATCCTTCAGAATCTTTTCTTGGTTCATGGTGCTTGTTTCTTGGATGGTCTCTTAAGGTTGATCTTTGGGTTTCTTACATTTGTTGAGATTGTTCATGATTTTTCTTTGGGTATGCAAGATTGTATCACTCTCTTTTCTATAGGTTCTTATTTTTGTTTCCAGGATTTTGACCAAGTTTTCTAGATTCAAGGGTTCAAGTCTTCTTTTGGCTTTGTGTGCCCTTGATCCTTTTCAAGGATTTAGTTTAGTAGATTATTCTTCAAGACCGTATGGTATTTGATCCTCTTCCCGATCCATATCTAATCTCTTATTATTTAATTGAACTATGAATTATAGTCTTTGTAGCTTAAGTCTTCTCTTCATTGCTTAGGTTTTAAAATTTTGGCTCAATGTTCATATTGTATGCTACAATGTGTTCATTCTGAACATTGTTAGCACATCACAATCATCTGTCATGAGATGTACATCAAAATTTGAAAATAAACACACAGAGTTTCTAATTTGTAGGGGGGTCAATAGCCATGGTGTTGAAACCTAGCTCTGATACCACATTGTAACATACCCGACCCCAAAACCAAGGCCTAAGGAATCTTAAGACCCAAGGGGAACGTTGAATCGAGAAAAAACAAAACAGATAAGGTTTCCATGGCTAGGCCAATAAATCAAGCATTTCATGATTAACGGATTATTTAATTAAATAATTAAGTTTCTTAATGACCCCAATGATTGTTTTTTCCTTTCTGAATTGACCATACTCTTCAAACATTTCCAACATTCGAAGTCAAAAGTTAGATCACTAAAACAAATACCTCTATATCATACTACCGATCCTGACATTCCAATCTTGAAACTTAGATATTCTGACGCTGGAGGTCAGCATGGTGAAGCAATAAACTATCAAGTAAGATGTTGATCTTAACATTGACACATCAACTCTTGGGTGTCATCACAGTCGATACCGACATGCCGACGTCTAGACATCAAACCTCGACAATCGATACGACCAAACAACAAATAATCAAGTGACCGGTTGATCCCAACATCGACACATGGGATCTTGGAAGTTGGCATGACCATGCAAAATACATTGACATTCAGATTCGTTTATCTCGACATCGGCACATTGGCATCAACACATCATTATTCAAATCACATAAACAACTTCTCTGATTCCAAGGTTAAGACTTAGTTGTTTTAAGGAAATGGCCAAGGCATGGTTTAGTTCTTCGATTGATACATATTCACATGGAAGTTAGGATAATGAGTAAGGAACAACATTGCCCACTGATTGAAGTTCCAATTACATGCCTTCAACAAACAGAACTAAAACAATTATGTTGGTTGTTCAAGTAATTCTACCATGAATTATACTAGCATATGGACTTATGTTTCTCAAGCCTAGAATTAGCTAATAGAATTGCAAACAAGACTTTTAGTTTTGGATATCTTTCACAATAAACATTCATTCTTGCAACATTAATGCATAAACAATTCATCATAAGCCAATATTATATTGAAGGATGTCTTATACAACCATATAATCCACATAACCAATTAATGGCATTGGCTTCCACCTACATCCATTTAAAAGGATAAATAGATCGTATCCAGGAGCATGTGCCTCTTTCTCCTGCATCCCATGTGCATGTGTCAAGTAAGATTCGTAACTCCTCTCCGTTAGCAATTGATCTAATGCCCCTTTATTTCTTTGGGGCCTATCCTTGTAAATCGTGTCCTATCTTGTAAGTTTTGAAGGTCAATTAATGGGTTTATTTTCACAATATGGGAAAAATGGCAACAAAAGGCTTCCTTGTTATGTTATTTATTTTATGTTAGTTGAGATTAATTTGTAGGTTATAGGTAGAATTTAGGGAACCTCCCCTTGAGATAAAGTGAGAAGAGAGTTGTTGTGGTGACAATGGGTAACACTCCTATTTTTCTCCAGAGCTTGTTGTTATAGCTCAAAATGACACATCTCTACCTGTGACCACTTTCCCATGATTCCGTCGCACGTCGACACTTCATCAAAGTCACTGAAAAAACACATAACTTGGAGGACCCATAGCTTGAGTTTTGTAACTTAGTTTGACCTCATCTCTACATCGTTAGAAATGTATTTTTGTTAGCTAAAACTTTCTAGCAGACACCAAAGTCTAAAAATGCCCATAAGTACCCTAAAAATGAGCTTTTTTGATGTATACGCGAGTTTCCTTAAGGAAACATGTGTATGTACACGACTTGCTATATATAATACTCGCATACGCATTAAATACGCGACTTTTTGCTCTACAACCTGTTTATACTTCTTCGCGTACGCGACTGTTGTCTCTACAACCCACGTACACCTCCTGAAAATGTCAAAAAAATATGTATTTTGAAATTTGGGTAGTTTGGGTAGTTATGCAACTGACTCCTTCAGTTGTAACTACTTTGTCTTCAACCCTAACTCTTCATAAAGCATATAAATAGAGATAGGGAGGTCCATGAGAGGAGACTTCTTTGCATTGTTATGCTGGAGGATTTGGAGTTCTCTTTTCCCACACCTTTTCCCTAGAAGCATTATCCTTGTGTTGCAGAGCTTGGAGGCTGAGTTCCTTAGAGAAGATAAGCAGCAGAACTAGATCAAGGTTTCGTGAGGTGTCGAACTTGAAGAGAAGGTATATTTGTACTTGTTTTCAAGATTAATAAAGATGTGATGTCCTTCTTCTTCCCAAATTATTGTTCAATGTGTGATTGAATCTTTGTTTATGATCATATGATGATGTTAGTCAGATCATTGTTTCATGTTTACTTGATTATCATTACTTTATATGTGGTCATATTGGTTTGAGGAAGGTATAATTCGTTGTGCAGGTCTCTTGGAGCAAGAGGAGCAAGAAGAGGATTGAAGGGCTGCTTGGATCAACCTTCATTTGGCTAAGGTATGAACCATTCTAATCTTTGATCTTGCTTGTATTTACTTGCAGAACTGTTTGCATCTCTCTTTTAACCCCAGTTCGTTGATGGCCTCTTAAACCCTAGCCATAGGAAACTTTCCTTTACAACAGAACTGGAAACTCTGCTGGGGAGAGCCTTGTATGTTTTTGTTTTCTCTGTATTTCTTCCATCCTTTTGTAAGGTTTCAGGTCCTTCTTACAAGTTAGGAACACCTTTTGAGTATGTTGGAACACCTTTCCTGCCTTCCTAGGTCAATTTTTGACCCTTTTTGTGCTTTTTGTCACCCATACGCGGCTTTCAGGCTAAAAAATCACGTGTCTGTGTTGTATACGTGACTTGCACTACCTGCAAACCGCGTGTCATAAGCGACCTGCCTTAAGGCAACCCATGTATGCACCTGAATTTGTGTTCTTTCATCGTTTTTTATGGTTTTTGGGTGATCTGAGGGTTGTTTGTAGGGTCTTCAAAGGTCCTCTACATGTGCATGACCCCTGAAAGGTTGTTTTATCTCTGTTAGGTGCTCTTTGTCTATCTTGTAAGTTTCTTTCAAGTCTTTGAACTTGTTTTCGCTGCCTTCCCCCCCACCTCCTTCTTTGGCTTGACCTTGTTGGACAAGGTACTGAGCAGCCTCTGTTTGTAGGTTTAGATTGATACTTGGGACTTCCTGACCTTTGGTTATGTCAGTCTTATTGCTCAGTCTCTTCATTCCAAATTTGTTGGCTTGTTTAATTTTGTGAGCCTTCTTTCCAAGGGAGGTTATATCCAACTTTAGGGAAACCTAGGGTTTGTTTGTGGGGTGTAGAGTAGTTGTCTATTTGCTTTGCTTACATTACTTCCTTGCATTAGTTGATAGGTTGTTTTTATTTTCCATTTATAAAATAAAAATAAAAAACACATGATTTCTTTATATGCATGTAGATTAGGTTTTTAGTCTAGATTGCATGGCATATCATTGTTTTTGAAAAAAATAAAAAGAAATTGTTCTTTTGTGGCTTTCAAGTTTCTATTTTAAAAGAAAGAGAATAGTTATTTATTTTTTGCATTTAAGTTCTCTTTGTTCATTCATTTTGTTTCAACTTTGAGTCAAAATACCACATAAGTTTCACACCATTTACCCTCTGACTAAAAACAACCTTTTAAAATAAACGATATAATTTAAAAAATTATTAGTAAGTTTTATTTTATAGGGTCATACACCAACTAGCTCAAGCTAGACTTGTGGGATAGGGAGTTTTAACTCTCCACAAGTATTAAAATTCAGACGTAGTTGGCCAATCACTAGGTAAACCCTTTTCTATGTTGATTGTATCTGGGAAGTTCCTCTCAAATAGGAGTTAAGCACGAGGCCGCGTGGAGACTTGGACTGAGGAGATAACCCTCTAATTCCTTGTCAAAGCGTAGAACAAGGTTTTTGCGCATCTGGGGATTTTGTCTTAGACAGGGTTTCGAGCTTTGCTACCCTGCCCATGTGTACGAACCAGGCTCACGACTGTCCCCCCAGACTGTCAATATAGTTAAGGTATCCTTTAGTCTCTTTTGACATCTAGGGTTCATACACAGGTACACGGGAAGGCTATTTCTAGTTGAACTTGGACGGGCTTGGAAGGTAACCCCAGTAGAAGGTGTGGGAGGGCGGTGGGTGATTCCTCCATTTGTGGCTAGGAACATCTACAGGGATGCCAAGTAACTGTCTATCAACTTTCTTCTGGAAAGCATATCTTATACATGTTTGTCTGTTTGGCTTTAGGAATTTTAGTGAGTGCTCTGTGGTTTGTCTGTACATAGTTTGCCTTTAGGTGTGTGCTTTGTACTTTTGGTTGCTTGTCAACCTCAGAATTTGTCTCCTAGTTTGAAAATACGGCTAACACCCCTTTGAACACCAACCAAGACATCCCCATGCTGGGAACTCCTTGTACTATTCCTCTCACAGGGAATGTTGGTGTTCCTTTGATGGCCACCTTGAATATGTCTGGATTCACGCTAGGGCTACTAGTGTGGTTGTTTTCCACTCCAATTATCCTGAATGCTCCTAGTGCTTCTCAAGTAAGCTCCTTATATCAAGAGCATCAAAACACTGCTTCCCCTTCACCTGTAGTTGATTCTCCTACTCCTTCTACCTCATGCGGTGAAAGTACTGATACTAGTAACTAACAACCTAAAAGGAGTAAAAGAAGGAGGAATAGGAAGAAGACACATAAGAAAGAGGGAACCCGTTCAACCTCTGCAGGTCAATTTGAACCTCACCACCCAGCCTCTGCAGTTCATGTTGGGGGCACCTATCCAACCTGTGCAATTCATGTTGGATCTAAGCACTCAACCTCTGCAAGTCAAGTTGATATTCATCGTCCATCCTCTGTTAATCATGCTGGTGGGATCCTTCCAACCTTTCCAGGTCATGTCAAATCCATTCACTCAGCCTCTGCAGTTCATGCTAAGGGCACCCGTTCAACCTCTGATGTTCAAGTTGAACCTCCCCATCCAACCTCTACAAGTCATGTCGGATCCATCCACCCAGCCTCTGAAGTTCATGCTAGGCGCACACACTCAACTGCTGCAAAGCATGTTGATCCTAACCATTCAGCCTCTGTTGTTCATGCTGGTGGTGCTCGTCCAACCTTTGCAAGTCATGTTGGACCCAGTCTCTTAGCCTCTGCAAGTCATGCTAGGGACAATCCGTTAGACACTACAAGTCATGTTGACACTGTTGAAAAGACTAACAGTTCAAAACACAAGCCCAACTTCCCTTATAAGCTTTGTGAGGGAGACCACCTTACTTATAAATGCCCTTCTATCGCGGAGGTGCAAAGAGTTTGGTTTCATGGTCATCCTATTTTTGAACATCCTAAAGTCTCTCAACGACCAGCCTCTCTTAGTCAGGTTGGACTCATTCACCCATCCTATGTAGTTCATGCTGGGGCAAACTCTCAGCCTCTATAGGTCATGTTGAGATCAAACAATCATCCACTTCTAGTCATGTTGAGATCAAACAATCATCCACTTCTAGCCATGTTAACACCATTGAGAAAATTGTTTGTTCGAAGTGTAAACTTAATTTCCCTTGTAAGTTATGCGAGGGAGATCATCTTACTCACCAGTGCCCTGCTATCACAGAGGTGCAAAGAGTGTGGTCCGAGACTCAAGAATTTCCTTCTCCTGAACAACCTATAGTTTCTCAACAACCTACTCAACCTTTGGTTGATCAAGTGGTTGAACCAATCTCAGCTTTCGTCAATCCCACTCTTCTTTCGGAGAGTGATCCTGATGTGATTGAACCAATGTCACATTTGGTTAATCCCACTCTCCCTTCAGAGAGCGAATTTCACGAAGCGATTGAATCGTTTCCATTGTTGATCAATCCCACTCTTCCTTTGGAGAGTGAAGTGTCTACTAGTCACATTTTCTTCATTTCCAGTTCAGAACTTACTGAACAAGGGGGCACTGAACTCGCTTCGGATGAACCCCCACCAAGCGCTCGGATTGCTTCCTTTGATTGGGATAGCCTAGTTGATCCACGCCTTCCTTCTGATGCACCTTTCTAGATAAAGGTCAAAGTTGAACCATACATGATTGCTCATTGTTAATGAAGGAGCCTTAGTTAGTATCTTGTCTTCTTGTGCTTCGCGAGGCATGGGAACTCCCAGCCTTGTGTCGACTGCTAGTCAGTTACTAGCATTTAATAGAAGAAATTGTATAGCCTTGGGAACTCTTTCTCAAACACCTGTTACTTTGGGTGGGAAGACCGTCTTAGTTGACTTCATGGTGATAGAAGACCCCTTGGACTTTAATATGCTCCTCGGACGTGATTATGTCTATGCCATGAAAGCTGTGGTGTCAACATTATTTCGTGTGATGTACTTCAATCATGGTGAAGAAATTGTCACTATCGATCAGTTCAATTTTCTTGATCCATCTCCTGACCCAACTAGAGACCAGGTATTTCCTTTATTGATTCCCAGTGTTTCTATAAACACTACCCCGCCACAGGTGAGCTATGTGGCCTCATGTCCTTTGTGTTCAATTGCTACTGAGAAGAAGCCTATGTTTTCATGCTTACCTTCTCGGGACTTGGTCCCAGCATTTGACCAGGTGAGTCATCCTATACAGACTGTGGGTCCTAATCTCCACTTTGTCAATCCATTTGAAATTTTAGGCATGTATCCTATCTTGGATGATCTCCTTCCTTCAGATGAAATCTTCCTAGAGTCTTTGATACAATCTGACCTTCTTTTGGATGTTGGTTCAATTGTGACTAAGTCTAACCCCGATTTGCTTAGTAAGCCTATTTTTCCCATGGATCGGTCTTCATATGTTGGTCTTGTTGAGTTTTTGGACTCTCCATTCGAATAGCAAGTCAGTGATCCTGATGAGTTTGATTTTTCTTTTGAATTTTTCAACTCCTGTGATATTGATTTTGCTCTTACAGACTCTATCTCTCCTATTGATTTTTTCTCTCCTTATGAGGTTGATATTACTAATTATAAACCCTCGATACTTGGTGCTATAGAATCTTCTTCGGTTGATTTTTCCTTGACTTTCCCTTTTGTAGAAGATAGAAAAGTTGCATGTGTTTCTGCCAAAGTGACCCGCATCAGATCTTTTCTTCTATATATGATCTTGATGTTGTTGTTTCTTGGAGACAGGATTTTTAGTTGGATTCACAAATGTTTACTGGCCTTGTCTTATTGTTCAAGCTGTAACTGCATTTACATGTGCCCTGCTCGTGCTTATGAGCCTGATGTCGGCGTCCATGCTTTTAGCTCATTGTATAAGCCCTCATCTTTGTTCTCATCATTGCTAAGCCTTGTATCATTTTTCCTTTGCATATCGACACCTTTTACCTTGAGGAGATGTTCCTTGAGTGTCTTTACCTTGCTCATGTTCCTTGCATTATGCATAGGTTTGTTCCTCGTGCTTGGAACTAGTTTCACTTGCCTCTGACACTCATCTCCTCGCATTCATAGCATTCTTTCTGCTCTCCTTTGAGCTCGCTAAAAACAGTAAGGAGGTCACGAGTTGACTTTTTTGAACTCGTTAAAACTTCAAGGGAAAGATATTGAGTTTCTTTAGGCCTAGGTCTGACTCCTCAAAATAGACTTGACTGGCGAGTAAACTTGCCATTCAGGCTCGTTAAGAATATGTGAATGGGCATCCACATTGGTGGTAGGTTATCTCTTTCTCAGACCATGTGGAATAATATGAGAAAGGAACACTCTCTTTTATTCGGAATTGAGAAGAGTATTCTCAGGCATAGGTTTATCGCTTTTCCGGACCCGAGGGACTAAACTTACGGAAAAGGAACCCCCGGTATGAGCTTAGTTTTCTCTTTTTTGTGCTCTGGACCTAAACGTGAAAAATATTCTGAGTGTACTTTATGTCTTTTTCACGCTCGTTAAACACTAAAGAACAAAGCACCGAGTTTATTGTTGTAAGCCCCATTTCTCATAATCAAATGGATTTTTTCGAGTGATCTTGCCTTCCTTCACACTCGTAAAACTCAAGCTATATGCTGTTTTTGAAGGAACGTTGGGTAGGTGGTAATTTAACCTTTTTTAGACCTTCCTGACTAAATACGAAAAAGGTGCTCCTTACTTCTTCGGAAGCTAAGAGAGTTCTTCTGTGGTTTTTTTTATACTTTTCCAGCCTCAGGAGACTAAATTGGACGAAAGAGCACCCCCCTGGAGTCTTCTTTGGAGTTTTCAGACTCTTTAAACTATGAAAAGACCGTCGAGCATGTACTAGTTCGGGCTCATAAAATCCACGAATCAGTGCTTTATCAAGCATTCTTCTGTCTATTCTTAGAGCTTGCCAAAAATGAAGATGGTCCCAGCTTTGCTTTCTTGGACTCGTTAAACCTTTACAAGAAAGAGGGGAAGGGGAGTTCATTCACATGTTTTTTACATCATGGCAGCAAGTCTTGTTTCTTTGAAAAAAGCACCAGTTTTGATTCTATCCACAGTTGGGTCCTAGTATTGTGACCTTATCCTGATTTAGAGTTTCTTACTCCTCCAGTTGGTATTTTTTCCAATTATATGGGGAATCTGTTAATGTCTCCTACATTGCAGATTTGTGCCATTGGTCCTTTTGTGTTAAAAGCTGCCTAAGTCACTTTTGTGTCGTGGTCACTGTTCAAGGATTAAACCTTTGTCAGCCATTCTACAGTTGCATTGACCTTTTGTGTCAACCATTCCCTGGTATCAGTTCATTACATCATGTCTTCGGCGGTCCTTGTCGTGAAATTCAGTACAAATTCCAGATCCAATTAGTCTATGACTTACCTCGTGTTGGATGATGAAGGATGCCTTAATGCCTTCCTTCCAAAGGATCTCTTCCTATCGACTGCAACACATCTTGCTCTAGGGATGAGATTTAGAGTTTTATGACAGTACCTTGGGGATTGCAGTCATTAGTGGCAATTTCACTCGCTATTGGGTAGTGGGAATACCTTAATGTCTCTTACTTAATGGATTCTTCAAGTGTTCGACTTCAAGTCCATGTACTCACACTTGTTAGAATGTACTAGGTACCTTGGGGACCATTTTAATTAATGGTGGCTTCCCTCGTGTTTATTAACGGTTTTCATCATTGACCGGTAATCAAACGGTTTCATCCATGTTCGACTTCAACTCTTTTATTCGCACGGTTAGGATTTGTACCTTTTGGGTGGTTTGGATTGAAGACCTTGGGTCGACAGTAGCATCTTCATTTTTGCTATTTCCCGAGTTGTACAAGCCCTTGTCACATCTTATATGACATTTTGTTGAGACATAGATCCACCTTGTATTCTTGTGGCTATGATCGCTTGTTGAGCATGGATCCACCTTGTTCATTTGTGGCCATGACTCCTTTAGATTTGATATGGTGCCTTTTTGCATATTGAGCGACCATGATAGTTTCATCAGTCATACATATGTTGGATCCACCTGTATCTTTATGGCGATGATTTTTATATGGACTTTTATGTCCTAGAGATCAGTTTTTTTTGACATTTATCTCTCTTTCAGGTACCTTTGTTCACGCCTTTTGATCTTGGATTCTTTACTCTCTCAATACTCAGTTCTTTCCTTTATAATGTATTTCAGCTATCATCTTCCCCTCTAACCTCATACATTAGGGGGCATCTGTTATAGCTCAAAACGACACATCTCTACATATGACCAATTTCCCATGATTCCATCGCATGTCGACACTTCCATGACGACACTTCATGAAAGTCACTGAAAAAACACCTAACTTGGAGGACCCATATATTGAGTTTTGTAACTCCGTTTGACCTCATCTCTACACCATTGGAAAGATATTTATGTTAGCTAAAACTTTCTAGAAGACACCAAAGTTTGAAAATGTCTAGAAGTACCCTAAAAATGATCTCTTTTGATGTATACGTGAGTTTCCTTAAGGAAACCCGCGTATGTACGCGACTTGCTATATATAATACTCGCGTACACATTAAATATGTGAATTTTTGTTCTACAACCCGCGTATACCTCCTGACATACACGACTGTTGTCTCTACAACCCGCGTACGCCTCCTGAAAATGTCAAAAAAATACGTATTTTGAAATTCGGGTAGTTTGGGTAGTTATGCAACTGACTCTTTCAGTTGTAACTACTTTGTCTTCGACCCTAACTCTTCATAAAGCATATAAATAGAGGTAGGGAGGTCCATGAGAGGAGAATTGAATCTTTGCATTGTTATACTGGAAGATTTGGAGCTCTCTTTGCCCACACCTTTGCCCTAGAAGCATTCTCCTTGTGTTGCAGAGCTTGGACGTTGAGTTCCTTGGAGAAGAGAAGCAGCAGAACCAGATCAAGGTTTTGTGAGGTCCCAAACTTGAAGAGAAGGTATATTGGTACTTGTTTTCAAGATTAATAAAGATGCGATGTCCTTATTCTTCCCAAATTATTGTTCAATGTGTGATTGAATTTTTGTTTATGATCATATGATGATGTTAGTCAGATCATTGTTTCATGTTTACTTGATTATCATTGATTTATATGTGGTCATATTGCTTTGAGGAAGGTATAATTCATTTTGCAGGTCTCTTGGAGCAAGAGGAGCAAGAAGAGGACTGAAGGGATGCTTGGATCAACCTTCATTTGGCTAAGGTATGGACCATTCTAATCTCTGATCTTGCTTGTATTTACTTGCAGAACCATTTGCATCTCTCTTTCAACCCCAGTACGTTGATGGCCTCTTGAACCCTAGCCATAGGAAACTTTCCTTTACAACACTTACTCTTATGATAATTTTTATATTATACTTTAAAGCGTCATTTATAGTATTAACAACTCCAAGGTTGCTTTTTTCCCCAGAGATGTTATTTTTCAACCATTTATCTTCTCTTGTCATTTATTGTTGTTTCTTTGGAACAATCATTCCTCTATGCATAAACCGAGCTCTCTCCATGTTTCATGTTTCTATACCCATCCTTTAATCCTCTAATGCCTCTCCTTGTGTGCCAACCAATTTCTTTCCTCATTTGTTTGCACATACAAGGGAGTAACTCCCATTCCAAGAGAAGGCAACTCAAATTTTATTGGGGAAGTTACATTAAGAGAGAGAGATTAAAAGACATTAGGGTAGTTACACAATCACATGCTCTGGATAGAACTAACCAATGATGGTTTGCTAACACAAGTGGGGATACAAATCCACTTAGGAACATTCAACAATTGGAACCCATTCCAAGCACCAGGAAAGGCCCACTAACTGGTGAATTAAGTTCAATAGTACCAACATAGGCTAAAATAATAAGAATGGGAATCAAAGAGTGTTTTAGAGAGAGCCACAACTCCTACTCCCCAACCCCCTTCACATGTGGAATATATGACCCGCCATCCACGTTATTTGTCCATGTTGAAGCTAGTTTTGTATACATAATCCAAGAACCTACTGCCACTTCGCAACACAATAATAACCACAACATATGTCTAGGTCTTATCACATTATGGGTATTACATCTCTCTTGGGACCATGTATATTGAACATTAGAGGAAATTTCAAGTCAAAATGGGCCTTCCAAAAATAATACAAATTCCATGTCATCATGTATTAGCCAATCAAAATGCTTAAAAATTCAACAAGGAAACACCTCTTAAACAATTTTTTCATATAAATTTAGGGATAGGTATCATAAAAAAACTACTTTTTTGGTTCGTATTTTCGACATATCTCCCTGTGTTTTTACTCAAATTTCGATCTGGAGATCTCATTGGATACAGAATAAAATTCCACATCCAATGAGTGGGTACTCGTTGGATGCAGAATTTTATTCCGCATCCAACGAGCTCTCCCGATCGAAATTTGAGTAAAAACACAGGGAGATATGTCGAAAATACGAACAAAAAAATAGTTTTTTCTTTTCTTCCTCCAAATTTAATAAATTTTATTTTATTATTTTAACTATTATTTTATTAATTTTCCTTAGGAGGCCCATTTTGAGTTGAAATTTCCTCTAATGCCTCTCTTCTCTGAATCAATCTTCTTTCGTCTTTTTTGCTTCAATTCTTGCAAATGTAAAATTGGTTAGTTTGTAGAATCTTATATAGGAAGGACATAGTTTCTTTTGCTAAGCGGATAGGAATGTCAAAACCATGTAGGATGCTCCGATAAGATATTTCCCTAATTATCAATTGACTTGGAACATGATTTGGAAGAGTGTGGGGAAATTTTAAATAAACATTTGAGAATACATTATGTTGAGCTCTAGTGCTTCACAAGTTCACAACAACCAGGGTTTTGACCTTATCGCTCACCCTTTCTCCCAGTGATGGTGTCATCTGCGCCTCTTTCTCATGCATCCCATGTGCATGTGTCAAGTAATATTGATAAATCCTCTCCATTGGCAATTGATCTCATGCCCCTTTCTTTCTTTTGGGCCTATCCTCATGCATCATCTCCTATCTTGTCAGTTTTGAAGGTTAATTAATAGGTTTCAATTCACAATATGGTAAAAAATGGCAACAACGTCCCTTTCCTCAATCATTGGTAGTTTAAGAGACACCTTCACTATCTATTCTGATGGATACTGATGTAGACAAGAAAGCTCTCTTTTATTACTTCCATGGGATGGTGTGTTAATCCAATGGCTTGTGTCCATGGCTAGTTGATTTGCATAAATCGGTCATCAATTTTTGGACGCCCTTAATGAAGCAAGAGGCCTTTATAAACCCTTATCCAAAGGGCCCTTTTATTGTATGATTTGATCTTGAAGAAAACATATATTTAATTATCATATCTTTGCTTGGTTATGGCATAAATCAAGTTTATGTATAAATCCATTGTCTCAACTCTCTTTCGATCCTTTGACAAACACACTTGCCTCAACTCTTATTTGGGTAAGGCTTGTGAATTTTCCCTTGAACTTATGGGACAAGTCCTCCCTTCAAGATATTGGGAGTGCTCTGGGTACTTTCTAATTCAGTTTCCCATAAGCTTTAAATCGGTCATGGTCATGTACTTCCTTCGCGAGGATTTGTGTGGAAAAGGATTTAAGTAAGGGATTTAAAGCTTTAATAAATCTCGTTGGATTTGAATTTTCTTGGACTAAAAAACTAGAGTATGAGCAGCTCACTTTTTAGATGTAGAGCGTGTTTCAAAATAGGGGATTCAATAGCCTCTTTCTCAAAATTTTCCAGTAATAAAGGTTAAAAAAAACATCGCAAATTGACGTGGTGGAAGGGTGCAAAGAGGTTGAATCAATTCGTTACAACATAAGAACTCTCTAATTTTCTCTCACCTAAAGTAGATCAAACAATGGCTTAAGAAGAATATAGTAAGACTCACTCATTGAGAATCTGTAAAGCATCAAGAACAGGAAATACCACTCTTCAAGTCTGAGCACAAGGATCAAACTCTGCAAGTCCCTCTAACATAAGAAAGGATTTTAGTTCAGAAAAAACCACGCTTTTCCTTATGGGAAAAGAGAATCCTCCAACATCATCGATAAAATAAAAAATTGGGTTGATCTTACTGAAAGAGAGGAACGCATTTCAATCTCAACCCCCCTAGATCTAGACAAAGCAAAATAATGAACAATGGTTGTCAAGAAAAAGAAGTCCACCTCGATTCTACAACCAATGAAAACCAAGAGTAGACCTCACAACCTGTATTAGCTATGTTTCTTTTATGAGTTTTATGTTTGATTGATTTGTCTGCATTCACTCTTGATATTTAGTTTATGAGAGGAAGAAAAAGAATAATCAAAAGTGTTCGATTTTCCCCTCCCCTAGCGTTAGAAGGGGATCAATTTAGCTCTACAAATTTAGGAATTATGTTTATGTAACTTGTGGTTAATTTGGTATATACTTAGATTTTTAATATAAACCTTTACCTACTCTTATTTAAAAAATAACAATGTGGGAAGATTTGGTTCCTCCATATATTATAATATATGTGCTCTCTTATCCATATACCAATATCCAAGCTGGTCCAAAACTGGGAGAACCTCCTTAGGAAACCTTGGACATGGTTTACATAAAATTATCTTATACAATGGGGCAAAAATCTAATCATGTAGCTTTGAGTATTACCACATGTACCTATGCTCCCTAAAGTTCAAAGAATAAACTTAGACATGCTAGCAACTAGTGTTCTAGTTGCATCCCATTGTAGGAAAAGTATTTACTACATATATGATATATATCAGATGTGATATATATTAGATACAATGACTTAAATAATTTAGGATTTGAGTTGGATGTGTGGTACTTATCCCTTTCCAATGCTTTTTCCATTCTCTAGGATAAGAAGACAATCCATTTGAAAATGGTTTCCTCCTTCAATATGGTATGTAAGAGTGGAGCTTGACACTCCTTCAAATGTAAGGAATTCTTCTATTCATATAAATTTCTCACCAAGGAAATGACATGTCTATAGGGTTCCCTTATATTTGTAATGGGATAAATTCAGATTGATTACCTTCAAGCCACCACTTACTCATGATCTTGTTATGGATTTTAGTTTGGGAAAACTCATCCACCATGCCTTAGTCATGTATATTTCCACTCTAGGAAACTTGTAAATGTTTCTATGATATTGATCCAGATAGATATCGATGGCCACCCACCTATTCCACTAGCTCAAAACAATTGTCCATTGTGACAGTTTCTTAGTTATTTTTCTACTGTTTTTCGGGTCCCAAACTTCCAGAGTCGTTTTGAGGCCCTCAACGGCATTCTTTTGGCATTGAATGGTTCGGAAAATATGAGTCTTTTTTATACTCATTATTTGTTGTTAATGGATGTAAATCTTGGATAGATATGTCCAACGAGCTATCGAGCGCCCAAATCGGAGATCGTATGCAAAAGTTATAACCCCAGGAAGTTGTATGTTCAACTTACCAGCTTGGGGCCACAAACCTTACGATGATTCATCTTCTAGGGTTATGTTTTGGATTTTTGGGGTTCTTGCCCTCATTCTTACCATAAATAAACCCATTTGGTCTCATTTTGTATTCATCTTTGCACGAATCAGCATAGCAGTCACATCGCTTCTCAGAGATAGCCACCGCCATTCTAGCTATTGTATTACCGTCTTTTCTATTTCCGCCATTTAATAGAATATGTGTTTACTTTATATTTGTTATCTTTGCAAAATGTTTGTGTTTATGATGCTATCTCTTTTATTTCATTTTGTTCCCACATAAATACGGATCAGATATTGACTTAAAAAGACACTATACACTTTCCTTCATCATTTATCATTGTTATGTTGACAACATTGGTGTTATCAATGATTGATTTAATCATCTCAACACCAAGGCAATATGGTGGTCTAGGTTGTTACATTATGTAATTGAAATCTTTAGACGTTGAGTGAAATTAACGACAAATTTGGGCATATAGTGGGGATGAGTTTGACAATTCATAGGTCTTCTACAACTTAAAACATTATCACCATGTGGCTTTCCTGTGAGTATTTTTGTAGTTTGAAGTTCCTTACATATAATTGTACAAAGAAATGGTGTTACATTTGAAGTTTAGGAATCAATATAAGAAACTACATGGCGCATTAAATTCAAAACATGTGAAGATATGGCTTGATTCAAGAGATCTTCAATACACTTTTGTGTTAACTTTGAATGATTTTGAAAATTGCCTTTTGAATTAAAATAATTTGAATATTCCATATATTGGCTCCATGAGTTATCAAGATCATTCAAAATTTATGCATATAAAATCAAAGGTGTCTCGATAAACCATTGGACTCCTTTGAGTTTCTAAAACATAAATTTCAAAATGGATCCCGATGGACCATTGGGAGGATTCAAAAGAGAGTAATCATTGCAAATGCTTGAACTGGGTGCAATGAACTATCGAGATTGTTGAAAAGATGCTCATTTGAACGTTGAACCAACTTTAGTGAACTATTTGGCTTCTTGAGAAATCAGTAGTTTTTAAAAGACGTACATGAAGAGGGGTCAATGAAACATCCATACTATATTAAATATTGTACAACCACAAGTTTTAAATGACTCGATGGCTATTGGGATTCTTTGAACATTAAAAATATAGAATTTCCAAAAAGGGAGTTGACAACTCATCATTAGAACCTGTTTGAAAATGGTCCATTCGAAAGTAGAAAGGACTTGTTGGTTCATAGGGCTCTTTGTGAAGATAGCACATTCAAAATTTCATTAAGGTTTGATGAATAATTGGGATTCTTTGAACAATTAATGTTATACTCAAGTTTTAAAGAGGGTTAATGAACACATTAGGGTAGTTGCATTTTTTAAGGTTCCATAGCTAGAAATAGCTCAATATAATACACGAGATCCTTTTCAAAGACATGTCATATTGATGTAAAAAATAATCCTAATGCCCAATTGAAAGTTAACTAAGTTTAACGTAAAGACAGATCACTTAAACTAAATAATGTCTTGATGGTTCATTGAAGTCATTTTAAAGAACAAATATTTAACCTAAAAATAATTCCATTAGTGTATCATTAGGGACTTTTGGTTGAAATATGGGTCTTTAAAAGGAAATCCTTAATGATTATCAAGTGCTTCCTTTAATACTTCAATACATGCTAATTGAAAATAGGCCCAATAGTGTATAGAGCCACTTTGAAATCAATGCTTCAAAGGTAGAAGGGGCCCAATGGATTTATTTGGAGTAAGGAAAATCATTCCCTAACAAACAATCCAAATATTGAAACAAATTTATGACTCCAAAATACCCTTCAACTAAGCCTTAGCACAATCAAAATAAGATTAAAGCAACACGACAAATCTCATGAAATAGACATAAAGTTAAATAGTTGAAAAATTCAAGAAAAAGACAAGGTCCCTAAGTCTAAGGACTCAGGGCTTATTGAGGCCATGACAAAAAGGAGTTACATAAATATTTAAGTGATTGCTCCAGAGAATTAACTAGTCATACACTTGTCATTAGAATGGTGTTTTATCTATGACAATCAAACTGCGGGTTTTAACCATTCAACCAAAATGGGTTAGGTTCGTAGCAAAGGTAAAACTATTAAAAAATCCTTTATTTTGCAAGGTAAATGCAAACCAAAAGCCACGAGATAAATAAAGTAACAACTTACAGTGCACTCCATGACCACCAAAGTTTGACTGAGTAAACTCCTCAAAGAGCATGCCTCAACATATTAGGAGCATTTGGTACCCAAGGGAGGCTTGTCAACTAATCAAATGCCATAGCATTGGATGAGGTCCAATATTAATCTAGTCCACAAGGGAGTGCCCTGAATGACTTGGCCAAACATGCAATTAAAAGGAGAAAAAACCTAGGTCTAGTTCAGGGAACCCTTCCATTGTGTTAAACATCTCATGGTTGACTACGGTCACAAAATTGGATCATAGTAGGAAAATTCAAAGCATGCCATTCATTGCCATGATAACTTAAATGACATTATTATCATCATAAGGTCATGTACGGTTAATTCACAATGAGAACTATGCACGGTGATAGCTTCGAGGATACACTTGGTTAATAAAAATAAAAAATAAATAAACACTACAAGAACAACTTCAACCCATGTTCCATGGTCGATATATAGTGATAGTAAAAATAGGTGAGCTTGTTTGTGCACCAGACATTCCCTACAAAGAAATAATCTATGTTGACTTCCACATCTATTGTTTTAAAAACAAGTATAGTGATGACGTAATTACTCAAACATAGATTCCTCGCATATACGAAGAGGGGAAACTAATACTGGAATAAGAATGTATCCTCCATGTGAATGATGGGAATAAATTTTGCACAAGCCAATTGATAGATTACACGATCAAATGAAGGGATTTCCCAAAAGAGGAAGCTATTTGGGACTTAAAAGCATTTTTGCAACAATACCTGTATTTGTAAATGTTGTAGTGCAACATTGTAGCCATCAAATAAGAGCAAATGGAATATGGAAGGAATTTTAAAAAATAAAAGAAAGGAACAAAAAAGACACTAAGAGAAGGTGATTTTTTGGGAAAAAAAAACTAAATTTCATGTGTTGTAGTCCCCCGTATAGTAGCCATCAGTTTAAAAAAGGCCCATTCGGTTTTCATGATTTTCGATATATGTGGCTTGCAAGTTTGTCCATATCTTCGAAGAGGTTGCTTAATTCTTTGGCTCACATTTACTCGTGAAAATAATATATTTGGTATAATCATTTGGCATGGCTTTAATTATTGATCGCACTATGTTTTTATTTTGCCACTGCACCTTAAAAATCACTTTAGAGGACAAAATATAGGTTCTCCTACCAAATTTGGGCAATCTAGTGCTTCCTCAAAATCCAAAGGCATGTTTTCACATATTTTGAGCTATAATATGATACAATTTAGATTAGTGATGGGGTAGAAATGCATATTTTAAAATATTATAACAAATTTCTTATAACGATGACCTCTACTATTCGATTTTTCAATTCTAAAGAACAAATCCTTTTTAAGAAGGCATGTTTTGTACCTTACCAGGACAGTGATATCCACAGGCATGTTTTCATCTATTTTGAGCTATAATATGATACAATTTAGAATAAAGATGAGGTAGAAATGGATATTTTAAAATATTATAACAAATTCTTTATAGTGATGACCTCTACTATTCGATTTTTCAATTCTAAAGAACAAATCCTTTTTAAGGGAGAAGGCATGTTTTGTACCTTACCAGGACATCTTTAATGGGAAATAGACTCCATACACATGAGCTATTTTGCATGTAAGTTCGTGATTTGTAATAATGTTATAGCACAAGTATTTATGGTGTCATATTTTGGTGTTTGTAAAAGGACATCTTTAATGGGAAATAGACTCCATACACATGAGCTATTTTGCATGTAAGTTCGTGATTTGTAATAATGTTATAGCCTAATTCTTTATGGTGTCATATTTTGGTGTTTGTAAAATGTCACTTTCATGTTAAAGGAGCCTTATTACTTTTATTGGTAACTTAAGTTTTGTGTTTATGCTTTTTATTTATGTATGGTATAAATAGGGGTTCCCTCCCTCTCATCTACAATATCTTACCATTTTATCAACACAAGCAACACGATTAGAGAAATATTCCTCCATTGTCAATATTTGGAGATGCAATCTACTAGGGGTTCACAAGTGCCCTAATTTCTTTCTTTCTTATTAGCTATTTATTTTATGGTATTACTTGGTTTGTATTTCAATTATTTCTATGATTGTAGTTGTGGTCCCACTTCAAACACATGGACATTGCACATAAAAATTAAAAGTTAAATGTCATGCTTTTTTCAAAACTCAACGAGGATAATCTAAAGATTAAATATTTTATTTGTAATGTCTCAAAATGTCCATATTATGACAATTTATTTATTAAAAGGTGGCATATTCATAACATAAGACTTGTTGTCTAGTGTGTTTTAAATGTTCTAGAGTTATTGTGTCAATGAGTCCTTTACTAATACTAAGTTTTGTATAGATCATAGTCCCATACGAGATCTCGTTGCTAGATACTTTCCCAGATGATTTCATATATTGTTAAACATTGCTAGGTTATATATAAATCATAACCTAGGAAATGTGATATTTCATAGGAGATCACATTGTTAGATACTTTTAGCACATGAAATGTGACATTTCATTGGGACAATTTATTCCCCAAGCCATGGTCCAACTTTTAGCACCACTATTTTATCTTCCTTTAACTCGTAAATTAAGTTGAAAAACAACCTTGGAGCAATATTGTATGTTGAGGTAATCATGATCAATCAAATTTTGTTGTAAATTTTCAACTAAGAATGAAGATCCACATTTAATGTACATGTCCATAAAACATTGGAATGGTAATATGTGGGAGAAAAATATCTTTAGAGATTTCCTAGATCTTAGCATGGTACTATAAACAAAGGAGTCCTTGCAAAATTCTAATTCTAAGAACTTTGTGGTAGGTTTGAACCAAGTATGGTTTGCTTAAGAGCACCATTGCGAGTCAAGCTTCATTTAATCACATATTGTTGTAAGTCATCACTGCTCACAACCCGAGAGAAATTAGGTTCCTTTGTTGTAAGAGTTGAACACAATGCCCATTTGTGGGTCTTGTTGCACCCATCAAAATGCCTTAAGAAAGTGCAATTCGAAATTCCTTGTCAATAGGAACTTCCTTGTTTTGATTAACTAGCAAATATTTATTCTATGTGGTTAAGGTCGACATTTCACTTAGTGAACATTGAGTTCAATCATTCACATGCCCCTCCACTAAGGGATTTGGTTTAGAGACATAAAGTTGTTGATATTATAGATGCCAAAACCTTGGTTCGAACCCTTACACCAACAAAAAAAGGAATGTGGTATGCTTGGAAGTGACATTTTAACGATAATCCAATAACATCCTAACCATTTCATGCTCCACATAGATACATCAAGGGATGGTAAAATTTGAGAAAACATGTGTTACATGATAAATTAAGGCATTTCAAAGTTCATATTTTTTCTTATTTTCTTAAAATATATATCTTAATTTTTTGTTTTGTTTCAATGGCATTAAATATGTAGTGATTTATTGAAAGCTAATTTTGAATCCTTCTATGTATTAAAAAGTGAAGGTGTTGGAAGTGAATTAGGCTTTAAGGCCTACCATTGAAAATAGAAGCTAGCTTGTTGGTTTCATAGATCTTCTATACAACATAAAAAACATTTAAAGGTACTTAGAGCAAGGCAACGATCCATGATTATATGTATGATTGCATGACCTCAAACAGAAGTAGTTGAATAAGTATAAAGAGAGTAGGGTCTCATTATTGGGGATCTATAGTGGTATTATAACAACCACCAAATGGATTTCATTAAACTTTTTTTAATATAAATCATTGTGTTGTATTTTAAAAAATCCTCAACTATATGCTAAAAGTGAGGAGTACAATCCACATATGTATGGGAATTATCTTTTTTCTTAAAAAAAAGAAAGTAAGATTCAAAAACTTTCTATTACTTTACAACTAAACTTTACATAGAGTACAAAAAATGGTCTATCCTTGAAGGAGACCCAAGTTATTTATGAGAAACTAGACCCAACTACTCCTAGGTTGCTTCCCATTTATAAAACATTACATTCCCTTCGCTTAACATAACTATAGCTATAAGCTTCCAAAAACACCTCAACTAAACCTAAAAAATAATACAAATTTTCAACACAAGTCCCTCAGCTCAAAGCTGAATCTCACAACCAACAATTACAATTATATTTTTCCAAAAAAAACTATAATAAACATAAAGAGAAAATCCAGGGTTACACCACATCTGTCGCTGATCTATATTTTTCTCCAGGTTTCGCTTTCTATGCTCTTGAGCTACACAAAGTCCTGAGAGTGATTGAGGTGTGTTGTTGGCCTGTTCATGCTTGTAAGGAGGGGTTGCAAGGTCCACCACTCCTTCCTTGTTCCCCGTATTCCTGCTCATCTCCTCTTTGATATTGTTAAGAATTTGGGCCACCAAGTCCCCATAACTTTATCTCTACATCATCATCTTAGCTAAGATTTTCCTCATAATCTAGTAGGGATCCAACACCGTTGTTGTCCCTTTTTTCTCCATTAGAGTCCCCGTTTTTCATCCTCCATAGAATTAATGGCCTCATTAATGTGTGCCGAAATTTCTTCCATATAAACTTGCTTTGGATCCTCCTCCACCGGTCTTCTTTCCCTTTTCCCTCGTCCTCTGCGATGGATGTGCATTAGTTGACGAGGCACCATCACTCCTCCTCCTTATATCGAAGAGCTATTGTTATCCTTCTCTTCCCACTTATCTCCTCCACTTGCTATCGTGACAATGAGAATACTCATGCGAACTTCCTTGACCCTACAAATAATCATCCCAAGGATTTCCCATGAACCGTCCTCCCCTGACTGAATCACCACGTATGGTTTGGCATTAAAGGTTCTACCCAATCTTAAACTCATAATAACTCGAATTTCACATAAATAAATTCTACCCAGCTATGTCTCATTGACTAGAATTTATTTCATGAAGTTCTGCCCAATACTGTTGCTCAATTTAGTATCAAGTCTGCATGTATAAACTTAGTTTATCAACTAACTAATCATTCATGAAACTTGCTCAATTATATCACACACACAAAATGAAAAATAACAAGGTACACAACATTTAATGAATCTACTTCTCATTAAAAGAGTAAATTGTACATATACTTCAAAACCCTGATTCTACTATGTCTATGGCCTGAATCATCTCTCAATGGCCATCTTCTATGAACTCTCTCTCTCTCTGAGTTCTGCCTTCTACCACTACTTCTGGCTTACAATTAGATTCCCCTCAATTCTAACTAACCCTCGTTCACTAACTACTGACCCCTACTAATCAGCAATATGTTCCTAAATTAATGCAACAACTTCTATTCTTAGGAAACCAAACTTATCCCTATCTATGAATCATCCACTAATGACTATAAAAAAGCAACTAGAGGGGCTTCCTTGTCTATTGGTCTACATAGTATTTGCTTTGTCGCGAGGGGCTTCCCTATATACCAATCATACCAATCTTTTATTTTATTTTATTCCAAATTATTGTTGCTCCCCACATTTCCTTCGCTGGGATTTTTGTTGTCACAAAATAAGATAAAGCTTTTCATCCAACCTAGGGTTTGTTTTCACCTTCTAGGGATCGAGTTTGCTCATTATGTGCCACATGATCAATGTAACAAAGAGCTGTAAAGTGAAGAACAAGAAGAATTTGTTTCATGGCCCTATTTCTACCTACAATTGGTGTTTTTTTCTCATTACCCCAATATTTAAGCAGATAGGAAAAAATACCTGGATTATGTTTGCTTTTAGAGAAGCACTCATTATTTGATCCCTTAGGAGAGATATCATAGTCCAAAATGAAGTTGTTCCATGCCCCTTGATTTAGTTCCATTTGGGATTTATTGTCTTACTACATTATTTTTTAGGCAGATAGGGAAATCTTCTTGGAACTTGTTTTATTTTATTGAAGCATTTGTTGTTGGATTTATTTCTGCAGTTCAAATTTTAGGTTTTACTCATATGGCATGTTTATTGTGTCATCCTACTCACTTTTTCTTGACCTTAAATGAACATAGACCACTCTTAATTTTTTTTTCTCATAATCACCTTTGTTAGATCAGTCTCTATCTTTTTCTCACCCTTTTCTATGTTCACCTGAGTGTGTTCAGCCTTGTGTATTTTTCTCACCCTTTTTCATGTTCACCTGAGTGAGTTCAGTCTTGTATCTTTTTCATCTTTTTACAACCCCTTTTTATATTCACCTGAGTGAGTTCAGTCTTGTAAGTTATCTTCATATTTTTTCAACTCCTTTTCATATTCACCTTTTTGAAGTGAAACCCAAGTGATGCTTTCACCTTTGTTGATGGCATCCATGGTAGATATATCCATGTAGAGCCGTATACTAATGTGGCTAATCCAGGGGGATTTGAACCAAGCACATGTTGGCATAGAACCCAACAATATTGGCCTCAACTAGTTGAATTAGCTTATTGAGCTCTCGAAATACTCTACTTAGATGCATTCAATGTGATTTGATTAGTGGTTCTTCAATGATTTGTATGTAATGTAAAGGATTTTAAGTGCCATTTTCTTTGCCATAAGACCGTTGGTTAGTTTTTTATTGAGAGAATTTATTTTTTTGAAACTGTAATTATTTTTGTTCTCAGTGTTTGGGTGAAAACTTAACTGTCCTCACTGGAGAATAAGCAGTAAATAATAGAAATACTTGTGCCATAATCAATTGAAGGAGAAGAATTTCCAGGTAATTCCATCATCACAACTATAAGTCCTTTCCAAAATGCAAGTATACCTAGAATGGAATCACTTGGAATTTTGAGTGTTTTCTTTAAGAATGTGTGTAATCTTCAATGCAAGTCTGACCTTCCTTAAATGCACACATGCCCATAGTTTATGCTTAACAACTTGGATGTGAGTTTCAAACGCATTCCTATTCTACTGTGTGATGAAGTGTCTTCGTCTTTGAGAAAAGAACAAAATAATAACTCAACAGAACAAATTAGGTGAAATCGCAATTTCCCTGGCTACCAAATAGGACAAAATAGAAGAACTCATTAGATAACATCATAGTTTCTTTTTCAAAATGCCCAACCCTTGCTTTTGGCAAACCTGTGAATTGAGTTCTATTTTTCATAAAATGAATGAAATACTAAACTGTTAATTTTGAATTTTCATATCCTGGTAAGCAGATTCTGTTCTCAGAAGTTCAACTTTAAAACTACGAAACTTTAAAGTTAAACTCCTATCAAAACTGCAAAATATGAATGCTAGATTCTATGAACGTATCACACTGAAAACAAGAACAACCAGTACAAATCTGAATGAATGAATCACACATATGTTTCCTATTAAATGAAATAAATACAATCCTATAACTTGAAACTCAAAATATCTAACCATCTCAAGCAAATTCTGCACTCAGAAATTCAAAATTTAAATCTGAGAAACATTAAACTGATAAACTCTTATCAAAACTGCAGAATATTCATGCTAGATTCTACAAACACATCACGCTGAAAACACCAACAGCTAGTACAACTCTGAATCACTCAATCACACATCTATATTTTGTTAACTTAAAGAAATCTGAAATACATTGCTTTAACTCGAAGTTCAAAATTTCTAACGATCTGAATGCAATAACTTGTCCCTTATTTTATAGAATAAGAAGGATAGGCTTTACAAAAGGCATGAACCACCCTTGTGGGGCACCCAGGATAGGTAAGGAAACCCTACACCTAAAACAGTCTAGATAAGTATGCCCTCCTTGCATGGATAAAGATGCCCGGATAAGTCTACCCCAACTAGAGAACATTGCACATGCATGAATGCACCCTCCTTGGGATCTGTATCCCACCTTCTGAAATAAATAGGCATCATGCAAACTTCATAATGCCTAAACTAGAATCTCATCTATTTATGTGATTTGCAAACTTAGAATTGAACTCATACTAAAAATAAAACAACACTTCTAATTCTGTAAAACATACTAGACTAGAAATCAACTAAGGTTGGTGCATGTTAAATATGCACTCTAACTCTCTCTATAACCACGCCTCTTCATCCTGATTAAAGTGCCCACACTCACATTGCTATGCCAATATCCACACTCTTGTGGATAGGAATCAAGAGGAATGAGGACTTGTTGTACGTGCACCTCTGCTGAAGGTGGACATGGATTGAGCAACATAGGTAAAAAAAGCTAACACACCCTCTTTGTGATGAAAGTGTTCACCACCAGGCTAAGGCTCTCCTTCTGTTAGATTTTTATCATTTAAGATTTAAGCAATATCATCTTAGGATATTATCTGAGAGAATAACATGCACAACAATAATCACAAGAGACAAGAGACACAAAGAGTTTTCCTCGAGGAAACCATAAAGGAGAAAACTCTGCAACTTCCTCAGAGATATAATGAGCACCAATGGCAAAAGTAAAACCCCAAGATAGAAGCTAATCTCTGACAGTTTTTCTCTCTATCACTTGTGCGAGCTTCTCTTCTCTCACTCATGTGCTATAGTTGAGTGAGTGTGTGTTACAAATAGAGAGGCTCACTCTCTATTTATACTAGTTTCCGAATTGACAATTACTTACCAAGGTCGACTTCACTAGGAGAGTCTAATAACCCTAATGCCCCTCAACTATGGGGACTTTGCCCCCCGATCAACACAGGAGGGTTAACCTCTATGAATTTACATGACTTGATTACATTAATGATTCTCACGATAGGAACATCGAGGTACAATGAAATACAATACATAATATATACAAGTGAATACATTCCGAAGTTACAAATACATCAACACTCCCTCTTAACTAGGAAGCTATTCTCTTGACATAGTTCATCAGCACAAGTCTTCATCATAAAATCATCATCAAAGTTGGATCATCATCAGACTGGATCATCATCATCATCACTGCTCCCTCTATCTCGAGCAAATGGTGTTATCTCTCAATTCTACTCGTCATAGGAAGTTCTACTAAGCCATCCCTTTTTCATGTTGGTTGTAGGCCTAGCCTCCACGTAGGTCTTCTTCCTCGGCGCTTATATCATAGGCATGGTAGGACACACCTACTACTATCCGAGAAAGGCTCCAACACTTATATCCACCGGCATTATAGGACACACCTACTACCATCCAGGAAAGGCTCCAGCACTTACATCCATTGGCATGGTAGGACACACCTACTACTATCCAGGGAAAGGCCCCAGCACTTACATCCACTGGAATGGTAGGACACACCTACTACCATCCAAGAAAAGGCTCTGCACTTACATCTGCCAGCATGGTAGAACACACCTACTACCATCCGGGGAAAGGCTCTACACTTACATCTGTTGGCATGGTAGGACACACCTACTACCATCCCGGGAAAGGCTCTGCACTTACATCCGTCGGCATGGTAGGACACACCTACTACCATCCGGGGAAAGGCTCAACACTTACATCTGATCATGGGAGGAACCAATCCTACCACCATGTAAGAAAGGCACAACACTTACATCTGACCATGGGTGGAACCAATCCTACCACCATGTCAGAAAGGCTCACAGACTCATCACTTCCTCTTGGAAGGAACCTTGATATGGAGAACACCAAGCTTCTCCCTGAAGTACTCAAACTTCATTCTAGCTAATGGCTTGGTCAACACATCAGTTATCTGCTCGTTCATCGCAACATACTGGACCTTCACTGCTCCTCTCTACACCATATCCCTGATATAGTGATATTTGATCTCGATATGCTTCGACTTGTCATGGAACACCAAGTTCTCCGACAACTTCACACAACTCTAGTTGTCACAATATATACAAGTAGCATCCAACTGGAGATCAAACAAATCATATTGTAGCTTCCTCGGCCACATTGCCTCACAACTAGTCGAACAATATGCAACATACTCTGCTTCAGCAGTACTCAATGCCACATAGGACTACTTCCTGCTAAACCAAGAGATCACACCTGATCCCATACTGAAGCAGCACCCCGAAGTGCTCTTCCTATCAATGGCATTGCCTGCCCAATCCAAATCCACATAACCCTCCAGGTTAATCTTCTGATTCGCCTCATACTTGATCCCATAATCAACTGTACCTTTTAGGTACCTTAGAATATGCTTTGCAGCAATCAGGTGAACATGTCTTGGACCTGTCAGGAACTGGCTCAATGTGTTTACAGCAAAGAAAATATATGGTCTCGTATTCATCAGGTACATCAAGGACCCAATCATCTACCGATACATTTTAGCATCAACCGATTTTGATGAAGCATCACTCAATAGCTTCAGGTTCGATGCCATAGGTGTGGTCATGGCCTTGCAATCCATCATCCCAAAACCTCTTCAGGATCTCTAATGCATACTTCCCTTGTCCCATGGAGATTCCATCCGCATTCTGCCACACCTGCATGCCTAGAAAGTAATGAATCATACCAAAGTATTTCATCTCGAACTCGGCAGCAAGCTTCCTCTTCGTGTCAACAATCAACCCATCCTCACCTATTGCAAACAGGTCATCTACATACAGTAGGAGTATCACAGGGTTCCCTTCCTCAACCTTGTAGTAAAGGTTGGAATCCACTTTACTCTTGGTAAATCCTAATCCAGTCAGGAAGTTGTCAATTCTGCCGTACCATTTCCTAGGTGCTTGTTTCAAACCTTACAGGGCCTTCTTCAATTTGCACACATGAGTCTCCCTGTCATGTGTCTTGATACCGAGTGGCTGCTCCACATACACTTCCTCTTCCACTACACCATTCAAGAACGCGGTCTTGACATCCATTTGGTGTATCTTCCATTTCATCACTACAACCATAGCAAGTACTGATCTGATGGAAGTGTATCTGGATATAGGTGCAAACTTTTCTTCATAATCTATCCCTTCCTTCTGGGATAAGCCACGTGCCACAAATTTTGCTTTATATTTCTCTATGTTGCCATCTGTAGCATGCTTGATCTTGTAGATCCACTTGGAAGTCACAATAGACTTCCCCTCTAGTCTTGGGACAACATCCCAGACATCATTCTTCATGATCGACTGGTACTCCTCGATCATAGCATCCTTCTATTCTTTCTTTTATGTTGCTTCATTATAGTTGGAAGGTTCTTTATCAATGATGTCACATAATAGGGCTACATAACCGGACTAGGACCTAGTTCTCTTCCTTTCTCTGTGCATTTCTTTTGGAGCCCCATATCTTTCTGCACCTTGGATAGCCTCTCGTACCCATGCAGGTTTCCTTTTGTAAGGATTATTCTCTTGGGGTGGATCTACAGGTTCATGGGGTTCTTCCATTTCTCTATCTTCTTCTGGAGTTTCTTTGTTCATTGTTGTATCTCACATCCTAGGTTCTTCTGTTTCTTCAAGTTCTGCATTAGGTATTTTTCTGGATTTGTTGTAAGTTGAGTCTTCGTCAAATTGCACATCCCTGCTGATGTCGATATTCTTTAATCCTGGGAAGTATATTCTGTAAGCCTTCGAGCTTTCACTATATCCCACAAGTATACCCTTTTTTCCTGAAGGATCTATCTTTGTCCTCTTTTCTTCTAGAAAGTGTATGTACACTGGACAGCCAAATATTCTGAGATGACTGACTTCTGGTTTCTTGCCAGAGAAGACTTCTTCAAGTGTCTTGTTCTCAAGTACTCTATGCAGAGTATGGTTCTGTACATACATAGCTATCCTCGCAGCTTCTGCCCATAGATGCATGGGAAGATCTTGATCATGAAGCATTTCCCTTGCTGCTTCCATAATCATTCTATTCTTTCTTTATGCAACCTCATTCTGTTGTGGATTATATGGAGTGGTCAACTCCCTCTTAATCCCTGAATCTCGACATAATTCCTTGAATTCATCTTATGTGAATTCTCTGCCATTATCTTATCAAAAGGTCTTGATTTTCTTCTCTGTTTGGTTTTCGAACAAGGCTTTGAATTCCTTGAATTTACTGAATACTTCATCCTTGCTTTTCAAGAAATATATCCATGTCTTCCTAGATAAATCATCAATGAAAGAAACATAATATACATACCCACTTAATGAACTGGATGACATCGGACCACATACATCGGAGTGGATGATTTCCAAGATTCCTTTTTCCTTGCTCTCGCTGCTTGGAAATGTCTTCTTTATGTTCTTTCCTTTCACACATCCTTTGAAAATACCTTCATGTTTTTCCTGTATTTCTAGAAGACTTTCAACATATTTGCTTGCGAGTGGTAGTGCCCTATAGTGCACATGTGCAAGCCTTTTGTGCCAAAGTTCACTTGGTTCTACTGAGTCATGGACCAAAGCTTGTTTTGGATGGCCCTTTAATTTGTATAATCCTCCCTCTTGCTCTCCAATCACTACCGCATCATCTATAGTCTTTCCTTTTGGCCACATAAGGACTTGGCCATCTACAAATGCAACCCTCATGCCTTTTGCATCCAATGCAGATATGGAGAGGAGATTCTTCTTTAGTCCTGGTACAAACAAGACATCCTTCATCTTCATAGACTTTCCAGAGTCTAGCTTATAGGAGGATTCACCACTACCTTTTATGGGATACCGGTATTCATCCCCAAGTTTCACTTTGTGGAGTGACTAATGTTCAAATAGTTTCACAAAATATTCTTTAAATCCCGCCATATGCTTGGAAGCCCCACTGTCTATGAGTCAATCATTGCTTCCATGTGTGACAGTTCGCGTGAGGGCAGAAATAAAAACATATTCTTCATCACTTGAAGAGTCTTCACTTTCTTCTTTAATTCTCTTTCCGGGAGGTTCATCATCTTCTGCAGTGTAGGCATGATGTCTTCTTTTGTTTCCCTTCTACTTGTGAGAGCCACCTTTGTTTCTAGGACACTCTCTAGCAAAGTTTCCTCTCACGTCACATGTATAGTACCTTATTTTAGATAGATCTCTGCTATATCTTTTAGGGTTATTGTAGCAGGGATTTCACCCTTGCTACAGGGCAGGAATGGCTACCTTCCGTCTATAGGATGGAAGGATAGGTTCCTGGTGGTGGATGCAGAAAAGAAAATAGAATAGAAATAGAATAGAAATGAAGAATAGCAAAGAAAGAACCCCTCTACAAACAAGGTTAGGGTTTAGCTCCAATACCTTGCAAGAACATGTTAGAAAACCTCCAAACAAATAATGGAAACCTGCAAGCAAAGATAGGTTAGACATAACCTATTTAGGTCCCTCGAATAGACTCATCAATGTGCTAGAGTCAGGTGAAATTCAGGGTCTTCGACCAAATACTGCATGGACCAATACCCTATACGAATCTCAACAGTGCGATGATGTAGCTGGAGTCGAGCACATGAGAAACAACCATCCCGACAGGCACTAAGGAATCCTCTCAAGTGGTTCGAGGAACTCATCAATGAGGTTAATGAAACCAAGATACAGGGACCTCTAGGTCTATCGTCTAGAATATGTGTGTTGTCGTCGACAGAGGGAGACCTGCCCCAGGTCAAGGCAATGGTGTTTCCTTGACCAGAAGCATGAGGGAGATAACCGAAAGATGTGAGACAATCTGTGGACTGATCCACTAAATGGGGGGGGAGGGAAAGAGCTGAACAAGGACAGGGGGAGTGTAGTAGACTCAAACTTCAGTTGTTCAGAGTATGACGGCAGGGTGGACCTAGGCAACGAATATTACTGACTCATGGGAATGGGATCATAACTGTAATACCGGGAATGTCACTATAGATGGGAAATACTTGGGGGAGGTGGACACTTTTGATATTGATGGGATCCAAGGAAGACACGTTGCAGAGTACTCTGAACAAACACAACCTAAAGTGGGAATGTTGCCAAACTGTTTTCTATGGGGTGGTGTCTAGAGACATCGTTGTGGTACGATCTCATGGATTTTTGGCGAGGTCGAGAAAGTAAATGCTCGATGGTGCTTTCAATTTTAGAGAGTCTGAAAGCACGAAGAAGACTCCAGTGGGGGATCTTTTTCGTTGGTAGTCTCCTGTGCCCTAAAAAAGGATAAAAGTATGCATAGGAGAGCTCTCCCATCCTGTAGGGAATGAGAGACTTCTTTACCATTGGTATTCCAATCAGGCCAGAAAAGGTTAAACCTATACTGACTAGATGGTCATTCAGATACTTTTATGAGCATGAACGAAACCAAGTTTGCTCGGCAATATTTTCTTGATGAGAAGGCTGGAAAAGAGCTTAATGACAACCCATGGTGAGCTTTTTTGTAAAGTTCGGCCCCTCTGCCCGATAAAGCATAAAAGTATGTAGAGGGGAACGGTCTTGGCTTGAATATGCCAAGGTGGTCCTTTTCATTTGATGGTCTACATAGTCCGCAAAAGGAGGTAAATGAGACGATGTAGATGCCCTTTCCTATACTTCAACAAGCGAGAAAGGAAGCAACTGCGCTCATCAATCTTTTCATTCTTTTAGGAGTCAGAAAAGACCTTAAACGAAACTCCATTATGGTCAACCGATTGCGGTGGTACAGGCAGTGCCCCATGTCAGGACGGTGGACAATGGTCCAAAGGTCATCCGCACAGTATGGATAGAGCAAGTGGCTCTCAAACATACCAATACATGCAAGGGATAGATCGCTGCAGAGGCATGCGAGTCGGTGCGGCAGAGGCATGCGAGTCGATGCGGCAGAGGCACGCAAACTGAGGTGGCTCTCGGACAGAGGTCAGGAGAGTCCTATGTGAATTGTGGTGGATGGACTTGACTACATGTGATGTGAGTGTAAGTCCGGAGGCAGATATATGCCAAATACATGCAAACGAAATAATTCGTCTTCTAGACAATGGTCCGAAGATCCGCATAAGGTGCGGTAGATGAAGTAGACGGCTATGTGTTAAAAATCAAAATGATATTCCTTAACGGGCGGTAGCCTGAGAACCCGCATAAGTGGCGGTAGGAAAGTGTGATGCAAGTACAGGTCCGTAGACACTTGCATCACCACGATGTGGCTCGTAAATCGAGGCAACTTCCGGGAAGCGGCTCCAAAATTTGTTTGTTAAACATGAGACGATGGTCTCATAAGGAGATAGAGGGTGGAAATTTGAGTCCAGAGATGTGAGAGGTGTCTCGAACAAGCTCTGGGTAAATTTGGATTAGCAGCTAATGGTGCTGCCCTTGACTTGTGGTAAAAAAACGTTGAAAAACAAAAAGGGAGAAAACTACGCTATAAGGGACTCATAGTGGTGGTATTAGGCATAAACTATCTTGAGATAGAGGCCGTTACGTGGGTTCTTCAAGAGGCGACCATCTGAGTCAGCAAAGAGGTATGCCCCCTTGCCGAGACGAAGGTCATTTGCAAGGCGGGGTTATGAAATCTGGTCTTTTATGGGAAGAACCGATTCCACACTATGGTTTAAAGGGGATGGGGTAAAACTGGAGGCGGTCTTACAGATCCCTCTGTCATCGCGTAAGTGGTGCCGTGATAGATCAAGTGGATCTTCCACAGCCGATGAGACAGAAGGGAAACTGGTGCTAGAGATCATGTAAATGGTATTGGTTGTGGCTTTGGTGGCCTTGCCCCCAGTCTCTATTGGAGGAAGAGGGGCAGGCCTGGAGATAGGAGGAGTCTTTGATGGACTCGGAGGTAGGTGCAACATCATCTCAATTGGTTGGACACGAGTCAACACATCCTGGGACATTATAGGTAGGGTAGGTGGTTCAAGGTACCACACAGGATCTCCCAGTGTGAAATCCTGTAGATTGTGGGTTGCCAAGACAGACTTACTCACGATCTTGGATGGTAGGACAAGGACAGGGAAAAGGAAAAGGATCGTGTTGAGTGGGAAAGAACCCCATTGTTTCCCTGGTAACCGAGGTTGAGGTTGCAACTGAGGTTGCGGCTATGGCTGGGGTTGCGACTGCAAATGGAGCTGCAACTGTGGTTGATGTTGCGGCTGCGGATGGTGCACATCATCCCATGGGTATTCTGGGGAGGTTAAGGCTTCAAGTATCTCCTCATCATTGCGGAAGCAACGAAGAGACAGGTCTGATGGACCGTAATTGATGGTGGAGACAAGAGGGTCAGTAGAACTAGACATCATGTAAATGGACATGGTGTCCGAAGAAGGAGGTGGGGGGTGAACTTCTTCAATCCGAGTGACCTCTAATTCAAGGGAATGTTGTTGAAGGTTGGATAGAGCCATTCGGAACTCGGACAAGTCTTGGCAGTGGTGAGAATAGTGTCCATACAAACCGCAGAGGGTGCAAGCATGCTTTGTTCTCAATGACTTGTTTCATATTATTGGCACGCTTGGAAGTTCAACCATGGGGAGGTTTTCAGTTGTATCCATGGCATCCAAATGCGCGCGGATTATAGGAATCTCAGTGCAGTTCTAAGTTTAATGGCCCTATTCTTCACAGATGGCGCAAGGCGGGATCTGTCGAGGTTTAGTGGTACCTTTTGCATTCTTGCCCCTAGCCCTTTTTGGGTGTGGCGGTGCGGGTGTGGGTGCGATGGTTGGTTTTTGTGGGCCGGGTGGAGGATGAGACTCGACCGCAATGGGTTGCACGGGGGTTAAGACTACCTAAGGCATTGGTGGTTGAGTTGGTGGATCAAGATACCACACTAGAATTCCCAATGTAAAGTTGGGTAGGTTGAGGGTGGCCATTACTAGCTTGCTCATGACACCAAGCGGGGGAAAGAGGAAGGGAATTGTATGGACTGGAGAGGAGCCCAGATAACTCCCTGATGGTTGTATGTGGGGATGAGGTTGTGGTTGTGGTTGCGCATAATGCTGCGGATGATGTTGTCACTGTTGTTGATGTTGCGACTCTGAACGGTGTTGTGGTTGTGGTTGGGGCTGCGACTGTGGTTGTTGTTTGGGTGCAGCGGTGCTGGATGAGAGCATGCAAAAGTCCGTAGTATTGTTTGGTGTCAGTGGTGGTGACACTAAGGGGAAAGAAGCCGTCATGGTGGTATCGACAAACAACCCAGGGCCCACATTCAACAATGGGGAGGTTGGTATGTTGTCAACCATGGTGTTGACCGCAGGGATAACATTGGTGTGTGTGGTCATCCCTTACGGATCAATGGTGTTGATCGTAGGGATAACGTTTGCAGGTGCCGTTAGCCCTTGCGGATCGTGATAAGTCCATTGGTCAACTGTCACGATTTTCCCTTCGTGGGGGAACATCATGAGACAGAATTCAATTGATGCTACAGCTCTTGCGGCGTACATATAACTTCTTTCGAGGAGAAGGTTATAGTCCAATTGAGCGTTGACAACCTCTATGTTAATCAGAACTGTCTTCCCAGCTAATGTGATGGGGATGTGGGGGAATATTCCTTGGGGTTTAGTGGGATGGCCATCATAAGCCTACAGAGTTGTGGAGGATGGTTGCAGGATTGGGGATCCAAGTTTCTGCCAGACTAGGGTAGACATAATGCACGTGGATGCCCCCTCATCCACTATGCACCTGTGCACAACCAAATTCTAGATAGACACCAGGAGGTCCTTGTGGTGTCAGGTTGGGTTGGGCTTGGTCCATTTTGTTGGTGGCATGTTGAACCTCATTCCTAATGGCTTGCTTAGAGCGACCCATGAAGGGACACAGGAATGTGTATTGCCCGTAGACCTCACAGAGTGTGCATGGTTGGTTTGTATGCAACGGGGCGTTGCGTCTCGATGCATTTGGTCATGGAGGATTTTGGGCTGGTCGTTTTACCGTGGCATTGTTGGGAGGGTTTGGTTGTTGACCACCTCCCTGCGGTTGATTGTTGCCTTGGTTCTGGGGTCAGTTATTCCTAGCTTGCCCTTGTTTATTATTGGGGGCTAGCTGGTTGGGACGGTTTTGTTGTGCAAACACTTGTCCCAATGGAGCGGGTGGGGCAAGGGTGGGGGCTTGAACCGCTTGCACTGGTGGTGCATAGTAGATTTGGGTGGGTGGCGGTGCCATGAATGTGGAAATTTTCCCTGCGTATTGCTGTGTTGGCCAAGACAAGGCATGATCCTACTGCAGTGGCGCAGGTTGTGTGTAATAAGTTGTAGCTCCGGACTGGGACATCATTCTTGCATAGTTCAAAGTTTGGTTTTGGTAGGAAACACTAGCAGTGTTGCTTGGTTGTGGTGGTACTGTAGGCGGTGTTGGACGGTGTTGTGGTTTGTGAGAGACCGAGCCTATGATGCCATCTGCAGCATGGGATGCCTCTGGTGCATCCCGGTAGGAGGTGCCTGCACAGGGGGCATCTAGAATGACGGTGTAAAGCTATCTAGACTGAGCATAGATCAAGTCAAACTGCTGGGCTTTCAGGATGGCCTCCTCTTCGGATTAGGGATGTTTGGATGCGATGCCCTTTGCTCTAGGTGGGAGCAAGGTTTTAAGGAACCAATCCAGGAAGATCCTGTCATCAAGTTGGATCTTACACAAACTACGGCGTCGCCGCCACTCATGGATGTGGTCAGTTATGTGGGTCGCATTATTTTGGTGACAAGATAACAAGATCTCCACCCCTTTGTCATAACTGACGGGGAGTTGGAAATATTGCAGGAACATGGAAGCCAGGGAGTTGAAATCTAGGTACTTGGCTTGTGGTAGCTCAATGTACCATTTGGCTGCAGCACCTGTGAGGGTGCATTGGAATAGTCTTAGCCTGATCGAATCATCTACGATGTTGTTTGATAAGCACCATAGGTGAAACGTCATGATGTGGTTTCAAGGGCATTCCCCTGCCTTTCCATCAAACTTGGGAATGTATGAGGGAAGTTTGGTTGGCATGGGAGGCCAAAAAGTTTGATGGTGGATAGCGTCATTTGTTAACCAAGCCAAATCCAACAAGTTGAGACGTTCCATGAAAGGAAGGTTTGACCCCAGGTTGATGTGAGATGGGGCAGCCACGGTGGTGGGGTTTGCAGGTGCATAATGCACCTGCATAGCTAGGGGTGCTTGTGGCACCATTGTGGATGGCCCAGTGAACCCAAGTGTGGTGGGAGGGACAGTGTGGGTGGAAGGGCCGCTACCCCCATGTCTTGCAGGTGGGATAGCTTGACTAGTCAATATGGGTGGTGGCAGCTGACTTATGACGGTTTACATAACCGTGTTGGGGCCACCTGCAGGGTTGTTGGTGATAGTTTATGGTGTGGACATGGGTCCACTAGCAATTGTTATGCCGAAAAATGGATCCGAGTTTGCACCAGCCATGGGGCTTGATCGTGCAGTGTGCAGGTCTGATTCAGACTGATATGGTTCTGGATCTGAATCAGAGGCTATGTGGCCTTCTGATGGTGTGTGAGGTCATCGAGAATGGTCTCGACGATGTCGGTTTAATGACCCGAACTGTGGTGGTTCCCCTCTTAGGCGTGAGGAAGAGTGTGAGGGATCAATTGTGTTAAATTTGAATGTCAAACTAGTGGTAATAATTATTGGACCGTGGTTTCAATGGATTCTTATTGGCTTCAGGTGGTCACTCAGCCACCAAGACTGCCAGAAAACAGTGCTTGGATTTTTCCTCACAGGCATGCTACTCAATCGGTGGGGGTCATTGCCCGTTTTACTTGGCAATTCCTCTCAATGACCAACTAATTTGGGGTTCCCATGGTACTCCTCACAATGAGTTTCTGGGCTGAGCCCAAGTACTTCCCATAGTTAAGGTAGTCAGGGACTTATGTCCTCAAAGACTGCAGATTTTTCACTTAGTATAAGTTGTAAATTTTACTGGCTCACTCAATGTCATGAACTGAGTTGAGTTGATTTATATGGTATGGTGTGTATGTCTTTTGTTTTTCATTTATATCTGGTGGCTGCAAATGGTTTATGAATATTCCAAAAAGTTCATATCATTGTGAATGAAGGTAGTAAATAGTAATTAGAAATTGTTTAGTCATGTACCATTTGTAATCCTGAATCGTGATAGCCTGATTAGGTGACTACCTTACACCTATATTCTTCTTCAACCAGAAGAAGGTGTTGGGCTCTCAACACAATGGGACTAAGCCCATATGTAGATCCACATGTCACCCTTCGGATGCAAGGTTAGTCAACAGGGAGGATGCTGAGCACCGTGAGAAGCCCTCCTTCTCTACCCCCGCTACCTTCCAAGTCACCCGTTTTTAGTGGCTTCGAACAATATTAGGTGAAGTGCCTATTACTATACGAGCATCACCCTTCGTCTTATCCCAGAATACCCTGAAGGGTGATGACTGGGTAGAGGAGGAAGGGTTAGGAAAGATGTTGATTTTAAGTGAATTTTAGTCAAACTATGTTCATTAACCCATTAAGTATTAATTTACACTTTGATTTACACTTTGTTCTGTAAATGAAATGGACATAAACAGAAATAGAAATAGAAAATAAAATAGTTCGGATGGACAGAGGTGGCTGAGCCGCACTGACAGTCCTTAACAATTAAAAAATCAAACTCTGAGTGATAGATCGCACTTTTAGGGTCAAATGTGGCAAGGGGGTCGCCAAATATTTCCAAAAACAGGCGAGGGGGTCGCTAAGAATTTGCTGACAAGGGGTCGCACCTTTCAAGGCTAAATAGGTGACTTGGTCGGACCTGTGAGGCCAAAATGAGCGACCTAGTCCCCTTTCTAGGCCCGATAAGAGCGACCTGCTTCGAAAACGGAAATCTTTTTGACCCCGAGTCAGATCCGGCCAACAATAACCTGTACTGTGGCCAAATGGACTTGGATTTGCCTTGTGGAGGCTCGGCAGTAACTCAAAATGTAAATAAACAAGAATCTAAGCTAGATTTTAACAGAAAACTAAGCTCGGGAAAAAACTGAACGAAAAATTGAAATTATGAAAAAATAGACCCAGGGATCCTATGGGATCAACCTGGTATGGTCGCCAGGTCTGTAGCAGTGATTTCTCCCTTGCTACAAGGAAGGAATGGCTACCTTCTGTCTATAAGATGAAAGGATAGGTTCCTGGTGGTGGATGCAGAAAATAAAACAGAAACGAAATAGAACAAAAATTAAGAATAGAAAAGAAACAACCGCTCTACAAACAAGGTTAGGGTTTAGCTCTAATACCCTGCAAGAACATGTTAGAAAACTTGCAAACAAATAATGGAAACCTACAAGCAAAGATGGGTTAGATAAAACTAAATAAACAAGACAAAAACAAGCATTATACCTTCATTTGGTGGAATGGGCCACCATGCACTAGCTTGGAGAAGCACCTCTCTCTCTCTCTTTTGGAAATGGGGGAGCTATGGCTCAATGGAAGGGTGGATGAGAGGGAGTGTGGGTGGCTTGAGAGACAAATGGTCTCAAGGAATCCACTCGGGCAGCATAACAGTATGCAAGGGAGAAGTGTTTTGAGAGTGACCCCCACCCCTCTATTTATAACTTTTTTGCGGCTTTTTAGGGTTTTAAGCCCTTGGTTGGGGCTTTAGCCCTTTTGGGGGATTTTAGCCCCTTCTGCCCTATCTTTAGCTCCTTTTGGGGTTTTTAGATCCTTTGAGGGGTTTTATCCCCTAGGAGAACTATTTAGGCTCTTTTTGGGGGTTTTTAAGCCCTTTTGCTCATTCTTAAGCCTTTTTTAGGGTGTGGGGGTTCAATGGGGTGAAATGAGGGTCGTGCATGGGTGTCCTTGAGTGGTGTAGGACATGTAGAGTTGAGTGAGGGATTTTTTGGGTTAACAATTATCTTTCTAGTGAGAATGCTTACCTTTGGGATGATGATAGTCCTTTCTAATTTTCTTGGTGTGCACTGTGAGAGCTTGATCTTCATTTCCCATCTTTTCTTCTCAAGCTACTATTCAAGCTTCTTCTTGTGAGCATTTGTCATGTACCCCAATTTCAATAACATTTTATGTTTAAGAAAACATTATATTTTACTTTTATTGTAAAGTTTATGACTATTGACCATGTGGGGACAAGGATGATAATAAATAAAAGATTAGACAAATAGCCTAAGGAGGTCGTTGAATGAGTGTCCACTGACCCACTAGGAGAAATAGACTAGGGTGAGAGTAAACTCACACATGGCAGCATCCTCAACCACTTCTATCTGTTGTAAGCAGAAACTTCCCTAATTTTGTCGTCATGTTCCCCAAGAAAGTGGAACAGAGCAGGTGGCTCATTAATTGAAAAACTGACCAAAAAGACCTAGGCATGCATATATCTATCCATCGAATTCAACAGGAGACTATTCAATCATTACCTTGTGAAAATTCTGAAGTTGAAAAAGTGCACAAGATATTCGATGAGGGGAAAGGCAGAAGCAAATTGACTGATTAAGACTGTTTTAAGAACTAGTGCAGCTTGTTAGCTAAGTTCTTTACTACCGAGGACAGAAAGTATGGCTACTAAGTAATTCTGTTGAGTTGCGGGGGTATTTAATCCCATTTCCTCACACAGTGCTTTCATTATGGTGGTTCAGTGGACAGGCTCAAGGGTCCTAAGACAAGCAGTTGAGCTATCTTCAGGAAAAGGTTGGGTGGAACAGGCTCCTTGGGTTGTTCGTCTCTTCTACAAGTTATCAGGTTCAATTGTGTTATCTTATTTATTTTCTGTCAAAGTAAATTACTGGAATGAAAGTAGCCATGTTTAGTTTTGCTATTATTAATTAGATATTATGAATTTGCTAAGTGAAATGCTTAAGGCTGCACTTAATTAAGATAGTCTATTTATATATGGTTATATGAACAAATGAACCTAGAATTAGAAATTATGGAATGATGAGTAAAATTTCCTTTCTGTATTTTTCCAGTCATCTTACGATGAAGTACTCTAGTACATAAGGATTGTTTAGCTGTAGACAGGAATGATTATTACTTAGATAAAATAAATTGAAAACTGCTTTATCATGGAAAGCTTTTACTGTTATTTCGGCTAATTATCATAATGATTCCATTTCTAAGACTTAAATTGTTTTTACAAAAACCACTGAATTTTTTTTACATAGAGTCTTTCATATCAAGCATTTGTAACACAGTCGTAAAACTGTGTATAATATAAAACAATAATAATTTCTGTAATACAACTATCAATTTAGACTTGATAAAGAAAAACCTTACATTATTCCAAACCTTAATTACCTAAATCATAAATCGATAATTCTAGTTATATTAAAGAAATAATGCACAGTTAAACCCCAAAATTGTTTCTTTATAAACCTCAACACAATAAGTTCTTAATAAACAAATAATAGACTGAAAATAGTAGAAATTATAATACCTGTTGTATTATAGTACATTACTCGGTAAACTAATTGTTAGCATTCAGCATAACAATAATACTACTAGTAATATTGTAAAACTGTTTTTTTATAAACCCTACTTTTAAAAGTAAATCTTCGTAATCAGTTACATAAATAGTTATAATTTACTGAATTATATGTATAAATTGCATATATATATTTAGGTTACAGAATAAGTAAAAAGATAAGAAAAAGAAGTGTTAATACCCATTAAGTAAACAATGAATAGTTTATAATAATTGTGGTTCTTTTTATTTTTAACGCACATTTTTCTCTATCTTATTAATTTATAACATATTTACGATTTCTAAACCAAAAATTATCTATGTTTTACAAGAACGGTCAATAAAGGTTAAGGTTCAATAACTATGAGGTAAATTATTGTCAACATTTACTCATTATCCATTCTTTGCAGTCGAAAGGCTTTTTACTTCTACCAAACTCACATCGCCAAGAGGCCATTTTCGTTTACAAAGAACTTAGGGTCAAATACAGGTAAATAATTATTCATATAAAGATTCATAGTTGTGAGGCTTTATGTATTCCAAAAAAAATATTAATTAGGGTTTTTCATAGTATAGTTTTTAAGCAATATACAACCACATTAATTAACACAGTTTCCTCATTTAGAGGTCAAGACTTCGAAACTAGTAAGGGTAAATCTCTTACAAAAGGTTTATAACTAATACATTTAGGATTTTCCTTTAAATACCAAATTGCAAACTAACTCTGTGTAAATGTATGAGTAAACAAAAGACAAATCCTATTTTAAATCATCATACTTATCAGGCCAAAGCTATAAGTCCAGCATTATCAGGTAAAATAATTTTAAATATCTTTAGCGAATTATCCTTTTTATTTTAGATAGAAAACAAAACGATTTAAACCCTAACCAATTTCTCCACATTGATAAAAGAAAGTATCAGTAGATAAATAATTTATCAACGCAGGTTCATTTCAAAACTTAGAAAATATACAAATTGCTGGAAGATTTTAACATTCAAAAACCAGTAAGAATATTATTTTTTTAAACCTAAGTCACTTTTACAAGAGTCGTAGCTCACTAGAGAAACCCCAAGGGTAGTCATTAAAAATGATCTTACGGCCTCCATCTTTAACCAAAACAAAACTATCATCTAACACAAGTAGAATGAACACCACATTAATTAGCCGTAAGCACCATCGGTATCACCGTAAACACAGTCAAAGGAGGGCACCCCAGGGTTGGAACCGAGGCTTACCTGAGCCTTCCACGCTCGTACCATTCAGCTAAAGCATACACCTCCAACATCCGACTATGCAATGCCAAGTTTTGTTCACCTGTCATCAAACAGTAAATGGTTAAAATGTAACTTGGTATATTTTATTAAAGAAAAAGAAGGAACGAATGGAGTTTTCTGTAACCACTTACCAGTTTTCTTTAGCATGGAGTTTGTTGATCAATTATGGGAGCTAGAAGCTTCAGACCTGATATCGCCATGATCAAACATAGATTTACAACTGTTGCAGAACACCCGAGAAGGTCGAGGGCTTCTCGGCCACTCTCCCTTTCAAAAATGAAACTTCATTTGAAACAAAGCGAGTTTTAGGGTAAGGCTTTGATTGTGAGTGCTTAAGGTTAACACTAAAACCCTTCTTCCAATGATTTTTTCCCACATGGACTCCACTATCATCGAAATACTTTTTGGTTTCGATACAGTTTCAAACTTGCAAGTTGAACCTTGCAAAGTATGGGTTATGAAATTAACAAATTTCTATATGTATGTTAAAACCTTGAACCAAGGTTGTATTATTATAATATGCATGTTTTTGGTTAGGTTGTAATGTCATTTTAGACATCGACTTCATGTTTGGTGATATTTTTTAGTCACTCTATAGATGACAATTTAAATAATGATAATTTTAATGCTTAAGTAAGTGTTAGAAGAAGCATGGTTAAAGTTCATAATATTAAATTATTGAGAATATAGTCAACTCCTAGTACTACAACAATTAAAATATGTTTTGGGTAATTGTAAACCATCAAACATATAAAATAGATGCTAGGACAAATAATCATGCTACCCACTTAGATTTCTACCTAGGTAGAAATAGTATTTGTGACAAACCTAGGAGTTCTTACACTTCAGTAATCTAGACAATAAATAGAAGTTGAAGATCTTTCCTAGCTTACTCGTTCAGTCTTCCGAATTATAATTCTCTTACATCGTAAACCTGGAAGTGAGTTTACATGTAAATCCTGTACAAGCATCGGATCTACGTTAGCTTTAAGAAAGCTAAGTAAGCCTCAAGCTAACCTCAATCCCCCTTCAGTAAGAAAAAAAACAACCATCAAAATCATACTTATTCTTACAAACAAACTAATAAACTAAATTTAATAACCTTTAACTTGTTAACTTTTGATAAACTGTTGTATTCAAGACTAAAAATCAATAATATATTGAATAATGTTAGTGGCATGTGACTTACAAGTTAGTAAGTATAAATCTGTAGATTTTAGTTACAGTTAACGAAGCAGTATTAATAACTAAGCTTTTCGTTTTATGTTTAGAATAAAAATTAATCATTAAACTAGTGTTCTTGCTATGAGTTAGCATTTATTATCATATAGAAAAAATTTAAATTTTTATGAATTTTTGGGGATGTTACATGTGGTATCAAAGCACACGTTCAAACATTAGGCCTGAAGTAGCCCAGTGCACGTAAACAAAAAGTAAGAAGAAAGTATGAATATTGATTTATGATCTTTAATGTTGTTGTACATAATATTTTTTGAATTAGATTTGCAGGTATGGAAGGATTTGAAGAGTATGCTGAAGGGAGGTCCCCGTTAAATGAACAAAATAACTTTGAAAGAGAACCTGTTAAGGAAGATCTAACTAATAATTCATCTAAATTACTACAACCAGTTAAGGATTTAAAAACTGAAATGGAGACTGTTAAAAAAGAAAATGAGAGAATCCTAAGAGCTTAGGAGGAACTGAATCAAATACTGCTGGAAAAGTTCAATAACGAAGAAAAGGATAAACAGGTAGAATCTGACACTACGTCCTATCAACATAAGAGTAAAAGGTCAAAACACTCTAAAATTGAAAACAGTTCTTCTTCTGAAATTAACGGTAACTCATACAGAAAGAAACACCAGTATTCAAGTGACAGTAGCAAGAGTAATTATCGCTCTAGAAAGAAGAAGCACAAGCCCTATGAAGAAATTTCAGTGGAGTTCAAAAAGATTAAACCACCAACTTTTAATGGTGAAACAGAAAAATGAGAGGAAACCGAAGCATGGATGACCGGAATTAAAAAGTATTTCCAGATATATAACTATTCTAATCATTTAAAAGCAAGAATGGCAATTTATAACTTAACTAGAAAAGCCGACATTTGGTGGCGGGACATAAAACGAGTTAAAGGCATAAAAGAGAAAAATATAAACTGGAGCACTTTTAAAAAGTATTTTAAAAAGAAATTTCTATCGGAACAATATTATGAAGAATGAGCTAAATAATTTTATGATCTAGGGTTGGGAACCATGAGTATGAAAGAGTTAAATAGTAAATTTTTAAGCTTACTACGATACATGCCTTATAATGTTGATGAAAAACCCAAGGTACAGCGGTTTCTGAGTTGTTTACCTTTTCACATTAAGGACAGAATTGTATATGATAATCCCAAAACTCTTGAGGAGGCCATGCGAAAAGCAAATTTCTGCTATGAGCAGAACTGAAAAAGGGAGAACATGCCAAACTGGAAAACAAAAAGGTCAAATAATTTTGAACAAAGAAAGAAAGGTTTCACACCTAATCATAATTTTGGGCATATTAACTCACACAAATTTCCTAACAAAAATTTTCAAGGAAATAATTTCAAAAGTATCTCACAGCAAAACCCTATTGTCACAAGAAATAAAGAATTTACAAATAATCACATCAACTACGTTAAAAATAACGAACGTAAGGAACATGTAAAATGTTGGGAATGCCAAGGACCTCACTATGCATCAGTCTATCCTAATAGAAAGAAGACCGTCAACAACATTCATACTGTGCAGGAAGAAACATCGATTGGTGATTTAGAAAGAGGGATGCCCAGAATCAATGCAGCGTTGGAAAACAGATAGGCTAAATATCAAACATCCATGGTGGAAGTAGAAGGTATGCTGAACCATAAACCCATTTCTATTTTAATTGACCCAGGAGCTATCCTGAGTTGTGTCTCTCCTAGTTTAGTAGAGAAAAGTAAACTACCAGTAGATAAATTTGCAAAGTCATCGCTGGTTCAATTAACAACAAGAGCAAAAAGAAGAGTAATTGATTCTGTAAAAGACTGTACATTATTTATGAATCAGTTTGAAACTTCTGTAAAATTGGATGTACTTCCGTTAGGCTTTTATGACGTATTAATTGGAATGGATTGGTTGGAACAACATCGTGTAGTGTTAAATTGTTTTGATAAAACCTTTACTTGTTTAAATAACGAAGGAGAAACGGTTACAGTAAAAGGAATCCCTAGGAAAACAACAATCAAATAGATTTCTTTCTTACAACTAAAAAGGGTTGTTCGGAAGGGGTGTAAAGCTTCTGCTGTAACTATAACTAATGAAGAATACATCAATAAGGAAGACAAACTAAAATTAGAAGATATACCAATTCTGAGAGGATATTCAAATGTATTCCAGAGGAAATTCCGGGACTGCCTCCGAAAAGAGAGCTGGAGTTCACTATAAAGCTAGTACCTGGTGTGGTGCCTAACTCAAAAGCTCCTTACCAGATGAAAATCTTGGAGCTTAATGAACTAAAATCGCAATTAAAATAATTGATAGATAAGAAGTATATAAGACCAAGCATGTCTCCTCGGGGAGCACTAGTCATTTTTCGTTAAAAAGAAGGACTGTACTCTGCACTTATGCATTGACTACCATCAGCTTAATAAGATGACAATTAAAAATAGATACCCGTTTCCTCGCATAGACGATCTATTTGATTAGTTGCGTGGAGCAACAATATTTTCAAAAATTGACTCAAGATCCGATTATCATCAAGTCTAGATTAAGGATGAGGATATTTTCAAGACGGATTTTAGGACTCAATATGGTCACTATGAGTTTGTTGACATGCCATTTGGGTTAACTAATGCCCCGACAGTCTTCATGTGCTTAATGAACAACGTATTACATAAATATCTAGATAAGTTTGTAGTAGTTTTTATTAATGATATTTTATTTTATTCTAAGACTAAATAAGAACATGAGGAACATTTAAAAATCATTTTACAAGTGTTAAGGGAACATCAGCTTTATGCCAAGTTTAGTAAATGCGACTTCTTCAAAGATAAAATACAATACTTGGGTCACGTAATAACCAAAGATGGGATCTCGATATACCCAGATAAGATCAAAGCAATTAATGAATGGTTTGTCCCAAAAGATGTGACTGATGTACGGTCATTCATGGGGATCACCAGTTATTATCGAAGGTTCATTGAGATTTTCTCAAGGATCACAAATCCCATAACTTCTCTACAGAAGAAAGGAAAGAAATTTGTATGGGATCAAAAATGTGAAGAGAGTTTTAAGAAATTAAATCGATTGTTAACTACTGCACCGAATTTTATAATTGTGGATCCTAAAAAGGACTTTGTTGTATGCACTGATGCATGCAACGATGGCCTTGTTGGAGTCTTAACTCAAGAAGGACGCGTCATAGCGTACAAGTCCAGGAAACTTAAAATTCATGAGAAAAATTACGTTACTTACAATCTAGAATTGGTTGTCATGATACATGCATTAAAGATGTGGCGCCATCACTTGATCGAGTGAAAAATTATTTTAATGACAGATAATAAGGGTTTAAATTATCCATTGGATCAACCAAATTTAAACGCAGGGCAAGCTATGTGGCTAGCTTTCCTTAGCGAGTACAATTTCAAGATTCAACATATCAAGGGACAGGAAAACAAGGTAGCTGATGCTTTGAGCAGAAACGTAAGATTAAATTTTATGGCAACAATCAATACTTATGAAACAGATTTAGAAGATCAGCTCGAAGAAGGGGTAAGATTGGATGAAAATTACCGAAAATTGCAAGCTAAAGTGGCAGAAAATGTAATTGAAAGTTCAAATACAGGTTATAGTCTAAATGAAAAGGGGTTAATACTTTACAAAAATAGTTTGTATGTACCTAACATACCTAAAGTTAAATTGCTAATTTTAAATGAAATATATAACAGTCCTTATTCTGGACACCATGGCTATCAAAAGACAATAACTATGTAACGGGAAAATCACTTTTGGCCGAATATGAAGAATGAGTTGGCATAATATATTACTAGATGTTTTGAATGTCAACAGGTTAAGACTGCACATCAGCATCCAGCCAGGTTATTACAACTGTTACCAATTCCTAGCTGGAAATGGGAAATAATCAACATTGATTTCATTACAGGTTTGCCTAGAAATCAAAACCTGAATGATTCTATAATGGTATTTGTTGACAAACTCAGTAAGGCAGCCCATTTTATACCAGTAAAGACCACTCATAAGGCTGCTAATATTGCTGAAATATTTATGAAACAAATTTTTCGTTTACATGGAATTCCAAAAGTTATAATTTCTGACAGGGACTCTAAATTCATGGAAAACTTCTGGAAATCTTTATTTAAAGGTTTAAATACTACTTTAAATTTTAGTACATCTTTTCATCCACAGACGGATGGGAAGACTGAAAGGGTAAATCAGATTTTGGAAGATATGTTAAGGATGTACGTTACAGAACATCCAAGTAAATGGGAGGACTACTTACACTTGGTTGAGTTTGCATACAACAACCATTACCAAGCTTCATCAAAATTCCGCCCATTTGAGATTCTGTATGGTAGAAAATGCAATACTCCCATCTCATGGAGCAACCCCATTGACAAGTTAATACTAGGACCTTAGTTATTAAAGGAGATGGAATTAATGGTGAAGTAGGTACAAGGTAATTTGAAGGTTGCACAAGACAGACAGAAGAGTCAATCGGATCTTAAACGAACTCTGAAAGAGTTCCAGGTGGGCGAGCATGTTTTCATTAAGGTAAAACCTAAAAAGAGTTCTTTAAAGTTAGGGAGTTGTGCTAATCTAGCACCCAAGTACTGTAGGACTTTCGAAATATTGTCTAGAGTTGGACCGGTGGCATACCAATTGGCCTTACCACCGAATCTTAAAGTTTATAATGTTTTTCATATTTCTGTTTTAAAAAGATATGTACATGATGCTACTCATGTGATAAATTGGAATGATGTGCAGGTGGAACGCGAAGGATATTTTCTGGTGGAACCCGATTGTATCCTCGATAAGAGGGAGATCTTGCTTCGTAATCGTACCATTGGGTAGGTGAAGGTGCAATGGAAGCACCTTAGTCCAAAAGAAGCAACCTGGGAATTGGAGAGTCATATGCGGGCAACATATCCAATTCTGTTCCAGGGCAGCTCTAAGGATGACGAATAAAGCAACATAGAGGACAATGTTGGACTTAAGGGGGGGTGTATGCCACGTACCCCAATTTCAATAACATTTTATGTTTAAGAAAACATTATATTTTACTTTTATTGTAAAGTTTATGACTATTGACCATGCGGGGTCAAGGATGACTGTAATTAATTATGTTGAATATTTTATTAGTTAATAAATAAAAGATGAGACATATGACCTAAGGAGGCTGTTGAATGAGTGTCCACTGACCCACTAGGAGGAATAGACTAGGGTGAGAGTAAACTGACACATGGCAGCATCCTCAACCACTTCTAGCTGTTGCAGGGGGCAAATTCCCTATTTTTGTGGTCATGTTCCCCAAGAAAGTGGAACATAGCAGGTGGTTCATTAATTGAAAACTTGACCAAAAAGACCTACACATGCATATATCTATCCATCGAATTCAGCAGGAGGCTATTCAATCATTACCTCGTGAAAATTATGAAGTTGAGAAAAGTGGACAAGAGATTCGATGAGGGGAAAGGCATAAGTGGATTGAGTGATTAAGACTGTTTTCAGAACTAGTGCATCTTCTTAGCTGAGTTATTTACTGCTGAGGACAGAAAGTACTGCTGCTAAGTACTTATGTTGAGTTGCAGGGATATTTAATCCCATTTTCTCACATAGTGCATTCATTCTAGTGGTTCAGTGGACAGGCTCGAGGGTCCTAAGACAAGCAGTTGAGCTATCTTCAGGAAAAGGTTGGGTGGAAAGGGCTCCTTGGGTTGTTTGTCTCTTCTACAAGTTATCAAGTTCCATTGTGTTATCTTATTTATTTTTTGTCAAAGTAAATTACTGGAATGAAAGTAGCCATGTTTAGTTTTGCTATTATTAATTAGATATTACGAATCTGCTAAGTGAAATGCTTAAGGCTGCACTTAATTAGGAAAGTCTATTTATATATGATTATATGAACAAATGAACCTAGAATTAGAAATGATGGAATGATGAGTAAAATTTATTTTATGTATTTTTCCACTCATCTTATGATGAGTACTCTAGTACAGAAGGATTGTTTAGCTGTAGATAGGAATGATTATTACTTAGATAAAATAAATTGAAAACTGCTTAATCATGGAAAGCTTTTACTGTTATTTCAGCTAATTATCATAATGGTTCCATTTCTAGGACTTAAATTGTTTTTACAGAAACCACTAAAATTTTTTTACATAGAGTCTTTCATATCAAGCTTTTGTAACGCAGTCGTAAAACTGTGTATAATACAAAACAATAATATTTTATGTAATACAACTATCAATTTAGACTTAATAAAGAAAAACCATACATTATTCCAAACCTTAATTGCCTAAATCATAAATCAGTAATTCTAGTTATATTAAAGAAATAATGCAAACTTAAACCCCAAAATTGTTTCTTTATAAACCTCAACACAATAAGTTCTTAATAAACAAATAATAGACTAAAAATAGTAGAAATTATAATACCTATTGTATTATAGTAAAATACTCAGTAAACCAATTGTTAACATTCAACATAACAATAATACTACTAGTAATATTGTAAAACTGTTTTTTTTTATAAACCGTATTTTTAAAAGTAAATCTTCGTAATCAGTTACATAAATAGTTACAAGTTACAGAAATAGATATAAGTTACAGAAATATATATAAGTTACAGAATTATATGTATAAATTGCATATATATATTTAGGTTGCAGAATAAGTAAAAATATAAGAAAAAGAAGTGTTAATACCCATTAACTAAACAATGAATACTTTATAGTAATTCTGGTTCTTTTTATTTTTAACGCACATTTTTCTTTATGTTATTAATTTATAACATATTTACGATTTCTAAACCAAAAATTATTTGTGTTTTACAAGAACGGTCAATAAAAGTTAAGGTTAAAAAACTATGAGGTAAATTATTGTCAAATTTTACTCATTATCCATTCTTTGCAGTCGAAAGGCTTTTTACTTCTACCAAACTCACATAGCCAAGAGGGCATTTTCGTTTACAAACAACTCAGGCTAAAATAGGGGTAAATAATTATTCATATAAAGATTCACAGTTGCGAGGATTTATGTATTCCAAAAGAAATATTAATTAGGGTTTTTCATAGTATATTTTTTAAGCAATATACAACCACCTTAATTAACACGGTTTCCTCAGTTAGAGGTCAAGACTTCGAAACCCGTATGGGTAAATCTCTTACATAAGGTTTATAACTAATACATTTAGCATTTTCCTTCAAATACCAAATTACAACTAACTCTGTGTAAATGTATGAGTAAACAAAAGACAAATCCTATTTTAAATCATCATACTTATCAAGCCAAAGCTATAAATCCAACATTATCAAGTAAAATCCTTTTAAATATCTTCAACGAATTATCCTTTTTATTTTTAATAGAAAACAAAACAATTTAAACCCTAACCAATTTCTCCACATTGATAAAATAAAGTCTCAGTAGATAAATAATTTATCAATGCAGGTTCATTTCAAAACTTAGAAAATACACAAAATGCTGGAAGATTTTAACATTCAAAAACCAGTAACAGTATTTTTTTTAAACCTAAGTCACTTTTACAAGAGTTGTAGCTCGCCACAAAAACCCTAAGGGTAGTCATTAAAAATGATCTTACAGCCTCCATCTTTAACCACAACAAAACTACGATCTAACACAAGTCGAATGAACACCACAGTAATACGTCGTAAGTACGATCGGTATCACCGTAAACACAATCAACGAAGGGTACCCTAGGGTTGCAACCGAGGCTTACCCGAGCCTTTCACGCTCGCACCATTCAGCTAAAGAATACACCTCCAACATTCGACTATGCAATGCCAAGTTTTGGTCACAAGTCATCAAACAGTAAATCGTTAAAGCGTAACTTGGTATATTTTATTAAAGAAAAAGAAGGACCGAATGGAATTTTTTGTAACCACTTATCATTTTTATTTAGCATGGAGTTCGTCGAATAGTTATGGCAGTTGGAAGCTTCAGACCTGCTATCACCACGATCAAACAAAGATTTACAACTATTGTAGAATAGCTAAGAAGGCCAATGGTTTGTCGACCACTCTCGCTTTCCAAAATTAAACAACATTTGAAACAAAGTGAGTTTTAGGGTAAGGCTTTGATTGTGAGTGCTTAGGGTTAACACTAAAACCATTCTTCCAACGATTTTGTCCCATGTGGACTCCACTATCATCAAAATACTTTTTGGTTTCGATATAGTTTTAAACCTACACGTTGAACCTTGCAAAGTATGGGTTATGAAATTAACAAATTTCTATATGTATTTTAAAACCTTGAACCAAGTTTATATTTTTATAATATGCATGTTTTTGGTTAGGTTGTAATGTCATTTTAGACATCGAATTCATGTTTGGTGATATTTTTTGGTCACTCTATAGATGCCAAGTTAAAAAATGATAATTTTAATGCTTAAGTAAGTGTTAGAAGAAGCATGGTTAATGTTCATAATATTAAAGTATTGAGCATACAGTCAACTCCTAGTACTACAACAATTAAAATATGTTTTGGGTAATTGTAAACCATCAATCATATAAAATAGATGCTAGGACAAATAATCATGCTACCCTCTTAGATTTCTACCCAAGTAGAAATAGTCTTTGCGACAGACCTAGGATTTCTTACACTTCAGTAATCTAGACAATAAATAGAATTTGAAGATCTTTCCTAGCTTACTTTTTCAGTCTTTCGAATTACAATTAGCTTACATCGTAAACCTGGAAGTGAGTTTACTTGAAAATCCTTTACAAGAGTCGAATCTACATTAGCTTAAAGAAAGCTAAGTAAGCCTCGGGTTAACCTCAAGCCCCCTTCAGTTCAAAAAGAAAACAACCATCAAAAGCATACACATTCTTACAAACAAACTAATGAACCGAATTTAATAACCTTTAACTTGTTAACTTTTGATAAACTCTTGTATTCAAGACTAAAAATCAATAATTTATTGAATAAGGTTAGTGGCATGTGACTTACAAGTTAGTAAGTATAATTATGTAGTTTTTAGTTACAGTTAACCAAGCAGTATTAATAACTAAGTTGTTCGTTTTATGTTTAAAATAAAAGTGAATCATTAAACTAGCGTTCTGTCTATGAGTTAGCATTTATTATCATATAGAAAATTTTTAAATTTTTATGAATTTTTGGGGATGTTACAACATTCCTCCCACAGCCTACTGAAAGTGATTAGCTTCCTTCTAGCACAAATCCCTTGAATGAAGGAGTCCCATGACCCAGGGAGACCACTCAAGGTGGTCATCACAATTTTTGCATTCTCCACTTCTTCATCCACTACTTCAAGTTGTTCTTTAATTTGAGAGACCCTTGTAAAGTATGACTGTATGGTCTCTACATTATGGATCTTCACATTCTTCAACTGGTTCATCAAAGTCATCTTTTGATTTATGTTCTTCCCTTCAAATAGCTTGGTCAAGGAATCAAACATCTCTTTAGGTGTCTTTAGGGAAGACACTTATGGTATAAGGTGATTCTTGATAGAATCAGCAATAATTCTCTTAGCCTTGACCAAGTTCCTCTTGTGTAAGGCCTTAGCCTCATCTCCCTCTGGAACTGGAACCTCTTCACTGATGTAGGTGTTCAATTCATTTTCTTCAAGAACCAGTGAAATCCTATACTTCCATGCTCGAAAGTTTTTAGCTCCTTCAAGATTTTCATAAAGATTGGTGTGATGAGACATCTCAACTGAGAATCTCAAATGGAAATACAAAATCTTTAGATATTTCCAATTTGAGATGTTGGAATTGGATTTGGAGCTGATCTTCGGCAGTGTTGGTTTTCTGATTTGGGGGCAAATTAGGGTTTGAATTTCCTGAAGTTCTACCCAACCAAAAACTTCAATCTTGGTCTCTAAACTTCGGTTTTGAGGAGGAGAGCAATCCTATGTTGGGCTCACTAAAAAATCCTCTTTTGTGAAAAGCAATAATTTCTCGTTGTAGTGGCAAGTTAAAAACTGAAAATGCTCAGAATCAGATTCTGCTTCGACATAAAGATGCGCCCTTCAATGGAGAAATAACCTAGCCCCCTTTTGATGATGATCTGTGGAGAGAGACCCAAAAAATAAGAATCCCTAGATTCTGCAGCTACACAATGTCTTCTTCTCAGGTTAGCTCTAATACCATGTTAGATTTTTATCATTTAAGATTTAAGCAATATGATCTTAGGATCTTATCGGAGAGAATAACATGCACAGAAATAATCACAAGAGACAAGAGACACAAAGAGTTTTCCTCAGGGAAATTGTAAAGGAGAAAACCCCACAACTTCCTCAAAGATAGAATGAGCACCAATGGAAAAAGTAAAACCCAAATACAAAAAGATGATCTCTGACAGTTGTTCTCTCTCTCACTTGAGCGAGCTTCTCTTCTCTCACTCATGCACTACAGTTGAGTGAGTGTGTGTTACAAATAGAGAGGCTCACTCTATATTTATACTAGTTTTCGACTTGACAATTACTTACCAGGTCTGACTTCACTAAGAGATTCTAATAACCCTTGTGCCCCTCAACTATGGGGACTTTTCCCCCCAATCAACAAAGGAGGGTTAACCTCTATGACTTTACATGACTTGATTACATTAATGATTCTCCCGATAGGAACATCGGGGTACAATGAAATACAATACATAATATATACAAGTGAAAACATTCTGAAGTTACAAATACATCAACACCTTCAACATCTCAAACCTCCCTTTAGCGATGGGCTTCATCAAATCTTGCAAATTATGCATCTGATGGAACATACTCAAGAACCGCTGCTCCCTTTTGAACTCTATCTCTGAGGAAATGGTATTGAATATTTATGTGCTTGGAGAAAGCATGAAATATTAGATTTCATGCTTTTTAGAGATTTTGATACAACTCTAACTGTTACAATATAATATCATGTGCTTCAACATTTGATCGATAAACTCTACTATCAATTTGTGAAGGGCCATATGGCTTGACAACTAGAGTAGCTAGCTGCTATAAGTATATACATTGCTTTTGTTGAATTGAGTGCAATTGTTGCCTGCTTCCTACTGAATCTTTCTAGCTCTTGCTACCAAGTCAGAATTAATAAACCATGCAACATCAACTCATCATCTCCAACACTCCTCAACCCAATATGAATTGTGCCTTTCATGTATTGGAGCACATGCTTTGCTATAATTCAATGAATTTTCCTAGGTTCAACGATGAACTGGATCGAAGTATTAACCGCAAAATATATACCATATCAAGTTTGATATTTACTAGATACATAAGGGAACCAATCAACATTCTATAAACAAAAAGTATCTACCAACGCTGATTACTCAATTTATAACTTCAGATTTGGAACCATGAGTGGCCAAGGGTATGCAATCCAAGATTTAAAATCTCTTCAATATATCAACTGTGTACTTACCTTACCCAAGGAATATCTCATTTGTATCTTCCAAATGTCTATATCTAGAAAAAATGCACAAGGCCTATGTTAGTCATGTCAAATTCTCAGGCCAACTTTGTTTTACACGATGCAATGAGCTTCTTTGAACTACCTATAAGTGTCAGGGCATCTACATAGGACCAAGACAAGCATATTGATTTTATCAAATAAGTAATAAAGGTTAGGATCTGCAATATTCTTGGTGAAGTTGCTTATCAATCCTAGAGCACCATGCACAGGCTATCCTCCTCAATTATAGCATCAAGAAAAGTAGTTTTTACATCCATCTAGTGTATAGACCAACCAAAAATTGATGCTAAAGCATAATGGTTTTGATGGAATTATATTTGGCAACTGTAGAAAATGTCTTATGATAGTCAATTCCATCTCTTTGGGAGAATCCTCTTGCTATGAACTTGGCCTAGATTTGAAATACAATCTTTGTTGTGAATTTTATATATCTTTTTTTAAATACACAGTAAATGTCGCTATATCAACGTACTTTTGGTCCTATAGCAACATAGAAATGTTACTATGGAAATGAATCAGTTCTTAGTCGCTTCTAAGTTACGACAAACGCTCATCGCTACAGTGACAAGTTGTCATCTTTATAACGACAATAGATCATTTCTATAGCAACAGACAATGACTTGGCTATTTCTTGGTGTCAACATAATTTTATGTCTATAGCAACGAGTTGTCATCGCTATTGCAACCAACCTTTGTCGCTATTACGACTAATGTGCGTCACTAAATCGAAGCGATATGAAATAGTATCTTGATTTTATGACAAACTTTTGTCGCTGCTATGACGAAATATAAAAATTCCCTCATTTTTGCGACAATCTTTCGTCGCTATAGCAACGCTCAAACGACATAATTTGACATAGTCACTTGTTTTTCCATGATAAATCGTGGTTATAGCGACGTGAAACCGTGGCTATAATGACACATACACATCACTATATCGACGCCTATTGCTTTTTAAATTGAAATCCACAAACGCCATGCGTTATTGATGTTATGTCGCTATACCGACAGAATATTCGAAGAGTGGCTAATGCGATGAAAATTTAGGCTTCTAAACGTCGCTATAGCAACGGAGATGTGTTGCTATAGCAACAATTTTCCATGGGAAAAAGGTTCACATGTACTAATGGTTTATTGAAAACTGAAAGAGAGTATCATTATCTATTTCTATTATCTTTATCTCCCCTTGTACCAGCAATACGCCCTCTTTAGAAAGGGAATTTGTAACACTATTTTTTTCATGTAAATGTGTGAATAAGTGAAATCATCAAAACTTTAAATAATATGAAAGACTTTATTCAAGAGAGGATCTAATTGTATATTCCTACAACTCTGAACACCTTTGATCCAACTAATAATAAGCATATAATTTCCATAATATTGAAAATCCCGACAATTTCTTTCCACTGCGAATTACATGAGGTTTTTTAGCACCAACAAGTCGCCATAATTTTTAAATCTTAAACCGAACCCCACTTTCATTTTGAGATGACGTGACTCTAATAGGTAAAGGATTGCTCCCCCACCACAACGGGACTGGTTGCATTGGGATGAACTGTCAAAAAAGGCCCACATGATATCCTTGTTTATCTAGGGATCCTTGACAGTGAGCGATGGGGTAGAGTCTTTATTTTATGGAAAGAATAATAGAATGCTAATATTGTTAATAGCCACAACATTTTGGCACACATAATGATCCTCGAATATGGCATTATTCTAAGCGATGCAAAGACCCCAAGTAATGAGCAGAGGGAGCGCAATAAAAGGCTTGTTTGGAGGCTAAGACATCCAACTCTAAAAAGAGTTTACAAGAGGCTCACCCTGCGATCATTAAGGTACCCCCAACAACCTCGTAACCTCAACCAAAACCATTTTTAGAATGGATAGTGAAGAAACAAATGAATCTAAGTTCTTGATTCATTCTTGTACAAGACACACCAACACAGACCTTCAAAACATATTCATTGGAGTTTGTCCCAAGTTGGGACCTTATTTTATACAAGACACAAAGTAAGAAACTAAGAATTTGTTGGGATATTCATCTTACAAAGGCATTTCCACTGCCAGCATGCTTCTTTGTTGAAAAACACCTCATTAAGATGATTATACCCTTCCTTACACGCCAGCTTTGTCATGCACCCAATCCAACTCATCTTCTCGATCCAAAATTTGAATATGAGAGGATTTTAATGTTTCACTATAATTGTCCTATATGTTTGATAATTCATCATTCAAATTAAGATACCGACTCGAAATCCAACCTTGAGAGAAGAGATTAGTTGTAGTAGGATCCACAATCTAATGTAGGTGAAAATACAAACAATCATGAAGGAGAGACATTAGATTTAAAGTGAGAATATGATGTTGATCACTACTAGCCCATGGGTCATTCCCAATCCTCAAATTTCATACATTTCCTACTCACCGTGTAATCCCATCCCCAACGAGGTCAAAAGAGAGACAAACAACTTTCCAAATGACAGAAGCATTGGGATGACTTTCATTGGAGTTTGGACCTAGTCTAATAATAAAATTGGGGCTATATATTTTGGTATCATCAATATGATACATAAGTTATTCAACTTCAATAACCTCGACACACATTTGGCTGCCAACGCCTTTGAAAAATGGAAAATTGTTTTAATACCCCATCCTCCCAAACCCTTAGGAGCTGCAATTCTTTCCCAACAGACCCATGGGATTACATAATGGTATTGATTACCTTGCCAAAGAAAACAAAAGCACACTTTATGAACGACCTCTAGAGTACCTTTTGGGATCCAATAGAGATACATATAGTATACAGGAATGGCCTCCAAAATAGATTTAACAAGCATGAGGTGCCTAGCTTTGGAAAACCACTTATGACTCCATACTTGTAATCTCTTCTCTAGCTTTATAATAATCCATTCTTAGTGCTTCTTTTGATAATTGCTTAGATTCAAATAGAAACCCAAATATTTGAAGCCATCCTCCAGATCAAGAAACGAGAAAGCAAATAAAGACTAGTAATGGTGGATTTCACCATTGGTCATATTAAAGAAGGATAAAGAGGACTTCCTATAATTGATAGGCATTCTAGTAGCACACGAAAAAAAATTCCAAGGCCTCGGCCAATGTGTCTACATATCTAATGGAACCATCAGAGAAAATGAGAATGACATATACAAACAATAAATGAGAGATAAACACAACATGAGAGATCCTAACCTTCGTGAAGATACCCGACTGTTTGGTATTCATTATTCAAAATTGTTCTGTTGAGGCTTTATGCTACCATAATAAAGAGATGAGGAGACAAAGGACAACACTAGCATAATCCTCTTTCCTTTAGAGGTGATGTTATTATTTTATTTTTAACAAGAGCGAGTAGGGTTTTTATTATTTATTAAAAGGAGTAAAGATTTTCAACAAAACAAAAATACATAACATAATATCAAGGCATCTTCCTTGAAAATCTAGTTTGAGTCTGAAGGAGCTTTGCAAAATTTCAAGCTTTTTGTTCTGACTACTGACATCTACTTCTAAGGCTCTGGGCTTAAATTGCCTTACAAAATTTCCTAGAAAAACTATACAAGAAAAATCCATTAAAACATTCTAAAAGTGGAAGTGAGGAACTTGGTATTCAATTTTGATATGGGGAGGAGCAATTGATGATGGTTATGCCTCCTCCTTCTCTTTAGCTGAACCTTAATGTCTGCAACTTCCTTTTCCAGAGTTTCCATTTTGGCTTTCATTTCATTAGCTTTGTCCCGTTGTTGCTCCATCTTATCTGCTAGTAGACCCAATTGCAATTGAAAATTCCTCTTCTCCTCCATCCTATGTTTTTAATCCTCTTAGTGCCACTCTTCTACGTCTTTCTCTTTCTCTCATTTCATGCTCTATCCATCTAATCGACTAGATAATTCTAAGAATATTCTTTTTTACCTTTTAATCCAACATTCGACACAACAATAACATACATGCATTCCATCATCTCTATCCATGTTCAGAGAAGAAAAGTCAAAGCACACTTTATTTGTCCAATGGTGCAACTCAGACCAGAATGCTCTCTTTCTGTGGAAACCAACAAATCATGGAGATGGTGAGGGGTTTGCTTTTATATTTCATTTTTCCATTCCCATCAAGTGTCATCATATTTTTTCTCTTGAATGAAATTGCAAAATTATTTGGACCCATATTAAGCATTAAGAGCAATTTAATGTGCAAGAGAGCCACTTGCCGTAATCTGGCAATATAAACACTCCACACGATCTCTCCCACGGCCTCATGATGACGAATGGTGCAAGGAGGCAACACCAAACTTTTATCCTTAGGTTAGAAATTTCATAAGGAACTTTAGTCCCCAAATTAACCTTCAAATTAAATCTCCTTTGGAATTGCTCCATATTGCACCTCTGTCTATTGATTTTGAAAGCTTCCTACAATTATTTTCATTGCATGATTGGCCAAAGAGTCTGCATGTTTATTTTTGTTTCTTAACAGGTGACAGAGATCAACTAATTGGAACTCAATTAGGTTTCTCCATATTTTTAGTTAAATCCTTGCTAAGGAAGTATTGTGCAAAGGAGAATGAAACTTAGTAGCTCTGATTGTTGTACAAGAGACTCCAAGAATTATAGCGTCAAAGATCCTCTTCTCGATTATCACCTTAGTCCCCATCTAAAGTGTCAACATCTCAACTTGATTGTTTGACTCTATTCCAAGACTCCATGAGAGTGATTCAACAACGTTTCCTCCAGTGTCAGAGAGAACACCTCCCACACCTGCCGCCCCGAGAAATGGCGTTACCATTATTAATGATTTAATTAAAATATGTTTCAACATTATAATAATAGCAATCCATTTTTAGGATTAACCATGATTTTCTCTAATTACATTTAATATGTAGACGTAAATGCAAATTAGAAGTTCATGATAAATTCCTAAGAACAAATATTTATTATAGGGGAATGAAATGCATTATATTATTAAAATAACTTTTATAATTATTTTAAATATAATAAGGATATTAGATGTTAAATATTTCTCTTTTTACATTAACTGTAAATATGACAGTAATTGTACTGTGAGGAAGAAGTTATTATTGGTGTTTTTTAATAAATGCCTCTCATAGTTTTTCAAAATAAATATCCATAATATTATTCACGATTTAATATGCAAGATGTTTATACACAATATAAAATTGGAGGAATAATTATTTTATACTCGTCTAACAAACACAGACAGTCACATCTAATATCACCTAACATCATCTAAGATAAACATTTAATAATTACATTTAAAATCACTTAACATCGTCTAACATATCATCATCATCATCATGAACAATAATATCAAATTCATGATACATGCCAAATATACATCTCAAGTCCAATAAATGCTATGAGAAAGTTGGTCCACCTCCAAACCAAAGGCATCAATACCTCTGTCAGTAGAGCTAGAGACATCGAAACCTCCACTAGTAGAGAAAAAGACATCAATACCTATGCCAAGAAAAAAAGTAGACTCAAAAGCATCATACATATCTCCATGAATATCAATCTCTCTCGATGTGACCATCCTATAAAGAATTAAGATGAATGGAGTAGAAGATGGTGGATATTCAACTCACCAAGGAGGAGAGGGTGTTTTGTCAACTTGTGGATGAGTTAGATATGGTGGTGGGTCAACTAGGTGTGGAAAATAAGATGGTGACCGATTGTCACAATGAGGAGGAGGAGAAGATGGAGGAAATTGTGGGCTATTGGCTCGGTGAGGAGATGGTGTCCGGTTGAATCCATGAGGATAAGGAGGAGAATCATGACTCTCTTGATCAGGTACAGTAGAGGAAGGATGAATATCATGGCCATCCCTCCTCCTAGATAGAAGGATGGTTGCACCGAAGATACAACACATTAAAAACATCATATCATTTGGAAGAATCCTCCATATATTTACGAGCTTTAACATCTTGCATGATCTCCTGAACATGTACATGGTGGACTCCCTACCGAGCCAACGATGTAGATAGCCAATATACCAACTCCCAGTAGAATCTAGAATCCGACCTATGTTTCATGCTAGGTCTCTGGAACTGAAAAAATGCTTGATCAGGATAAGCCATCTTCGTCTCCAGTACCTAGGGAAGCCCTTCCCCAACATAAGTGCCAATATTTGTAAAATATATAGTACACAACAATAATTAGACAATTTCTTTAAACAATTTAAAGAAATTGTTACAATAAATTACATTTACATTAAGTAAGATAATATAATGCAACTAAATTAATTAAAACATAATGCTAATATTCTCTCTGGCATCTGGTTTCTCATCCGGGGTGAAAAGGATGTTTGGTCATTCTCACCAATCCTCGCTGGCAAGTAACTACAATGTCTATGAGTTGATCCTACCTAGAAGCTCCAACTAGCCCCTCCTTGGCATCATCTCTCCCCACACGTGCATACGCACCTCAGTCATCATCCCAAGAGGGCAGCGATATAATGATCTCTTAACGACTGGAAACCTCTAAAAATATAATCAAAAGGGAAGTTGACCCTCCCCTCAAACTATGCATGGCATTGATCAAAATCAAAACAAAGCTGCTACAAAAAATGGTAAACCACTGAATGCATTTAGGTATACGTAGTAAAGAATATACATAATATAACATATGGTGGCTAATGCACTTCCCATTAGTGGTGAAGTGGGAGATTTTTGTCACCAAAGTGAGAGGCACCTCACCTCCTCTTCATTGAAACAAACTATATCAAGTTGTCCACCAGAAGCTTGAAAATAAGTAGGGTTAGTGACTTGGTCACTGATATATATATGTCACTAAGTGAGCTAACTCTTTGTTGCAACACCGGGTGGGACATAAGGAATCTAGGGAAAATCATCCCTTCTCCTAGATAGTCATTGATGAAGTGGATGTCCTCCTTTGTGGTTTGGAACCACAGATCTGGAATAAGATGAAATAACTATTTATTTCGATCACAGTGACAGATCAATTACAACAACAACGTTGAGTTCCCATTGAGGTATGTAACTTGCTCATAGAACTTAAGGAGGACAACATTCCTCAAGAGATTTTAGGTTTGTGCTATAGTCAGACGAGGGTAAAATATCTCCTATTCTATCTGGCCTCCCACTCCCATACAACATTGTAGAGGTCCATCCACGACTGTTGCAACTCTCACCATTGAAGTATCTGATTTACATATAACTTCCATTACTCTCATTTACATATAGACACATGTAATTATATCTCATTCAATGATCATGTTATTTATTAATATCAGACAATGTTTTTTTCCCAAAATATATGAATTTAATGAGTAGTGCATTCACATAATGCTAAATCATCATGTCAGTGCTTTTGTATATAAAACACATTGCGACCGGTGCAGCCACATAACAATAAAGCACTAAGTGATTTTTGTATATATATCTCACTGGGGATGGCGCACTAGAATAAAATAAATGCACTAAATACACAAACCAAATATACAGGCATTATCCTCGGACGCAGGAGCCACAAAGGACACACGACCGACTTCGATTGCCATGGCAGTAGGTGTTGGTCACGCGACGATGTCATGTATTAATGCCATAGATGGCATCATGTAGACAATTGGGGCTTGATAATGTGGGTAGATAATCTTGGTTGTGGTGGAAGGGGGCTGAATTGTGATCTTAAATAGAAGTGAGGGGGTCATCGATAAAAAGTTAAGTGAATCCAAGGTGACAATGGAGAAGTACAGTGTGTGCTTAGCTTTCATCATGCGAGAGATAATCCTCTTTACTATTTGGGTTTGTTTGGGTTGGTATATAATTCTGGTGGGCATGTTTCGCTCCAACATGATTCATGCTAAGAAACTATGGATGAAAAGAAGGCTCGACGCTCCGTCTAGTTGCAAGGTGGTGATGGCTACTTACTAACGCATGTGCAGTTGCAAGGTGGTGATGGCTACCTACTAACGCATGCACAGTTGCAGGGGGAAGGGAAGCGCATTAATCGAAAGGTTGAGGATACTTTTATGGGGGTGGAATTTATGGATGGGACCCCCCACACATCAATGAAGCTATTGAGAATATGTAAGAGGAAGAGAAGCAGAAGCTGGTGGAAGAATGGGGCATGGAAGCCTGGTTGATCCCTTATTGGATTTTGAGAACAATCTTGGCCATGGCCATGATGGAATGCAGAAGTTTTTGGGACCTCGTCCACAAGGTCATCAACAACCTCAGAGAAGATCTGCAGAGAAATATTGAGGACTTGCATATGGAGAAGGCTCCCTATGGGAGCAGATTGTTGAATGTGACCTTGCCTTTTGTCATCCCGGAGCAGGATTTGCTAGCTCGTTATGAGATCCTCGTGCAGGAGAAAGGTTGTCATTGACAGGAATCCGCTAAGGCTCTATTCTGTTTGGTTTGGTGTTGGATCATTTATGTTGTGCATGCAAGCCAGGGAAAGGTTCTACTTTGTGATGTCCATGAGCCATGATTTTGTTTTGTTACGTTACTCACGTGTCCCTACGATGGCAGCGACTCTTTTGGGCAGGCAATGACCGATTTTATGCAGCATCCATTGGATCGGAATTGGGATATGAACTGGAACTTTTTTTATGGGAATCAAGTGGAGATATCATGTGTTTTTATAATGGGAATGGGGAATAGAGGAAGCTGGATCTAATTCTGTGCTAAAATGCTTTTAATTCTCTTAGGTCTGGTGGGGTTTTGGTATGCCATAGGTCTTCTCAAGCCAGATTTTGTATCTATATGTAGAATAACTATTGTTCCTTAATAGACGGTTCTTGATCTTGCTCATATATATATATATATATATATATATCCGAGATTTTTATGTGGTGTGTCCAACTTGGGACCAAATGAAAAGTAAGAAAGTTGAAGGGCCAGGGCGGTCTCCACTATGCATGCAAAATGAAGAGACCATCCATCGCTTATTTCTTGACTGCCTGTTCCTAAGAAAATCTTTGAATGAGATCGTCCATCTCACCAATATCTTGCTGAATTGGATTGGTTACATAGTTGAAGATTCGTTGAAAATCTAGCTCAGTTCTACCCAAACAGAGATTTATTGTTCTCTCCCTCTGCTTATTATTTGGGGCACTTGGGTGGCTCGCAACAGGGCAATTTTTTCGGACAAGGTTTCTAGTCCAGAACGCACTGCCCATACCGATTTGGATATCCTTTCTCATTTTCCCCAAGAGAATAACCAACCATTCCCCAGAACCAACAGAGAGGAAACAATAAACAAACTTATGCCATGGGCCTACCTCGATGGTGCCTCAAAAGATGGTCTCTACAGGGGGGGAAGTCTTCTACCTGTTGAAAACCCATTTCTTCCAAATTCAGCTAGGACTGGATCGGGACACAAACCATTTCACAGAAATTCTCAATTTGAAACTTCTCCTCACTTTTGCAAGGGAAAGAAATTGTGCTCATATTCAAATTTTTGGTGACTCAATGCTAGTCATAAATTGGATAAATAAAGTTCAATTTTTCCACAATGTATTTTTAAATACTGTGCTTGCAAACACTTAACGGATCTTGGAAGAGTTTGACTCATTCCATTGTCATCATGTTTACAGGGAATGTAACACAACTACGAAACAAATTGTTGATGAAGCATTTTTCTTTTTATTAACGCATCACTTTCATGGGAAACATGGATTTAAACAACTTATTGATACGTTGTATATATAACAAAGCACTATATGTTGATGCCTCATAAGATGGGCCCGACTTGGTTCAGTGGTCGCACCGAGTTGAAAGGTATTAGAAAAAGGTTTGATCATTTCTTGGTGCATGAACAGTTTCTCCCTTGTTTACCTTCTCATAGGGTCTGGGCCAGACCATCAGAAAGTTCTAATCATTCTCCCATTTTCCTAGAGTGGCTGGACCCCAGCAGGGTCCTGGCAAGATACCTCCTGCTCCCTTGATATTCAATCATACTTGGTTAAAGGATTTGGATTTTGTGGAACTTGTGAAGCAACCTTGGCCTGGTTTTGTGGTGCAGCATGCGGGGGGGGCATGGATGTATTGGTGGGAAAACTCCAGTTGTTAAGGGGTGCGGTGAGATATTGGGAATGTCGGCATAACAAGATTAGAGGGACGGAACTTGAAGACATTGACTCATCAATTACTGAACGTTTTTTAGATTCATTGACAAGTATTCTATCGGCGGTAGATAACACTCAGCTTTCGGCATTGAAGGCTCAGAAGGCTGAGCTACTGGCTTTTGAGGTATCGACCCTCAGTTTGAGGGGTCGGGCGATTTGGATATCAGAGGGAGATGCAAACACAAAATTATTTCAGAACTTTGCAAATGGTCGAAGGAATATGAATGATACCTGGTCGTTGGAGGATGGTTTGGGGTTGACTTGCTCAGATGATGTATCATTGAAGGCGGTTGCAGTGGATTATTTTTCTAACATCTTTAAAGAGGATTCGACGGTTTGAATATTTAATCAGCTACAGGTCATTATTCTATTTCCTACATTTTTTTATGAGACTCGGACAGGGGAGGTTGGGAGGGGGGTCTCGTTGGAGGAGGTGGAGGCAGTGATGAAAAACTTTGCTAGCGACAAAATTCCAGGGACCGAATGGTTGGCCCGTTAAATTCTTCCTGTTCTTTTTCGACTTGGTTGGAAAGGATTTGTGGGAGGTGGTGGAACAATCTCAATGAAAGGGTTTTGTCACACGAACACTCAATGCCACCTTTATCACATTGATCCCAAAATGTGACAAACCTCAGTCTTTTGCAAACTTTCGATCTATTTCACTTTGTAACCTCACTTATAAGTTCATCACAAAGGTGATTTCGATTGAACAATTTGGTTTTCTTAAAAACTAACAGATCTCGGAGGCAGAGGGTATCATGCAGGAATATTTACATACTATTTGGACTGGTAATTTGGATGCGCTGGTTCTCAAGCTGGACCTTGTGAAAGCCTACGATAGAGTAAACTGGTCTCTCCTTCGGCTTATACTTATACATATGGGGCTGAATTTGGACACCGTAAATTGGATTATGGGTTTTGGTAAGTCTGCAAACTTTGTGGTACTCATTAATGGTACTCAATCTGCTACTTTTGTTGCTGGTTGAGGACTCAGGCAGGACTGCCCACTCTCACTAATCCTTTTTCTTCTGGTGGTCGAGGGCTTGAGTCTGCTTATGTCGGAGGCCAAGCGAAGGGATCGGTATCAGGTATTAGTATTTCGACGCTGGTTACACTTACCCATTTGCTCTTCGTGGATGATGTGGTACTGTTTGGAAAGGGAACTGTGGAGGAGTGATGTGGCTTCATATTGATCATTGATACTTTCACTGCAGCCTCAGGTATGCTTGTTAGTACTATTAAGTCATCTTTCTTAAGGAATTTGGTGGATGATGGGGTTATAGTTGGTATTTCTGCCCTTTTTCCCTACTCGATGGAGTCGATCAAAGATGGGTTTAAGTACCTGGGTTTTTGGATGGATTAGCGAAGCACTTGCATGGAAGGTTGGTGGAGGAAACTCGATGAAGGTGGGTGTGGATCCTATTGTGGGTTTGGACTTAGATTGTGGCCTTTCCCATGGTATGGTGGACTATCTTAGAGACTATGGATTAACGACGCTGAATCAATTTCAGGCGGGAGTCATCTTTGATTTTAGTGGAAGTCATTGGCTCTCCGCGGGGGACCTGGATTTAGCTGGATCGTGGGCTGCAGAATGGGATCATTATGTGTCATGACTTCACTCGGTAGGTATTAGAATTGGAGTTGATGCAGACATGTTAGCTTGGACCGGTGATTGCAATTTGGGTGTTGTTATTGCAAAAATGGCTTATCTTTTTATTGTGGACAATCATTTATAGAGGGAGGATCGTTGTTGGAATAAATCCTTGTGGAAATACAACACTCCACTGAAGGTAAAATGTTTAGTGTGGATGTGTATTAACCATCGTATTTATACTTGGGATAGGTTAGGGAAGAAAGGGTGGTGTGGACCAAACATTTACATGTTGTGCAAGGATGGACCGGAGACTGTCGATCATCTTTTTTATGTGTGCTCCTTTGGAAGGGAGGTTTTCACATGCGTTACTGTGCATCATGGTCTTGATCAGATTTGAGAGGGCAGCTCCTTGAGGTATTGTTTGGATACTTGGCTATAGCAGGGTTGTGGGGCATTATATCTTCCTTTTTGTATTTGGGTTATCTTGAAAGCCAAGAAAAATACCATTTTCCGCAACAAAAAGAAGCAGGTCTAATTGGTAAAGATGGGGGTCCTTAAACTCCTATTGGAATTTTTGGCACCTGTCCAGAAGCTGAAAGTCCGTAACATAGGCTTAGCTCTGATGGTGACTACTGCTACAGGTTTTTTTGATGGTGCAGCCTAACTAGGTATGGGGGGTGCAGGTACGGTGTTATATATCAGTCCTAATCATTTTTTTCATTTACAGATGGATTGTGGAAACTGTTCTAATACTGGGTTATACAAATTGATAAGTTGCGAGTTCTGGATCTTCAACACTGGTGCAACCGCACATTGGATCTCAAAGATACTTTTATATGCTTTGATTGTCAGCATATTTATAGGGAGCATAATTCTCTGGTGGATAGGCTATCCAAGGAGGCCCTTAGTATCATGGTGGGGCGACTAACTTGTCTTGAATTTCTGGATGGTAAACTCGTAAAGGTTTCCTCTCATGCAATCATGGACAGTTAGTGGTTTATGTACTTATGACCTTCATATTGGACTCAGGGGTCTAATGCTATTTGTTTTTTAGCATTTTGGTTATAGGCATGGATGCAAGTAGTATCAGTACCTTTACGGATGTATACTTGGTTGATTCTTCCTCGACATTGTTGGATTTTTTTTCTTTTTATGTGGAGTGGTAGCTACTGGTTTGCGATTGTCACACAACTCTTGGTAGATTGTGAGTAAGGTTGTTGGTACTGTTTTTTATTTTCTAGTGGGTTTGTAAATTTTGGAACTATTTTTTATTTGCGAGTAAATTTGTAAATTTTGAAACAGTTTTTTAGATATAACCTTCTTCTTTTAATATAAAAAGAAACGATCTTTTTCTCCAATAAAAAACAAAACACTATATATTGTGCATGTGAATATTGAGAAGCATTGTGAATGGTGCATCACATCTTATACATTGCATTGATATTTTTGAATTGGTATTGGTTTACGAGTGCATGACTAATACTCAAGAGCATCATTACCAACACAAATGACTATAACTAAATGCATTGGATTCGATGAGACAATTGTTAAATAATACGTCAATCGTTGCTTGTGAAATGGCTAGACACATCGCTAATAGTGCCCTAATACATTTTCTAAACCATTAGCGAATCCAATATAGTTTAAATACTCGCATGTAGTGACCTATTTCTAATTAAATGATGCACCATCAATGGTGCCACTTAATTAACAAAGCACACATGAATATCCTATAGTTAGTGTTAATTATATTGCAATGTGGTTGAAACAAATGGGGCGCCGATAGCAATGGTTATGATTATAACACATTAGTCATGGATATAATTTTAAATCAAAACGCTTATCAATGCTCATTTAATACAGGGAAGCACCGTAAATGGCGCATAAAAAGATTTTTTTGGAGGAAGAATGTCCTGGTGGCTTGGGACACTGTTCTGTAGATAAATTTGCATCTACAAAAATAAGAACCTTGATTTACATTCCTACATATTATATTTCTACAAAATTGTTTCAACATACTTCCTCTAGTTTAACCAAAGTTCCAGTTGGCATGACCTATGAAGCAAACAATTATTTCGCTCACACAATAATCACCAAAATATCTGGAATATCGGATAAGCCATATGGAAAATGTATATTAATGGTTGTATAGATAAAAGATAATAGATAAGATTACATTGGTTGATGAGCCGCCTATTAAATAAGGCTTGGGAATTGTGACTTGAAAGGTCATGTCCTTTCAATATTATAGTTAATTATGTTTATTATTAGTTATTTCATTATTATTTTATGTTCATTACATTGCCTTCCCCTTAAGGGAATCTTTGTCCTCAAAGTTGTATTTGACATTAATGTCTGATTTATTTTGATCTGTCGTCTCGAAATTCTTTCCCTTTTGTAATTTACGATTTTTGAGGAAATGAGCCGATATGAGTTACGACCAGGAGAATTGTCACATCGTGTATGCTGTGGTCCATCCCAGATCTATTTTTATTGGAGCTCTGAGATCTTTTGTGGGATCATTTGTCTCAATTGTTGTTTAATCTGTTGAAATTTTTGCATCTCCACATAAGACTTATGTGAATATTCATCTTGACCCTGTCGCTGGTCAAAATGACGATTATAATTAAGATGCCTATAAGGTGTAGGTGTTGTTTGTTCTTCTTTCTTATGGACTGCGACGAGGACTGTATTCACTTCCTCGATTTGATTTTTGGATGCATTTTTATGGATTTGTGCTTCTTGGTTCTCCAGTAGATTGTTATGACTCTGAATCTTTTCGATTCTTTCATCTTGCAACTTTTTTTCAATTTCTAACTCCTTGATTTAGTTCTGTAGTTCCTGATTACGATTATTTATACACTGGTTTTCTTCTTGCTTTTCCATTATTTTTCCTTCGAGGTCTTCACCAGAGTGTTCCCTCTTGCTACTGTTTTTCATTTTTTTTATTTTTGTAATCAGGGTTTTGCTATGATTTCTTAATCTGAAAATTTCTTTAGAATTGTTGGAAATTGTTTTATTATTCTTTGCAATCTCTAGCTTGTGTTTCTTTTTAGAGTCATTTTGTTTTGTTGTTGAAGCTCTGATACCACATGAAGCGAACAATTATTTCGCTCACGCAATAATCACCAAAATATCTGGAATATCGGATAAGCCATAGGGAAAATGTATATTAATGGTTGTATAGATAAAAGATAATAGATAAGATTACATTGGTTGATGACCCACCTATTAAATAAGGCTTCGGAATTGTGACTTGAAAGGTCATGTCATTTCAATATTATAGTTAATTATGTTTATTATTAGTTATTTAATTATTATTTTATGTTCGTTACAACCTATTTTAATCTTTGTGCTTGAAATTAAGTTTATTGCACTAAGAACCTTAATGTCAAACTCATAAGATAGTTGTTGTACTTGACATTTTTTTCTATCTTCTTGTTGTTTCCAATCAACAACATATCATTGATGTATAATACTACATAAATGAACCAATCACCAACCTACTTGGAATACCCACAGTCATCAACCTCGCTCCTCATGAATCTCATTCCTAGTATGTAAGTATTAAACTTTTGATACCACTTTCTTGGGGATTGCTTTAGGGGATACAAAGACTTCTTTTAGTTTGCAAACCAACCTATTCTTACCCTTGACTATCAACCCTCGAGGTAGTTTCATGTAGATTTATTCTTCCAAATACCCCTATAGGAACATTTCCTTTACATTCATTTGCTTTACTTTGAGATTAAATGTTACAAAAGGCAAGAGTATAAATTTAATGGAAGTTGATTTTGCAAGTAATAATAAAATCTCACTAAAGTAGATAAGCATCATAGCCAAAAAATTTGGAACATGCACATAAGAATCATAACCAAAAAATTTGAGATGTATGTAAACTTATGAGGTGATATGTATTATATATGCAGTCACAAGGTCTTAACCTTTTCAGATGTGTTATATTCCTATGAATGATATGCAACTAACTAAATATAATCTACACTAAAGCAAGGAAATGATAAAGTTTAATATCTCACTCTAATTTATCCACCATGCACTTGGGTCCATGATTTTCACTTACATCTCTCTTGTTAATGTGCATAAGCTAAATGGAGGCCTAGAGTCATTGCCTCTTAGATGAAAAATCAATTAAATGAGAAGGTCTCCTTGAACTAATTACCTTGTTATGTTGTTAGATTATTGGTTTTTATTTTACTCTAAGTATCATATGCTACATTCATAGGATCCACGTCAAGGTATTGAGCATTGTGAATTAAATACGTTTGAGACAAATCATGAATTGAAATTGTTGTTCAAAGAAATATGGAAACAAAAGGAATGTTGAAAAATGAAGTGAAAGAAACTAAACAAAATAACATAATGAAGGTAAATGCAAAAAAAAATTACATTTAATAAGAGAAAATAAAACTACAACCATTTGATCTATGGGTAGAAGTGATTCAACCTCCATTGTAGCTTTGGAGCAATCCCTTATTCCAAAGTGAGCAAGGGGTTGAATCTCTTAAATAAAAGCACAAATTACAACAAGAAAGAATAATCGTAAACTTTGTATTAAAAGATAGAATTGGAAAATATACCTTTATTATAAAAAGGGAAATGAGTTTTAAAGCTCCGTGATGAACTTATGCTTGTATTGAGAGGGGGGTATGAATCAATATAGGATTATTTTTCTTTAAGAAAGTATTCACCAATCATTCATTAACTTACTGAGACACCCATTGCATAAGAAGAAAAGAAAAAACACTATGCAACTATTCCTACACTCTGCATAGTTTCAAGACTTTGCAACTTGTTGTCAATCTAAGGGATTGAGCCACTAAACTGCCTATGGATCTATCGGATCCAGACCCAAACCCAAGTTTGGATCAAGTCTCTTGTCATTTGGCTGATGAGTAGAAAGCAAAATCATCTTCCCAACCCATTGTAGCTCGATTCATGAAGAGAAAGGTCACTCTAGAGATCAAGATCTCATGCACATCAATGAAAAACAAATCCATCAAACTAACTGAGAGAGGATTGGTGGGGTCATTCATTAGTTTATGTCCTTATCCAAGGGTCATCAAGATTTGGATAAATAAGAATCGACAACCTCTTCTTACGGGTAGGATGCAATGTTATTTCTGTTGAAGGCTCTAATATCACTCTTTCATTTTTCCCCATGTATAGCCTCAATTCGCTCACCTCATCATGTATTTATGCTCAAGGAACTCCTTGGAATTAATATATATCCCTTCTTTAAAAAAAAAACATGGGGATCTTCATGTTCGGGCCCCAAGGATGTTATCCTTGCTTGCAATAAAATGCACACTACTTAGGTTACTATGTTTTTCTTTTTGAGTTTAAAGAGGATCACGATTTAATTTTTTGAAATATACATTATTTCATGGGCCCCCAAGCTATGCATCTAAATAACTTGAATTTGTCATTTGATCTTGAAAAAAGGAATTCCTATTGTTGTCCCAATTTGGGTAAAATTACCACATCTTCAATTGCATTGGTTGTTTGACGAAGTATTGATAGTTATTGGGAACTTGTTAGGATGATATATTGATAAATATGAACCTAAATCCCCTATGTTATATTGTGCATGAACTAGTGTTAAGGTGGATTTAGAAAAAGGACTCCCAAATGTTGTAAATCTCATCATGGATAACTCATTGTATAAGCAAAAATTAGATTATGATCAATTACCCTTTAAGTGCAAGAAGTGTCATGAATATGGGCATTTTGCAAGGAACTGTTCAAAATCTAAAGCAAAGGAAACATAAAAGGAATTGGCAAAAGAATGGCATAAGGCACCAAAAAAATGAAAAATTAGATAAATACAATTGTTGCTAACTATCTAGAGACCTCAACCTCCAATAAGATTCTTCCTTTAGTTGTTGTCCAATATCCTGTTGGACAAGAGGCTCATGTAGACAGGAAAGACCTTGAAGGTAGGCAGTTGACTTCTCACCCAAGTATATATAAAGAGATATGGATGGAAGAACTCACTTCAGTTTTTCTAGAACATCCAATAATAGAAATAAATTATCACTTGAATAGAGAGCATCAAGATGGGATAGATGAGGAAGTAGAGAAACATTCCTAGTTTACTCAAGAGGAATCCTCAGGGGAAGTAAAAGAAGATAGATTGGTAATAAATAAAAGCAAGCAAAAGATCCCAAAAGATTTTGTGACAAGAAGAAGCAAATAGAGAAAATAGTTTGGCAAGTAGGCTTCCATATACATGCTTATTAATGGCACGGTTTCAAGTATGAAAAGGAAAAAAGGGGATGTAGAAGGTAAATCCTGTTTGCCAAAAAAAAAAATTATTGTCTCTTATAATTGTATAGGTTTGGGAGGTAAGCAAAAAGTTGATACAATGAAGCATATGATACACAAAGAGCAAATATCCCTTCTTTTACTCCATGAGACAAAAAATGAATCCATCATTAAGAACCTGATGAGGTTTAGCTTTGTTTTGGGATATGAATAAATTTTCTATCAGGCAGCAGGAAGAGGATATACATTGGATTATGGCAGAGCTAGAGGCAATTGGAAGCCATAAAATTATAAATTTTTGTAATTTTCATGGTCTTGTACAACCCAATCTTAAATTTGTATTTTGGAGATCTCTAAATTGTCTTAGAGAGAGTAATTGTAGTATCATAGTCAATGACATCAATGGCACCATCTCTGATGAATAAATAAGAGGAAGCACTCTAGTAAAAGATCCTTTTGGTGATAATATTGAAGACCTAGTTGGAGACCTAGATATCGTTGATATAAAGCAAAAGAGAGGGGTATTTACCTAGACGAATAGGAGTATAATCCGTGGGCATAATACTGCATGTCTGGAGAGATTCCTTGTTAATAGCTCACTTCTGCGGGTTGGGTATCTCTTACCTCCTCAAATTATCCCAAATGTGACTTCCGACCATAGGCCAATTTGTTTGAATCCTAAGTAGATTGAAAATCAAGCTCCTATTCCATTCCAATTTAATACGACGTGGTTAAATCAAGAAGATGGTTACCAAATCATAAAAAGAACTAGGAATGTTTATGTAAAGGGTTCTCGTTCTTATGTTTGGGAATCAAAGTTTTGTGGTGTTAAAACGAGGTTAAAAAAGTGGTTGAAATTTCACTATTGGTCTATGAAAAATGAACGAGTAATTTATCAAAAAGAATTAAGTTCTTTATAGGAGCAGATGGAAATAACAGAGGTAGCTCAAGATCGGTTGTAGTGTGAACAGCCAATAAGCATAATGTTGAACGAAGCATATCATCATGAAGAATATGTATGGTGTTTAAAATCCCGTGCTCTTTCGTTGAAGGTAGGAGATTGAAATACATTGTTCTTCCACAATTAGGCTAAAATTAGATTAAATAAAAAATGCAAATCGTGAAATTCAATCAAAAGATGGAGTCAGTATTTATAGTTTCTTGGACGCTTCACTGGAATCCTTTTATTATTTTAAAGATTTGTATTGAGAGTAGGGGGTGGAGTATTCAATCTCAAAAGAAGAATGATTAGATATTGGTTTATCTTTGATTTATGTAGATGAAAACTACTTGTTGAACAAGCATATCAGTGAAGCTAATGACTTTGCAATTGTTCGTGAGTTAGGAGCATATAAGTCTATTAAACCTTACAGTTTTACTATTAATTTTTATAAATCCTATTGGGTCATTATCAAATCATACCTATGTCAAATGCTGAAAAGGATAAAAGGAAAAGAAAAAAATGGGGGAGCCAAAAACTCATCCTTTCTGACTCTGATTCTAAAAGAAGTTTGTCCTACATCTCTTTCCCGTTTTAGACCAATTTGTCTTTGTATTTTGTCCTACAAAATCTTGACTAAAATTGTATCCAAGCATCTAAAGCCTCTTATCCCTCGGTTGACCTTAGAACGATAGGGTGACTTTGCTGAAAAAAGGAATATTGTGGATAATATTGTGTTGATTCAAGAAGCAATCCACTTTGGTGTAGCCAGAAAAGAGCAAGGGATGGCCATTAAACTTGATATGGCCAATTATTTTGACAGAGTTCGTCACAATTTTATTTTTGAAGTTCTTTATAGATTTCACTTCTATCCCTTATTTGTTAATTGGATAAAATCCTATATCATTCCTCCTTGGATGGCCCCTTTGATAAATGGTAGACCCACAGATTTTTTCCAGGCCTCAAGAGGGCTCCGATAGTGATGCCCTCTATCTTGGTTTTTATATATCCTTACGGTAGAAAATTTGGGAAGAAAGCTTGTAAAGGACAAGGAGGAAGGAAATATTTGTGGAATTCAAATCACCAAGGGGGATTAAAGTTGTAAACAATGCTCAATTTGTATATGATACTATCCTTTTCGGGGGAGCTTCAGTAATTAATCCCAACAAATTTATGCAAATGTTATATCACTTTCTATATGCTTCTTGAGGAGAGGTAAATAAGGGAAAATGTAAAATCTTCGGTTGTAATGTTTCTCCTCAACTTATGCAAAGTATTTCTCAAGGTTAAGGTTTTGTTGGTAACACAAATTGGGTGTCTTTCAAATATCATGGTATTCCTATTTTCTGAAAATATAACCAAAAATGTTGAGTGGAATGTATGTTTACAAAAAATAAAGGACAAAATTTAAAGTTGGGGTATGAGGTGGTTAAATCCCATTGGGAAATTTGTATTAGTCGGCCCAATTCTCTCATCCTTACCTCTTTTTCAATGTTCACATTTACTTGATCCAAAAGAAATTATGGAAAAAATGGACAATAAACAAAAAAATTCATGTGGCAAGGAGGAAAAATCAATAAAAAGAAATTACATATGGTAAAGTGGGACTTAGTTGAAGCCCCAAAAGGACATGGAGGGATTGGAATTCAAGATCCTATGTTGATGAATCTATCCATGGGTGCTAAATTGATTTGGAATTTGGTTTTTTGAGAAAAGGCTTGGTGGAAAGACGTATTTAGGAACAACTACCTCTCTCATCCTAGGTCAAGGTGTGTGGATAACTATTCTTGGGGGAATGAAGGCTCGAATATTTGGACGCATTAATGTTGGCGAAATTGTTCAAGATATTTTGTATTGGATTCTTTGTAACATAAATGGAATAAATTTATGGAAGGATTCCATACTAGGTGCAACCCCTCTAACTCATAATGTTGAACTAATTGCAATAAAATGTTGGCTAAGTGAAAATTGTATCAAAACTATGCATGGCTTATCATAATGGGGCATGTCTAGAAATTGGGCTTGTTGGAAAAGTATGAATGTCCCTACCCACAGAATCCTTCACTTGATGTATTTTTCGAACATCTTCATGGAGAAACCCCGATTAGCATGGACATCAAAGATACTAAAGGTCGGGAGAAAATTATTTTATTCAGAGAAAGAGGCCTATGAAAAAGTATACAAGGAACAAAAACACCCACCATTTTCAAGATCATGGACTAAAATATGGCAACAAGATGGATTACCCAAAGTAAATAACTTTTAGTAGGTTTTGGTTCAAGGAAAAATCCTTACTTATGATAATCTTAAAAAAAGACATATTGTAGGACCCTCCATATGCATCTTTTGTAAAGAGTTAGAAGGGTCAAATTCCCATCTCTTATTTCATTGCAATTATATAAAGAAGGTTTATATATATATTATTTGAAGGAATAAAATAACATTTTTTATATGTCGAACAATTGGAACGAGCACTTTCTCAATTTGAAAGGTATATATATAGGGAACTTAAATGCTAATCTTATATTGAGTTGAATTTGGTTTTCTCTTCCAAAATATGTTTTTTTGAAAGTCTAGGCAGGTAAAAATTATGGAATTTTTGAAGAGAAAATGATCTCAGCAACAGATACAACAATCTATGCTATATCTCTTTTCGGTGAAGCTATTCAATGTCGCATAAATCATATGAATAAATCATGGACTCCGGAGAGGACTTATGATTAAAAATAAATTTAAAGAAAAATTGGTCTCATAATCAAATGTTAGGAAAGAAGTTCAAACTTCTTCTTGGCATCTAGAAATTAATAAAGAAGAATTTTCAAAAAATGGTTGCATAGTATTTAGTCCCATATCCTCTCTTTTTTTATGGATACTCGAAGGGAAATCCTTGGGAAGTAGGTGCAAGGGGGGGCATTTTTTACCACGAAGGAACTATAACAAAGACCTATTCTTATGGATTAGGGACTGATACAAATAACCAGATGGAGTGTTATTCCTTATTCTTGGACCTAAAGCGAAATCTTGCTTTAGGTATTCGTTCTCTAGTGGTGATTGGAGATTCACTTCTCATTATCTCTCAATCTAGGTTCTATCAGGATTGGGGGAACAAATTGCTGGAATAATTCATAAACATATGATTGGGATGTCTCTTAAATTATTCCATGTTTAAAGAGAGCATAACTCACAAGCTGATAGTTTATCTAATCAAACCTCTCATCTTCCTCATGGGGGTTTAATTGAAAATAGGGGTGAAACACAACTTTGTTGTCTCCCTTGATCCTTGTTCCTTTGCATTTAATTATTATAATACACCACGTTATTGCTCAAATTCGGTAGTAGGTAATTGCCATGAATTTGGTCCTACTTGCCAAAATACGGATATTGGAAGGATTATTGGTTTTTTATGCTCCTCGACTTCCATCGATTCATACAAGAAAAATCAATGAAGGGAGTGTGATGGTATTGCTGGTCAAGTTGCGTTCATAAGTGGTATTAAGGAAACTTTGTTTGTTCATTCCCAGATTCTTAGCAACAGAGAGAGTTGGGTTTCTTATGAGTCTTCCTGGACTCGCCCGCTATCAAATGTGGGATTTCACCCTGAGTTTTTTGAAGGCAGGAAGAGATGGGAGGTCTTGTGATTAGGGAAGCTTTGATACTTAGTGAGTTGTGGTGGGTGTTATTGTTTCGTACAAAGTGTTAGAGGCAACAAACCTTGTGAGAATTTTGTTTTTGTAATGGTGTTATGGAATTCATATAAATTTCATACATTCTCCTTTGCTCGATGATCCAAGAGGATCTCCAATATGGATCAAGATAAAAGTATTCAAAAAGTGAATAAAATATTACAGAAGTGCAGATATCGTGAAGAGATTTTCAGCAACATTCGTTTTCTGTGAAATGGCCTCCATATGTGAAAGTTATTGACTTTGGAAATTTCGACAAAAAAGGTAAAAATGATGTAAAATTGGAAAAAAGGGAACCGACATGGCACACCCACGGGGTGCAATGTGGCATGTATAGTCAGCATATAATATGCCACGTGGTAGCACCATATTGATCCAGATGGATATCAGTGGCCACCCACCTATTCCACTGCCTCAAAACATTTATCCATTTTTTATCTCCTAGTTATGTTTCTACGGTTTTTCAGGTTCTAAACTTCTGGGGTCGTTTTGAGGCCCTAAACAAAAAAAAATTCACGATTCAGGGGGCCAAAATATTCTCAAATGGCATGCATTTGGCCCCATTTGAAAGATGGAAAGCTTGGATAGACCTTTCCAACGGGCTATCGAGAGCCCAAATCAACGATCGTATGCATAAGTTATGACCCCAAGAAGTTGATTGTTCAACTAACTACCTTGGGGCCACAAATTTTATGACTCATATTATAGGGTTATGTTTTGGATGCTTAGGATTCTCGCCCTCGTGCTTATTATAAATAGGCCCTTTCGACCTCATTTTATATTCAGCTTAAAACGGATGAGCGTAGTAGCCACATCTCTTCTCAGAGATAGCTACCACCATTCTAGTTGTTGTATTTATAGTCTGTTCTATTTCAACCATTTAATACAATATGTGTTTAATGCATCTCTCTTTTATTTGCAATATGTCGCTGTTTATGATTCTATATCTATTATTTCATTTCGTTCTCACATAAATATGAATCAGTGGTATCAGATCAATCTTCTCTTTGATTGTCTCTCAATGCATGTCCCCAACAAGGTCAGGGTATAGAGAGTTTGGTCTCGAACTAGTTTCACTTGGGGAAGATCACTCTCGCACCCCCAAATCGCCTCCCATAGCGGAAGAAAAGAGAGACAACGCAACAAGAGATCTTTTCAAGTTGTTGCTCAAGGAAGCCATTGTACGAATATGGAACCAGATGATGGATAATTTCACCCAGATCCTTCGACGAATGCCAACAGCAGCAGTTGCACCTTCAATGAGCAACCGCTTCAGGGATGCAACTCCCTTCAAGGCACAAGTTAACTTTGATATTCCTTTATTTGAAGACTAGATCAATGTTGATGCCCTATATAAGCGGTTGAATTTTCTAGAAAGATATTTCTTTGTCCACAATTTTTTCGACAGGGAAAATATCCCCTTTCCACTCCTTAAGGTCGTTCCTGTGTTAAAAATTGGTGGGATACTTATTGTGATCAAAACTCATCAGACAAGTCTAGATGTTCGAGGCCAATCCCAATTAGCCCTCTTTCATAGATGTCGTTAAGCAATAGTATTACCTTATGGGAAACTATGATGACCAGTTCACAAAATGGACCATTCTACGTCAAGAGAGGGACCAAAAGGTGTCATAGTACACCAACAACTTTCATACCTTGCATACAAAATTGGGTATCAAGGACTCCAAGCGATACCTGGTACTAAAATATCACAATGGCCAACATTAGTACATAAGAACAGAGATGGAATTCCTAGATATCTCTTCATTGGGAGCTTCCTATCGGTATGTTGTCAATATCGAGGAAAAATTTCGACAAAAGAACAAGCGAGACTTTGGACCTGTGAATCCATTGCAGAAGTAAGAAAAGGGAAACCCTAGCTCGCAAAACACAGTATAAGGAAAGGATAACCAATCCCTGCCACAATAAAAGAAGGGTAATGGAAATACACATAAGGACATCGAGAAGTGGTGTGATTTCCACAAAATCCACTAACACAACACTGATAAATGCCACTCTAAGCAGTAATTGGTGGTCGAGCTCAAAGCTTCATAATCATATCCTAATTTCGATTCAGAACCCAATGTCATGGTCATGGACCAGAGAAGCAAATTATTGATACAGAACCTAGTGTCATTGTTGCTACCATGCAGATTCAACTATAGGATCCTGAAGAGTCAGAGGCAGAGGAACGCCTCTTCCACTCATAAATGTGGGTGAAGGGAATCCCACTGGCAGCAAAAAGAACATGATCTCAACAGAAATCATCAAGAGATTGGAGCTCTTGACAACAGCACACCTAGAACCACACAACATTGGTTGGCTAAACCAACGATGAGGCATTCGCGTTACTCAACAATGACGCCTACCATATGGCATCGGCCCTTTCAAAGCCAAGGTGTTGTGTGATGTGGCCCCACTTGAAGTATGTGATGTTATTTTAGGACAACCATATATGTGGAAGCAACATGTAGTATATGAGTCACAACATCATAGTTTCATTGTCACTTTGGGAGGAAAACTCTATCCAATACTAGAGACAGGTTCACCTACCATAGTCTCGCAGGGAAAGAAGATAATCTCCCACACTGAGAAATTCTCCCTCTTCACAATTTCCTCTAAAGGAGAACATCAAATCATAAAGACCTCCACACCCTCTGCACATGGCCCCTCTACTCAGCATAAACAAGAAGAACACAAAGTCAGTGTCTCCTCGTCCATTCGAGTACCTCTACAGTGCAAGGCAACACATTCAAGGTGCTTGTCCAGAAAGAAATCATCCAGACCAGTTCAAATAAAGGATAACATGCCAACCATTGAATAGCTCCACCACATCCATCAACAACAATTACAACCCTCTCAGAATGTCAAAGAAAGGAAACCTTTTCATTTCAGTGAATGTCGCACCAGGAGATCAACTCAATCCATAGTTCAATATATGATACGAGATTGATACGAGATTTGACGCAATGAAGACCATTGCTTCCTAAGGGGGGAGGATTGATCTAGATGGATATTAGTGGCCACCCAACTATGCCATTGGCTCAAAAAAAACTGTCTATTTTAGCAAATATCTCCTAGTTATTTTTCTACTGTTTTTTGGGGCCATTTTGAGACCCTAACTGACATTTTTTGGTGATTCCAGGGGTGAAATGGATAACAACATATTTCATTTGGCCCCTTTAACCGTTCATATATCTTAGATAGACATTTCCAACATGCTATCAAGTGCCCAAATGAGAGATCGTATGCAAATGTTATAACCACGGGAAGTTGACTATTCAACTAACCACCTTGGGGCCACAAACTTTATTACAGTTCATCTTCTAGGGTTATGTTTTAGACATTTGGGGTTCTCTCCTTTGTGCTTATTATAAATAGGCCCCTTTGAACTCATTTTGTATTCATATTGGAATGAATGAGCGTAGCAGTTACATCTCTTCTCATAGATAGCTACCACCATTCCAGTTGTTGTATTTACAATATGTTCTATTTATGCCATTTAATAGAATATGTGTTTAGTGTATCTTTGTTTTCTTTGCAATATGTCGGTGTTTATGACTCTATATATATTCTTTCATTTCGTTTTCACATAAATCTGAATCACACAGGGTTCCACATGGTCAAGTTAATGACATGGCAAATGAGGTGGACCAATAGATTGGTGACAGGTGGCAGATATGTTGGCAGGTGGACCAATCAAAAAGTGTTGCGTGGTGTTCCGATTGGCCATGTGGGAAGTTGGTTTACTAAAAATTATAGAATCGAGGAGGATCAAACCCCCGATATCCCCTCCTCATAAGACTCTGCATCGTCCACCTGACCATGATTCCCATATGTTGTTGCATAACCCTATAGAGCTCCATTACTATTTAAAGTTGAAACATGTTTCATTTTGAAAAAGGGTTAGGGCCGAGGGATTAGCCCTCGTCCCTATGTAATGGATAGGAAACATCGAGGCACTAACGTGGAATAATATTCCAACATAACCATCGAAACCAACATGCCAAGACATCACCGCATATCCAATCAAATGATATATTATATGCCAACACCATATCTCATATCACCTAAAATAAGGAGAAGCAGGAGACTCACGGGTTTGACCCCGCGACGTCCACTCCCTTAGCATCCCATGTTAAAAACAGGATATTACCCCATGCTTTTAATGGGATTAGGATATTATTTTTTTAAGTTAGAAGTGGGATTCGAAGCCCAAAATGGCGCGCTACCATTGCCATTTTCACCATAAAAACCCAGTTCTAAGCCCAATTTTAAGAAAAATTTTGAACCACTTTTTACACAATCCTAAAGGCAGGTACATGGCATGAATCTTGAGAAAAGTACTGACTCTAAGGTGGAATCTGTGAGATTCGTACAACGCAGGCAGGGTCTGTTCTCGATTTGCGTACCAAAGGAGGACTTAGCCAAACCAGGTCGAGTTTATACTCATTTTTCTCGAAATTTCAAGAGGATCACAATGGTGTTGCCTGTTTCTTTTTTTTACTGATAGAAAATAGAGGTGTTTTCTAAACTCATTTATGTAAGCTTTTGAAGACTTAATAAGATCACCCTTCTCATTGGAAGTGGCCCATAGACGTAGCCCAGGAGCGGTGAACTCTGTTATCATCTGTTGTATACAAACTTCATGGTTTTCATATTATTTATTTGCTTATGTGATTTATTTAATCATTTTAAAATTGTCATTTATAAGCCTTTTATGAGATTTAAATACAAAATTCACATGCAATTTATATGGTTAAAAAGATCCTGAAATTTTTTAGATCAAGTTTAGTATCATAGCAACTTAACCATTGATTGTGAGTTTGTGAATGTTAACAAGATCAAGGCTTCAACGCGGTGAAGGAGAACTTGAAGAATTTGACACAGAAATTGGTTCAAGAAGAGGTAAAATGGCTTCACCAAAAGGAGAAGATGCAGCTTCTTCAATTCCATATGAAGGAGAATTTATTAAATCTTTCATGACGATGCAAGCAATGGCGGAGGAGCTTTATCAAGGTCAGAAGAGAGATGAACAAGGTCGTCCATCTCATACTTAAGTAAAAAAGAAGGAGGTGGTGAGGACCCTCCTAAAACTCCACCATCTTCATTGTCTTATCTTGATGGTTCTTTACATTCTCCATTTCAAAAGCAAGAGAATTTTGATGGAAAAAATGATTTCAATATGCGTCAATTAAAGCTTTATATTATGTTTGAATTACCTATTTACAATGGAGAACTTAATACTGGAAAATTGGACAATTGGATTCGTTAAATATAAGTTTATTGTAGGATTAAAAGATTCACTGAAGATAGCATTAAAATCCAGTTGGATTCTCTCCGACTTAAGGGACTGCTCTCATATGGTGGGAGAGCATATATTCAGAGGATCTTGCGATAAAAGGTAAAATTATATCCACTTGGTATGAGTTCACTTCAGCATTAAAAAGCAGTTCTATTCGTTGGGGTATATGCAACAAGCTATGATGGACTGGCAGAACTTGAGGAAAGGTGAGCGACAAAGTGTGAAGGAATACACACAAGAGTTCAAAAAAATAGCTTTGGTACTTGGTATACCTCTATACACTCAAGAAACTATTCTCACGTATATAGGAGGATTGCATAGTTATTTATGTCATATGATACTTATGTTTGATCTGACTAACCTTGAAGAGGTATGTGTTCAAGCGACTCATATGGAGTCCAAGGGGAAGAATACAAAAGAAAAAATTTCCAAGAAACCTTTTAAACCAAATGGAAACAAGTTCAAAGGTAAAGGGAAAGGTAAACATACAACTACTGTGAAGAAATAAGGAGAAAATCCTACCTGTACTCCATGCCAGAAAAAGGGTCATGATGCATCCAAATGTTGGAAACTTCGTCCGGAACTCAAGCGTGAGAAGTTTCATAATAAGGAAGATAAAAATACTACTGCTGCATCAATCCAACATGATTTGGGATCTGACTTTGAGGATGAAACTAAGATTGTTGCTACAAGCATTCAAGGTAAAAATACTTCTATTTCTGTTTTGAAGCATGAAAGAGAAGTGAGATATTTCATATTAGGGTAATCTCTAAACACAGAAAAATTGATACTCTTTTTTATAATGGATCACAAGCAAGTCTCATTTCAGAAGAGATAGTTAAGAAAATACATTTGGAAACTAAGTTACACCCTAAACCATATCCACTTGGATGGGTATGTGATAATGTACAATTGCAAGTTACAAAACAATGTAGACTTAGATTTGCCATTACTTATGGATTTGTTGATGAAGTTTATCTAGATGTGGTCATGTTGGATATATGTGGTATTGTGTTGGGTAGTCTTTATATTTATGATAGGAAGGCTATATTTTACAAGGAGGATAACATGTATCATCTCACCAAATATGGCGTTGAATACATTGTCCATGCACACCACATGAAAACTAATCTTTCTTTGGTTTCTGCAAATAAAATGAAGAGTTTGGTAAATGCTAGTAAGAATTTTGTCCTTATGATAGTTAAAGCAAAGGGTGTTGAACAAACTAAATCTTTCAAGGGATTTGATCCAAAACTTAAAAAAGACTTTATTAAAGTGGTATATGATTATGATATTTTGTTTCAAGAACCTAAAGGGCTACCTCCTAAAAGAGAAATTCAACATCAAATTCACTTACAGAAGGATGCACCTCTCCCTAATATTTGCATGTATAGGTATTCAATAATTGAGAATGCATAGATAAAGAAGCGGGTTCAGGAATTGCTTGAGAGAGGGGAGATTCGACCAATTTTCTCTCCGTGTAGTTCACCGATTGTTTTGGTGCCAAAGAAGGATGGTACATGCCATATGTGTATTGATTACAAGGCACTAAACATAATCACAATTAAGAACATGTATCATCTTCCTCGAATTTATATTCTCTTCGATCAACTTAAGAATGCATTTTTTTCGCTAAGTTAGACTTGCGAGGTAGCTATCATCAAATTTGTATTCACGACAATGATATTTGGAAGAATGCTTTCAAAACTAAATAAGGATTGTATGAATGGATGGTAATGCCATTTGGGCTTTGTAATGCAGCCACAACATTTATAAAGGGTGATGAATGATGTGTTTAGTCCCTTTATTGATGATTTCGTCATAGTCTACTTAGATGATATTATGATTTATAGTCATACATGGGAAAAACTTGTCAATCGTGTAAAACAAGTGTTGGATGTACTTGTAAGGGATAAATTGTCCTTAAAGAGGTCCAAATGTGAGTTTGTAAAGACATCTTTAGTTTATCTAGGTTACATTGTAGGGGGTGGTGAACTGAGAATTGATCCCTATAAAGTGGAGGTCATTTTGAATTGGCCTAATCCAACTAATGTAACCGATGTAAGGAGGTTTTTTGGAGCATTACAATACTATAGGAAGTTCATTTCTAACTTCTCCTTCATAGCTTCTGTATTACATGCTTTGACAAGAGTGAACAAAGTCTTTCAGTGGCAAGACAAAGAAGAAAATTCCTTCAACACTCTGAAAGAAAATATCAGCATAGCTCTAGTACTTGCATTTTCAGATCTACAACAACCATTTGAGATAGAAACTGATGCTAGTGGTTATGCGACATGCCATGGGGGATTTCCTTTGTGTGGCATGTCTACGATATAGGGGTTTTATAGGATCCAATAGAATCTATTGCTTTGGGGAGTTTGTTTTATGGATGAGTGGAGAGGAGTTCTATCTTTCTTCTAGATTTTCTCAGTGATCGTGAGGAAGTGTTCATTTTGTTGTTCTGTCAAGCTAGTACCAACTCTACTCTTTCAAGGGAAAATGGTGACTAGTTAGGGAATCATCTTAACCTTGGTGGTAGGTACACTATGAATTTTATGTTTTTCAAATTCAATGGTTGGTTTTGTACAAGAATTGGTAGTACTAAAGAGATTAGAGACAACATTGTTAATAGGCACATTGAAAAAAATATAGAGAAAGTCTCAGAGAAAATCAATGAAGCTTAAGACAATATTCATGATTTCTAATGTCATATGACATGGATGAAGGATAAAATGGAAGGACTAGTAGTTGATTTTCATCAGCTAACCGCTCATGTACATATTCTTGATGGTCATTTGGATCGAATTGAGCATACATCTAAAAAAAATCAAGCTTAACTTCAGGTACAAATGCCCAGCTTCTTTGTGTCAAAGCGGTTGTTCATGCTTGTGATGCGAAAATTAAATTAAATTCAAAAACTGTAGCCAAGTACAAGGACCTTATTGTTATAAAAATTTCCAAGAATGATGAAAATTCAAATGTCAAAATTGTAGACGGCCTCTCTATTTTGTAGTTGATTCAAATTATCTCCTACAAAGAGGAGAGAGATGGTATTGATGGTAATCAAGAAACCATGGCTATGGACAGTGAGGAAGCATAGGAAGATTCCAAATATCCCTTGGATGAAGATGTTTCTCAGGACGAAGATGTTGAGGAAACTATGGATGAAGATCGTGATTATGATGTTGACAACCAAGATGAAGATGCCAAGAATAAATCGGAAGAGGAAGAATATGTAATTTCTGATGTCAAGGTTTTAGTCAATGATACTAGTATTTGGTTTATCCCTTTATGAACTTTATTTGTAGGCTTCTAGTTGGGAAATTTGTAATAATTTACAGTAGCTTAGGGAATTTCATTTGTTGTTGTAAGTTTGGTCCCTTATGGATTACTGTAACTAAGTATTTTTAATCTCAAGATACTACATAAGAACCTTTGAACTTCTTTGAGGAATTTTGTATTGATTTGTTGAAATTTCTTTCAGCCTTTTATAAATACAACCCGAACCTTTCTCGTTAAAAATCATTCTTTAACTTAGAAATAATAAACACATGACCCAAATCATGATACACATAATTTAACATTGAAACCCAACCTACTGTTAGAAAGTTTGTAGGCACTAACCTACTGCATACACCAATCTACTTAACTAAGCACCAACAGTAAGGTGTAGGCATCGACCTACTACAAACACCATCTCCTTAACTAGGAACCTACTTAGTAAGATGTAGGCACCAACCTACTTGATGAAACAATAACAAGAAAGCTAACATAATCACTCCAAATATCACCCCATAATTATCCCTATATCATCCCTCAAAACTTCATAAGATGTACTTGAAATCTATTCCATAACCAGCACTTAAACTGTCATAAGATCACCTTAAAATCTACTCCATAATGGACTCTTAAATTGCCATAAGATCGCCTTGAAATATACAACCATTAAACTATCATAAGATCATCTTGAAATCTAGTCCATGACTATCCCTTAAGTTGTCATAAGATCACCTTAAAATGTGCTCCACAATAATCCTTACATCATCCCTCTATATTGTCACTTAATCACCTTCAAATATTCCCCACAACCAGCCTTACATCAGCCCTCTATATTTTCACGTAATCACCTTTAAATCTGCCCCAAAATCAGCCCTTAAAAACAAAAAGATATGCCTTGAACCTTTGTCTCAATAGCCTTAGCGCACCATTCTCATTTTTCAGATAAGATATTTTGCATGGGTTCTTCAAATGTGCCATATTAGGTTTTATTTATAGTGCTTTAGGTTACTTTTTATGGGCCAACTGGTAAATTCATGGCAAGGCCGACCTTACAGTTTGGCAGGGCCAGTTTAACACTTCATATATCCCCAGTCTTATGGAGTTAGAAAGAGTTCCATATATCATTGGAAAGGTATCGCAATAAGATTTCCAATGATATATCATATGCTTCCATATAGTATAGGTCTTTAGAGAAAAATAGCCTTCAAATATAGGGTATCCAAACGGGGCATCAGAAGTTCAAAAATGTTCATATAAAATTTCCTCTTTTCTTTGGCTTCGATTACACAATATTTCCAACAAACTTCATCTTGAACATCTACAGTATCCCCTTGTCTTTGACATCAATGAAAAAAATATTTCCAAAAATCTCCCACTTTGTCATTAATTTGCAACAATCTTGTAATTACTCCCCCTATTTGCAGTTTCTTCTTTTCTCTACAATTCCCCTCGTTTTACATCAATGGCAAAGGGTTTCTCCCCCTAAGCTTGTTCTTCTCCTCAAGCACCTAGCAGTGAGATGAGAGGAATATCGCTCCCATATAACATCTTTCTTCTTTCACTTCATTGAGTATGTATACATTGATTGAGGTTTTGTTTGCATTTGCCACAAATCTTCCTAAACTTGCTTTCCTTATCTTGGGTTAGTGTATAAAGTATGGTGCTTATATTGTAAGAGAACCGATCCTCCTCTTTTTGTTTCCCTGTTTTTCTATCCTTTGTTGGAGTCAAAGAATTTTATTGCCTTTCAGGTGAAGTAAGAGTGAGAAGGCTTCTCTGCGTCGCTCTTTGAATGGAAATTTTGGTATTAAAAAAGTCCTAAGCACCTTTATTTAAGGAAATACAAATGTCTAGACTTTTGTTTATAGCTCCGGTTGCTCTTATGATTCTCCTTCCTCCAGGAATATATCATGTTTATAGTATAACTCAGTTAAGAATGCTCTCTTGCTAGTTAAGACTAGATTCACAAACAACTTTAGTTCGTTTGCCAAAATTATTTGCTACAAGAAAAGGTAATTCTATATTATATTATTTTTTTTACACATCAAGAAAACATTTACACCTCGAGAAATTTGATCCCTCTCAATGCTTCATAGACCATGTTTAAGATAGTTCTATGTTAATTTTAACCTTTTTATTTTATTTTACAAGACGACAATAATTTTTTTAATTACTTTTTGTTTTTGTTAACTTATGGCACAACATTATGTTTTTTATTACTTTTTATTTTTTGTAACTTATGAGATGACGTGAATTTTTTAATCACTTTTTATCTTTGGCAACTTATGACCCAAAATTAATTTTTTAAAATACTTTATTTACATTTTATTTTTGGTAACATTAGGTAATATTACACCATTTCTCCATACCGGATTGTAGATCACCTCGCTACTCTACGTGCAAATATTCTGGAAGGTGTGTCACATTGTATAAGAATGTATAATGGATACACTTTTTATCATTGATTTAGTGGCATCTTGCCAACCATTTCAAATCTCTTAGATTTGATACATAAACAATAGACAATAGATTGGGTTGTATGTTTCTATTCAAGGTGTTTCTTCAGAGTCTCAGTCAAAGACCTTGGACACATTACATCATATTATATAACAATAAACAAGGAAACTGCTTTAATTTGTAGACTTAAAGGCATCCAACCAAGTATTGCCACTGCGTTGGTTTCAATAATTCAATAGTATACAAAGGAGTGGAGAAACAAAGGTACAAAAATTGGTGTTGATGATATCATAAATAAAAATACTCCAGTGTCTACCAATATTAGTTTCCCAACACACTCAACCTATAACCATGGGAAAATTTAAAGCCTTTGAGGATTGTTTTAAAATGCTCTCCTAGTTGCATTCATGGATCATAAATATCCAAACTATTGGTTCTTAGGTAGATAAATCAACAATGATAATCTAAGGGGATGTCTTGGTCAGTGGTTTCAAATGTAGCAACATGAAATCAATGTTAGTTGGTAGCCTGGTTGATCCTTAATTAGCTAACTAGTATGGTGATTTTGGATAGCTTGCGGTGATATTTATTGCATGTTAATGAAACATTTGGATGCTTTCTATTGTAAATGATTGACGTAGGTGCAATGCAACTATGGCTAGCTCCAAAACCACTCAAAATAGCTATAGGTACGTTACCAATATTACCTGCTACAACAATCAACCTGGATTGATGATTCACTTATCTCCCATCCAAGGCTGCATAAATTCTTGAAATGTTGCTTCCCACATCACCAACAGTTGAAGCTTGAATGTTATGAAGGTTTTCAATAGTTCTTCCTTTAAGAGGGCATTGCTTGGCATAGTGATTTCCTTTACATGTCCAACATTCAATAGGTGGTTTTGATCTCCTTTCTTCTTCATTTTGGGTTTGCCTTGATCAAGTTGTCTTTGTCAGTTAGTGTTTATGAAAGTTGGAGGCTCAAAACCTTTCTTCCTTCGATCTTGCTTGTATTTCTTCATCTTTTTCCAATTATTTTGATAAGGGGGTTTGTTCTTATTTTGATCATACAAATGCTTCGCTTTCCAAAGTATATCTTTAAGGGTCCTTGGTATATTGTACTAGATCTTGTCTTTGTAGGAATTTGGTAGACCACTTAAGAATATTTGAATCTTCACCTTTTCATCCTTTACAAAATCTACATACTTCAATAGCTCTAGGAATATTTTCTCATAGGCTTCCATGGTCATACTTCCCAGCTCGAGTTCAAATAATTCTTCCATTTTCTTGTCACAATAATGTTATGGGAGGTGCTCATTTTGGAAGTACTTCTTGAACTTCTTCCATGAGATTTTGTCTTCATCAATGATTTTCAGCTTTACTAACTAGTCCCACCAAATGGATGCATTTCCCTGCAGGTGTTAAATGGATACCCTTCCTTCCATATTTGATGAATATTGATGCAACTAGAAAAACTTTCTATGTCATAACAACCAAGATTCAACATATTTTCCTTTATTAGTTTCTCCATCGAAGGTGGGAGGTATGATCCTTCTTAGTTCCCCCACTAGTTCACTTTGAGCGAATTTCCTCTTCTTAGGTCTATCTATAAATATTTCAGGGCTGCTTTCAGAGCTAGTTGAAGAGTACCTCTTCTTCTTCTCTTGTGAGAGTTTACGATGAGGTTTCCTTGCGTAGGTTTTGGATCCTTCGGAATCTCTTCTTTGTTCATGGTGTTTGTTTCTTGGATGGTGTCTTAAGGTTGATCTTTGGGTTTCTTACATTTGTTGATACTGTTCATGATTTGTCTTTGGGTATGCAAGATTGTTTCACTCTCTTTTCTATAGGTTCTTATTTTTGTTTCCAAGATTTTGACCGAGTGTTCTAGATTCAAGGGTTCAAGTCTTCTTTTTTCTTTGTGTGCCCTTGATCCTTTTCAAGGATTCAGTTTAGTAGATTCTTCTTCAAGACCATATGGTATTTGATCCTCTTCCAGATCCATCTCTAATCTCTTATTCTTTAATTGAACTATGAATTATAGTCTCTGTAGCTTAAGTCTTATATTCTTTGATTAGGTTTTAAAATTTTGTCTCAATGTTCATATTGTATGCTACAATGTGTTCATTCTGAACGTTGTTAGCACATCACAATCATCTGTCATGAGATGTACATCAAAATTTGAAAATAAACACACAGAGTTTCTAATTTGTAGGGGGCCCAATAGTCACGCTGTTGAAACCTAGCTCTGATACCACATTGTAACATACCCGACCCCAAAACCAAGGCCTAAGGAATCTTAAGACCCAAGGGAAAGGTTGAATCGAGAAAAAAACAAAACAAATAAGGTTTCCATGGCTAGGCCAATAAATCAAGCATTTCATGATTAACGGATTATTTAATTAAATAATTAGGTTTATTAACGACCCCAATGATTGTTTTTGCCTCTCTGAATTGACCATACTCTTCAGACATTTCCAACATTCGAAGTCAAAAGTCAGATCACTAAAACAAATACCTCGATATCATACTATCGATCCTGACATTCCAATCTTTAAACTTAGATATTCCGACGCTGGAGGTCAGCATGGCGAAGCAATAAACTATCAGGTAAGATGTTGATCTTAACATTGACATGTCAACTCTTGGGTGTTAGCACGGTTGATACCAATGTGCCGACATCTAGACATCAAACCTCGACAATCGGTACGACCAAACAACAAATAATCAAGTGACCGGTCGATCCTGATGTCGACACATGGGATCTTGGAAGTTGGCATGACCATGCAAAATACATTGACATTCAAATTCGTCGATCTCGACATCAGCACATTGGCATCAACACATCGTTATTCAAATCATATAAACAACTTCTCTTATTCCAAGGTTAACACTTAGTTGTTTTAAGGAAATGACCAAGGCATGGTTTAGGCATGTTTCAGTGCTTCGATTGATACATATTCACATGGAAGTTAGGATAATGAGTAAGGAACAACATTGCCCACTGATTGAAGTTCCAATTACATACCTTCAACAAACAGAACTGAAACAATTATGTGGGTTGTTCAAGTAACTATACCATGAATTATAGTAGCATATGGACTTATGTTTCTCAAGCCTAGAATTAGCTAATAGACTTGCAAACAAGACTTTTAGTCTTAGATATCTTTCACATTAAACATTCATTCTTGCAACATTAATGCATAAACAATTCATCATAAGCCAATATTATATTGAAGGATGTCTTACACAACCATATAATCCACATAAGCAATTAATCCATTGGATTCCACCTACATCCATTTAAAAAGATAAATAGATCGTATTTAGGAGCATAAATTCTTCTACCATTTTTCGTAAATGAACACACAGTAAAATAATCATCTGGTTAAGAGGGAAATAAATTCAACAGGACAAATTTCCACCTAACCATAGACATAGTCAAGCCATACACACTTGGCCATGTTACCCCCGAGTTGAGGACATGGATCCACAAGTAGAGGTACTCTCAACCAGTGAACAAGGTGTGTTCTTTCTCAACACTGTCAACATTGTCACACATAAATGACTATATCTCAGTCATACATAAATATTTATAAATTAAACAAAGGAAACAACCAAGGCATGGTTTAGGAATGTGTTAAGTTCTTTGATTGACACATATTCACATGGAAGTTAGGATAATGATTAAGGCACAACATTTCCCAATGATTGAACTTGAAATTACATGCCTTCAAGAGACAGAACTGAAATAGTTATGTGGTTGTTCAAGTAACTCTTCCACGAAGTCTAGTAGCATATAGAACTTCTCAGGCTTAGAATTAAGACTTGCAGACAAGACTTTCAGTCTTGAATTTCTTTCACATGAAATATTCAGTCTTGCAACATTAAACCATAGACAAATCATCATAATCCAATATTAGATTGAAGGATTTACTATACAACAATATAATCCACATAAGCAATTAATCCAAAGGCTTCCACCTATAACTATTTAAACCAGTAAATAGATCATATCCAAGAGCATAAATTCTTCTACCATTTTTTTGCAAATTAACACACAGTAAAATACTCATTTGGTTAAGAGGGCACTAAATTCAACAAGACCATCTTCAACCTAACCATAAACATAGTCAATCCAAGCACACTTGGTTAGGTCACCCCGATTTGAGGACATGGATCCACAAGCAAAGTTACTCTCAACCAATGAACAAGGTGCGTTCTTTCTCAGCACTACCAACATTGTCACACATAAATTACTATATCTCAGTCATATAAAAATATTTTTAAATGAAACAAAGGACATTCCTTATTGGAAACATCACTCTAAATGCAATGGAATAGGTCACATGATCCGTAAATGCTTAGAAACAAGTGAACCATAACATATGGTAGCGCCCTTCACTGGAATTCATAGGCTACAACATGTAAAACTTCAACGCCTTCCCTCACCACTTACTTTCTTTGCATCTTCACTACCTGGTGCAATGGGATTCCCTTCACTATAGTCCCTCGATATATCACCGGCCACTATTGGTATTCACGTGCAAGAACAAAGTAGAAACAATTAATGGTCCTTGAGTTACTTTGGTGTTCAATCTATCTATACTGCAATCTGGCATAGATCAATCTTCGTTCTTGATTACAAGGCCTTCAATCCTTCTTATGTCAATTTGAATCCATCTCGGGATTCAAAATCCCCCAACAAAGAGTAAGCATAATCGACCAAGATGGCCCGAGAGAGCCAATTAGAATCCATGTATAACAATTCGAATTCCCTAAGGGATAACTCCCATTCCAAGAGAAGGAAACTCAAATTTTATTGGGGAAGTTACATTAAGAGAGAGAGGTTACAAGACATGAGGGGAGTTACACAATCACATGCTTTGTCTAAAAATAGACAATGAGGGTGCACTAACACAAGTGAGTCTACAAATCCATGAGGGCCACATTCAACAACTGGAACCCATTCCAAGCACTAGGAAAGGTCCACTAACTCATGAAGTAGGTTCAATAGTACCAACATGGGATAAAATAATAAGAATGGGAAATAAAGAGTGTTGTTAGGGAGAGACGCAACTCCTAGTCCCCAACCCCCTTCACATGCGGAATCTATGACCTGCCAACCACACTAGTTGTCCATGTTGAAGCTAGTTTTAATACATAATTTAGGAACCTACTGCCACTTCACAACACAATAATAACCACAATATATGTCTAGGGATTAGCACACTATGGGTGTTACATATCTCTCGGGATCATATATATTGAACCTATCTTCTTCTAATCAATATTCTTCCATATTTTTGCTTCAATTCTTGCAAATGTAAAATCAGGTAGTTTGTAGAATCTTATATAGGGAGGAAAAGAAGGACGTGGTTTCTTTCGTAAGCAGATAGGATTGTCGAAACCATGTAGGATTCTTTGATAAGTTATTTCCCTAATTACCAATTGAGTTGGCACATGATTTGGAAGAGTGTGGGAATATTTGAAATAAACATTTGAGAATGCATTATGTTAATCTCTTGTGCTTCACTAGTTCACGATATCCAAGGATTCGGCCTTGTCGTTCGCCCTCTCTCCCAATGATGGTGTCGCATGTGCCTCTTTCTCCTGCATCCCATGTGCATGTGTCAAGTAAGATTCGTAACTCCTTTCCATTAGCAATTGATCTAATGCCCCTTTATTTCTTTGGGACCTATCCTTGTAAATCGTCTCATGTCTTGTCAGTTTTGAAGGTCAATTAATGGGTTTATTTTCACAATATGGGGAAAAATGGCAACAAAAGGCTTCCTTGTTATGTTATTTATTTTATGTTAGTTGAGATTAATTTGTAGGTTATAGGTAGAATTTAGGGAACCTCCCCTTGAGATAAAGTGAGAAGAGGGTTGTTGCGGTGACAATGGGTAACACTCCTATTTTGCTACAGAGCTTGCTCTTATGATATTTTGTATATTATACTTTAAAGCGTCATTTTTAGAACTAACAACTCCAAGGTTGCATTTTTCCCCAGAGATCTTATTTTTCAACCATTTATCTTATCTTGTCATTTATTGTTGTTTCTTTGGAACAATCATTCCTCTATGCATAAACCGAGTTCTCTCCGTGTTTCATGTTTCTATACCCATCCTTTAATCCTCTAATGCCTCTCCTTGTGTGCCAACCAATTTCTTTCCTCATTTGTTTGCACATATTTTCTTTATGGGCATTCAATTGACATGACCTTCATCATGAAATCTACATCAATATGCTTTTGTTTATAGCCACAAAAAGGCTTCCTTTGAAATCACTATAATCTCCAAATTGACCTTTTCCTAATCCAATGTTTCCTTTAGTCTTCTTTGACCTCTACCTAGTGCTTACTAGTATTCCATGACACACCATGTTGTGTATACTCAAATTGGGATATTATATAAACATTTACAAATGGTACATTCAACCAAATGGATCACACCTTTGGAGGGTCTTGACACAAAGATGGCCTTCTATCAATAACACCATGTAGAAACACCCTAAATTACAAGGGAGTAACTCCCATTCCAAGAGAAGGCAACTCAGATTTTAATGGGGAAGCTACATTAAGAGAGAGAGATTACAAGACATTAGGGGTGTTACACAATCACATGCTTTGGATAAAAATAACCAATGATGGTTTACTAACACAAGTGGGGATACAAATCCACTTAGGACACATTCAACAATTGGAACCCATTCCAAGCACCAGGAAAGGTCCACTAACTGGTGAATTAGGTTCAATAGTACCAACATAGGCTAAAATAATAAGAATGGGGACCAAAAAGTGTTTTAGAGAGAGACACAACTCCTACTCCCCAACCCCCTTCACATGTGGAATCTATGACCCATCATCCACATTAGTTGTCCATGTTGAATCTAGTTTTTTATACATAATCCAAGCACCTACTACCACTTCACAACACAATAATAACCACAACATATGTCTAGGTCTTAGCACATTATGGGTATTACATCTCTCTTGGGACCATGTATATTGAACCTCTCTTCTCTAAATCGATCTTCTTCCTTCTTTTTTGCTTCAATTCTTGCAAATGTAAAATTGGTTAGTTTGTAGAATCTTATATAGGAAGGACATAGTTTCTTTCGCTAAGCGGATAGGAATGTCAAAACCATGTAGGATGCTCCGATAATCTATTTCCCTAATTATCAATTGAATTGGAACATGATTTGGAAGAGTGTGGGGAAATTTTAAATAAAAATTTGAAAATACATTATGTTGAGCTCTGGTGCTTCACAAGTTCACAACAACTAGGGTTTTGACCTTGTCGCTCGCCCTTTCTCCCAGTGATGGTGTCATCAATGCCTCTTTCTCCTACATCCCATGTGCATGTGTCGAGTAAGATTGATAAATCCTCTCCATTGGCAATTGATCTCATGCCCCTTTCTTTCTTTTGGGCCTCTCCTCATGCATCATCTCCTATCTTGTCAGTTTTGAAGGTTAATTAACAGGGTTCAATTCACAATATGGTAAAAAATGGCAACAATGTCCCTTTCCTCAATCATTGGTAGTTTAAGAGACACCTTCACTATCTATTCCAATGGATCCTGATGTAGAAGAGCAAGCTCTCTTTTATTACTTCCATTGGATGGTGTCTGAATCCAATGGCTTGTGGCCATGGCTAGTTGATTTGCATAAATCGGTCATCAATTTTTGGATGCCCTTAATGAAGCAAGAGGCCTTTATAAACCCTTATCCAAAGGGCCCTTTTATTGTATGATTTGATCTTGAAGAAAACATTTATTTAATTGTCATATCTATGCGTGGTTATGGCATAACTCAAGTTTATGTATAAATCCATTGTCTCAACTCTCCTTCGATCCTTTGACAAACACACTTGCCTCGACTCTTCTTTGGGTAAGGCTTGTGAATTTTCCCTTGAACTTAGGGGACAAGTCCTCCCTTCAAGATATTGGGAGTGCTCTGGGTACTTTCTAATTCAGTTTCCCATAAGCTTTAAATCGGTTATGGTCATGTACTACGTTCACGAGGATTTGTGTGGAAAAGGATTTAAGTAAGGGATTTATACCTTAAATAAATCTCGTTGGATTTGAATTTTCTTGGACTAAAAAACTAGAGTATGAGTAGCTCACTTTTTGGATGTAGAGCGTGTTTCAAAATAGGGCATTCAATAGCCTCTTTCTCAAAATTTTCCAGTAGTAAAGGTTAAAAAAAACATCGCAAATCGACGTGGTGGGAGGGTGCAAAGAGGTTGAATCAATTCATTACAACATAAGAACTCTCTAATTTGCTCTCACCTAAAGTAGATCAAACAATGGCTTAAGAAGAATATAGTAAGACTCACTCATTGAGAATCTGTAAAGCATCAAGAACAGGAAATACCACTCTTCACCTCTGAGCACAAGGATCAAACTCTGCAAGTCCCTCTAACATAAGAAAGGATTTTAGTTAAGAAAAAATCACTCTTTTTCTTATGGGAAAAGAGAATCCTCCAACATCATCGATAAAATAAAAAATTGGGTTGATCTTACTGAAGGAGAGGAACACATTTCAAACTCAACCCCCCTAGATATGACAAAGCAAAATAATGAACAATGGTTGTCAAGAAAACGAAGTCCACCTCGATTCTACAACCAATGAAAACCAAGAGTAGACCTCACAACCTGTCTTAGCTATGTTTTTTTATGAGTTTTATGTTTGATCGATTTGTCTACATTCACTCTTGCTCTTTAGTTTATGAGAGGAAGAAAAAGAATAATCAAAAGTATTGGATTTTCCCCTCCCCTAGCGTTAGGAGGGGATCAATTTAGCTTTACAAAATTGGGAATTATGTTTATGTAACTTGTGGTTAATTTGGTATATCCTTATCTTTTTAATATAAACCTTTACCCGCTCTTATTTAAAAAATAACAATGTGGGAAGATTTGGTTCCTCCATATATTATAATATATGTGCTCTTTTATCCATATACCAATATCCAAGCTGGTCCAAAACTGGGAGAACCTCCTTAGGCAACCTTGGACATGGTTTACATAAAATTATCTTATACAATGGGGCAAAAATCTAATCATGTATCTTTGAGTATTACCGCATGTACTTATGCTCCCTAAAGTTCAGAGAATAAACTTAGACATGCTAGCTACTAGTGTTCTAGTTGCATCCCATTGTAGGAAAAGTATTTACGACATATATGATATATAGTAGATGCAATATATATTAGCTACAATGGCTTAAATAATTTAGGAGTTGAGTTGGATGTGTGGTACTTATCCCTTTCCAATGTTTTTTCCATTCTCTGGGATAAGAATACAATCCATTTGAAAATGGCTTCCTCCTTCAGTATGGTATGTAAGAGTGGAGCTTGACACTCCTTGAAATGTAAGGAATTCTTCTATTCATATAAATTTATCACCAAGGCAATGACATGTCTATAGGGTTCCCTTAGATTTGTAATGGGATAAATTCAAATTGATTACCTTCAACCCACCACTTTCTCATGATCTTGTTATGGATTTTAGTTTGGGAAAAATCATCCGCCATGCCTTAGTCATGTATATTTCCACTCTAGGAAACTTGTAAATGTTTCTATGATATTGATCCAGATGGATATCGGTGGCCACCCACCTATTCCACTGGCTCAAAACAATTGTCCATTGTGATAATTTCCTAGTTATTTTTCTACGGTTTTTCGGGTCCCAAACTTCCAAAGTCGTTTTGAGGCCCTAAACGACATTTTTTTGGCATTGAAGAAAATATGAGTCTTTTGTATACTCATTATTTGTTGTTAATGGATGTAAATCTCATATAGATCTGTCCAACGAGCTATCGAGTGCCCAAATTGGAGATCGTATGCAAAAGTTATGACCTTGGGAAGTTATATGTTCAACTTACCACCTTGGGGCCACAAACTTTATGACGATTCATCTTCTAGGGTTATGTTTTGGATTTTTGGGGTTCTCGCCCTCATTCTCACTATAAATAGGCCCATTTGGTCTCATTTTTTATTCATCTTTGCACGGATGAGCCTAGCAGTCACATCTCTTCTCAGAGATAGCCACCACCATTCTGGCTATTGTATTACAGTGTTTTCTATTTCCACCATTTAATAGAATATGTGTTTACTATATATTTGTTATCTTTGCAAAATGTCTGTGTTTATGATGCTATCTCTTTTATTTCATTTCGTTCCCACATAAATACGGATCAGATATTGACTTAAAAAGACACTATACACTTTCCTTCATCATTTATCATTGTTTTGTTGACAACATTGGTGTGATCAATGATTGATTTAATCATCTTGACACCAAGGCAATATGGTGTTCTAGGTTGTTACATTATGTAATTGAGATCTTTAGACGTTGAGTGAAATTAACGACAAATTTGGGAATATAGTGGGGATGAGTTTGACAATTCATAAGTTTTCTGCAACTTAAAACATTATCACCATGTAGCTTTCCCGTGAGTATTTTTGTAGTTTGAAGTTTCTATTTCACTAGAAATTCCTTACATATAATTGTACAAGGAAATGGTGTTACATTTGAAGTTTAGGAATCAATATAAGCAACTACACGGCACATTAAATTCAAAACATGGGAAGATATGACTTGATTCAAGAGATCTTTAATACACTTTTGTGTTAACTTTGAATGATTTTGAAAATTGCCTTTTGAGTTAAAATAATTTGAATATTCCATATATTGGCTCCATGAGTTATCAGGATCATTCAAAAGTTATGCATATAAAATCAAAGGTGTCTCAATAAACCATTGGGCTGCTTTGAGTTTCTAAAACATAAATTCCAAATTGGAGCTCATTCAAAAGTTATGCATATAAAATCAAAGGTGTCTCGATAAACCATTGGGCTCCTTTGAGTTTCTAAAACATAAATTCCAAAATGGAGCCCAATGGACCATTGGTACAATTCAAAAGAGAGTAATCAGTTGCAAATGCTTGAACCGGGTGCAATGAACTATCGAGATTGTTGAAAAGATGCTCATTTGAACGTTGAACCAACTTTAGTGAACTATTGGGCTTCTTGAGAAATCAATGGTTTTTAAAAGACGTACATGAAGAGGGGTCAATGAAACATCTATACTATATTAAATATTGTACAACCACAAGTTTTAAATGACTACTGGGAGTCTTTGAACATTAAAAATATAGAATTCCCAAAAAGGGAGTTGACAACTCATCATGAGAACCTGTTTGAAAATGGTCCATTCGAAAGTAGAAAGGACTTGTTGGTTCATAGGGCTCTTTGTGAAGATAGCACATTCAAAATTTCATTAAAGGCATTAAAGGCCATAACTGTAGGATTCTACTAGCAGTATTACAGTACATTGCTTAATTAATTATATTCTTTGTTCTCTTGGGGATAGGTTAGATTACAGTAGATTAGAATATGGTATATTTGCTTAACATTGATTGAGGGGTAAGAGTGAGAAGACGACGGGTAAGAACCTACGCATCGCGAGTTGAGACTCTTGCTTATCGATCATTTGCATTTAGTCTAGGTACTTGCATTTCATCCTAAAAACCATAAAATACATAAATGTTGGACCGGGCCGCAACCAGTAAAACATATTTAAAATATTATTTTAATTATATGGTAGTCGGGCTGCTAACCGGACGGATTCCCCATACCAAACAGTAAACGATCTAATTGGTAACGATTATTGGGGAGAATCCTTACTGTTGGTCCCTGAGATTCTCCAGGCATCAACAGGATGAAAAATATAATATATAATTTAATTTTGTTTAATTAATTAATTATTTTTTTAGGTGGAGTAAAGTCAAAAGTTAACAAAATTGAAAGAAATAAAAAAGGATAGAGAATGTTATTCAATTGTCTATTAATTTAAATACAGTAGTTGAAAAGATTCAAATGAGTAAAAATGGGGTTAATTTGATAATTAATAAGTAATTGCTTGTGTAAAATATAGTTAGAACTAAATGAAAAAATAATAGAATAATTGAATATAGAGAAAAATTGAAAGTGGAGTAAAATGAAGGAATTAAAGGTTTACTTTTGATCCACGAAGGAGGTGTTGATATTCTAGATTTGGTTTAATTGTTGGCTGGAAAGTTCAGATGTCAGATTCATGTCTATATTTTTTGGCAGTTTGGAAGTATTTTGGATATAGGCATAGAGTATGAATAGAGGTAACTGTCTAAGTATTTTTGTTATGTATGAAGGATGAAGGCTACACGGATGATATGCAGATGTAAAACTTTTTCTTTGATTAATATAATAGCACGAAAAAAAAAGTTTTTTTAATATGAAAAAGGGTTAGACTTAATTAAATAAATATTAAAAACTTAAATAGGAGGGAGAGGGTTAATTAAGAAAAGATGGAAAATTAAGCATTCATAACCTATAAATTAATAAACTAATTAAAATAAGAATAAATAAAATTATTAAAAATAAAAATAATAAAAACATGGGGCGAAAAAAGTAAGAAAGAAAGAGTAGTGAATAAATGAGTAAGAAAGAAAGAGTAGTGAATAAATGAGTAGGTATCAATGGTGAGTTAGTTGATGGATTATAGATTTGCAATACTGACTTAGTTTATAGCCATCTTCTCGATTAAAGTTGTTACGATGTTTTTCAATTTCGATGGCTTCTAGAATAAGTCTTGATGAATAATGAGAAGTGGAGGCAAGGATTTTAGTTTCATCGAAGCAAATGTGATGTTTAGACTTGAAAGAGTGTTTAGTGGTTGCATATTTGTTAACTTGATTATGATTGGTATCACTGATATGTTCTTTGAGACAAGTTTGAATGGATCTACGTATTTTTCCAATGTAGGTTTTTCCACGTGAACAAGGAATTTGATAGATGTCTTGGGAGATGAAGGGGTTTAATTTATCTTTAGTACTCTTGAATAATTGCTTAAGAGCCTTGTGGGGTTTAAATATGGTTTTGATGTTCTTTTTAATTAAAAGTTTAGAAATGTGATCCGTGATTCCATGAATATAGGGAAGAGAGAGAACTGAAAGGGGTGGTGGGGAGGGTTTGTAGGGTTTAGGCTTGGGATGGAGGACTTGTTGAAATTTTTTGTTAATGTGGTACCCATTGGTTATGAGGGATTTAGTTAGGTGCACTCTTTCTTGATTAAGATGTTGGGGGTCAAAGATTTGAATTGCTCTGGTGATTAAAGTTTTGAGGACATCGGATTTTTGAGAAGGGTGGTGATGGGAGTGGGCATGGAGGTAGCGATCGATGTGGGTCTTTTTCTGATACACTTGATAAGATAGAGAGCCACCTTGTTTTCGGGTGACCAAGACATCAAGAAAGGAAATGGAGTCACCTTGTTGGATTTCTATGGTAAATTTAATATGAGGTGAAATGTTATTTAAGTGATTGTGAAAGTTGTCAAGGGAGGTGCATTTGTGTGGCCAAATAACAAACGTATCATCTACAAACTGAAACCAACATTTTGGTTTGAGGGAAAAAGAGTTAAGGTCTAGTGTTTCAAAGTGTTCCATAAATATATTGGCAACAACAAGGGATAAACAAGATCCCATGGTGGTGCCTTTAGTTTGTTCATAGAATTTACTTTTGAAACAGAAAAAAGTAGAGGAAAGACAAATTTCAATAAGCTAAAGAGTTTCCTTATCAACAAATTGAGAAATGATGTTGAGAGCTTCAGGGACTGGGATTTTTGTGAAGAGAGAAACAACATCAAAAATTACCATGAGATCATGATCATCAAGGTGTAGGTCCCGAGTTTTGTGAATAAAATCAGAAGTCTTTAATGAAAGATTAGGTTTGCCCCGTGAAGGGTTTTAGTTTCTCAGCAAGAAAATGGGAGAGGGTTTTTAGGTTTTAGTTTCATGTGCAAATTTAGTTGGTTTAAGAGGTCGTGGTTCTCTTCACTTAAGGGGTGCCCATATATTGAAGGCTTCAACTTTTTCCTAAGAAAGATGCACTATCATTATTGATTGCATAAGCCATTGCCACGCACAAAAAAATGATGACTATGAGTTGCGAGATGAGTTGAAATAACATAGAACATTGTGATAGGGGAAGATGATCCCTGCTACATTGGACATGAATGCATGCTATGTGGGAAAATGAATGAATTGTGGGGGGGAATAAAGTGGCTAAGGTGAAACCTTAGCCACATCTAGCACAATGTAGGACTTGACCATTTCTATCACAACAAACCCATTTATATTTACCCTAGTAGCACAGAGGGCATATGACTTTTGACAAACTTTAGCTAGAATAACCTTTTTTATTTGTGTCGGCTAGCATAACGTGACATGATCTCCCCCATATTGGGTTGGAGAGCACCTCGCATTATATTTACCATAGTAGCACAGAGGGCATATGACTTTTGACAAACTTTAGCTAGAATAACCTTTTTTATTTATGTCGGCTAGCATAACGTGACTAATGTGATGATCTCCCCCATACTGGGTTGGAGAGCACCTTGCTTCTCTTGGTGCAATAAGTTACATATCGACTTATGAAAAATATAAGTAACATATCAACTTAAATACATCAAAAATCAAATTAACATAGATCCATTTTAAATATAGATCTATCAAATACCGAGAGAGATTCAAATGGTAAAAAAAAATGTAAACCTCAAAAAATTGGATCCCTCTCGGTACTTGATAAATCCAGGTTTAAAATGAATTTATGTTAGTAACACTAATAACACTCATAATTTTGAAATCAAATCAAACTAACACATAATTTTGGAATCATGTCTTGTGAGTAATCTTTAGCTTATATAAACTATGTCCCAATAATACAATATCTTTATGTTTGGATTTGTGAATAGTATAATCAACTCAATTGTGTAATTGCTATCTCTATAAACTATGTGGCAACAATGCAATATCTTTATGTTTGGAGCAACAATGCAATATCTTTATGTTTGGATTTCTGAATATTATAAATTTTAATTTAATTGTATAATATTTGCAAAATAAAAATGGTTTATATGGCATTGCTTGCAGAATTTTTTCGCTAATTTGGAATTTGGAAGTCGGTTTTAGGATGAATATAGGTTAATTTGGCGGTTTTAGAGTAAGTATCTGTTAATTTGGAAGTCAGTTTGAGGGTAAATATCTGTTAATTAACTCCCTAACGAAGATGCTACATTGTCACGGTTCGCAGAGGTTAAAATACGATCTTGACTCCTATGAACATTAAAAATGGGTCCGCCAACTTAAAAAAAAGACCTCTTTATTCATCCTCATTCACTCCATTATCGACTAACATTGCCAAGCATTTCTGTTTTGACTCCTATTCAAAACCCTGAGAGGTGGGAAACAAATTTTGGCAGCAGGCTCTAGACTGTGGGCTTTTTCTTTCCCATTTTCTTGTACTCCTCTGGCATGGCACGGGATTAGAATCCACCAAACTGCAAAACACTGAAGCAGCGTTGAAGCCCAGAGGAGAGCGGCACCATAAAATCCCGGCAGAGTCGTAGCAGTGCGAGGGAATGGAGGCAATTAACATTACAAGGGCTGCAGGGGGTTCATCTCTCTTTCAGTTCAAACTAGGTATATTCCCTCCCCAGCCTTCACCTCGCCCAAAATGGCTCAATGTACGTTGCAAATCTACTAATGAGGACAACGTGGTCACGCTTTTGGATTACGGGGCTGGCAATGTCAGGAGTGTGAGGAATGCAATCCGCTTCCTTGGCTTCGAAATCCGCGACGTAAGCTCCGATTTTGAATTATTTTTTCAAATTTTCTTTTAAGTTCTAAATACTTTTTCTCATCTTTCAAACCTGTAATTATTTATACATTATCAGCTAGGGCTTGGGGATTATGACATTACCTTTTTATAGACCACGACCATGCATGCATCTCTTGAACATGCCCCGTTTGCTATCAAAGTGGTTGTGAGTAGTTGGTGAACAAATATTTTCAAGCTTCTATCTGGTTCTGATGTCCAGTACTGCTATTAGGAACTGATTAGCAGCACCGTGGAATCTGGCGCAATAATGATTTTCCACAAGCATTTTTTTTTTGGCTATAGAGATCATCATGAGTGTATGTGTGGGGCGTTGGCATTGTACTCACTTACGCGTTCATTCAAGCATGTAGTAAGAATAGGCTTAGCGTTCATTAAGCATGTAGTAAGAATAGGCTTATGACAGTTGGTTTGGCTTCTGGGACGGGGAAGCTTTATGTGGGGCATTTCTCCGTGTCCTCCTTGCGGGGAAACTCGGGGAGACGCACTGTGAAAGGTGTCCCCGAAAGTGTGTTACGTTTACCAAGTGGGTAGCCCGGGGTGCTCCTCTCCCATCCAGAAAGGAGTATGCCACGACACACCCCACGAAATTTTTCCTTGGGCCATTAAAAAAACGCCTAAAGAGACCACCTCCTATCATTTTTATTATCTCACATGTTTTGACTTGGAGAGGGCAGTCATTGGAGATAAACGGAGCTTGTGGGACTCAATTAGTTTTGGAGACTGCTGCTGGAGATAAACAAATTCTTGGAAATGATGAGTTTTGGTGTTAGATTTTTTCAAATCATGGTAAAGAGATTCTGCATTTTAAAGGAATTTCTAAAGGAAACTAAACAACAGAAAAATTAAGGCTTCTCAAAATTGCACTTTGTAATTAATGTTAGAATCTATAAACACATACTGTAGAAAATATATAACCGTAACACAATAAATTAATGTCAAAACCTGTTAAGTATGCTTTTCATTACTTCTGAAAATGAAAATTTGCTACAGGAAAATATCAAACTGTTGAAATGAAAACTGAATAATAAACCTATACCTCTGCCTTCTCTTTTATAGTTTGAGAAGAAGAATGAGTACAATGAATCTGGACACATGCATGACAATGCTTCAACTGGAGATGCTATGAGGCATGCAAGCATTCATCGTCTTTAATATCTGTGCCTTTAACTACTAGGCTGCATGCACTTCACTAAACCGAGTTAGGATGCATGCTCCTTATCTAACTAACGCATGCTCCTTATCTACTCAACCATTGATACCCATCAACTGATCGATATTTCTTGAAGGCATGGTTTTTTCACCAATCTTGCCCCCAAACAATTGGTCCTTGAAGCCCAAGCTTTAAGAAAATATTATTGGGGATAAGGCTTTTAACTAGTTCGAGGATTAGTCTATTAGGGTTTGCGATATTGAACTTGGGCTTTAGCTCAAGCCAAGTTTTCTAGTCTTTGGGTTGGAAATTGATCAGATCATTGGACTTTGTTGATTATTGTCTTCTATAGACGTTTGGTCAAAACACAAGTAGTTTTCAAGGCCTTTCCCTCATTTAACACAACAATTGACACCAAGATGCAATGATCATTGAGGGATAGACTGGTTCTTAAGGAGTCACTCTTAAAGTTATAGACCAACTTCTATGCAATGGCTTCCCAAGCCTTTAAGATGCTTATAGCTATGTAGGTGTCGTTGACCTCAACTTGAGTGAGGAGAAGGGTTTTTAAGTTAAAGTTACACTAGCCTTTTTTGTCCAAGAGAATCCACTAGTAATACACTTTCAGAGCAACAATTTCTAGCCCCACTTCTTTAATTGCTTTAATGACCAATTTGGCACACAAGGATTGAACTTGAGTGTGAGTACCGATGATATCCATGCCCCCCTAGGCCTTGGGTGAGCAACAGAGGATCCAATTTACTCTATGAAATCCCTTCTTCTCACTTGCCCAAAAGAAACATCTAAGGATTCAAGAGTTTGAGATAACTACACATTTTTGCCTACTAAAAGGTCAAATTTACATGCCGTAGATTCAACATGAGAGTTCCATCTCAACTTGACTCAATAGGTGTTATGCATCTCTTTTTGCATTTGAGCACCAATGTTTCCATGGCATTCTCAAGAAATTTTGAGTAAGATGTATCTTTTTGACATCATCATCAAACCATTGGTTTTATATGGCTTTGAAGTTTGGGGGACTAGCTTGATTCCAACTAATGGGGCATATTTGGAGAGTATAATATATCATTCTTCAATGTATAATCTGTTGTAAATAGATTGTCCTATAGGCCATTGTTCAAGATGAGGTTGGTGGCCATCTTTGGTATCTTGAGATCATTTTTGGGCTTGTATTTTTTCTTTCATAAGATTTGCACCATGGGGGCCTTAGTTTGGGCAAGAACAATATCTGTTGATGTTTCTCTAGTTTGCAGCATCAGGCAGACATTCTCTCAGATTGGTCATGCTGATTTGACCAAGGGGAAATGATACATTGACACTCAGTCATAGGGCCATCCTGATTTGGCTAGTGGTGAATGGCCTAGGCACAATCTTTCTCATATTAGCCATGTTGATTTGGCTAAGAGCGAAAAGGCTTGAGATGCTCTCACATTGCTTGCTCTAGGAAGGAGTGATCTATTTTATATAGAGTAGGTTTGACTTGTTTACAAGTCTAGTCTAATGTTGAATTGTCATATAGGCCCAAGAGAACTCTTGTGATGAGGGGATTCTTGGTAGGTCTATTCATCATTAAAGCTCTATATTAAATAGACGTGCATGTGAGGAGATGATCATCAACAAGGCTCATGGACAACTTTTCTAGTAAAAAAGAAATGCCAAGAAGACAAGTCAAAGCCCATTGAGCCATTGAAGAAGCCTCAGAAAGCATTAAAGAAGCCCCAGGAAATATTGAAGACTAAAAGTACAGGTTGGCCCTAAAGGTGACTTGAAGTGTATAAATAAGTGCTTAAACATTTCATTTTTTTATTATATCATCTCATCTCTTTTAGTGCACAAGTTCAAGGAGGTCTAGCGAAGATAAAAGGAGTATCTTTTGAAGGTTCTTATTATATCTAAGGGTTCGCTATCTTGATCTAGGGTTTCTTCATGAAGGGCACACTTTTTATGGCCAGGGTTTCTTCATGATTGACGCACCTGTGTGCTAGAGTTTTATTCATGATGGTGATGCACTTGTAATATTGGATTGATTTCTTCTTAAGAAAAGTTGCTGGTTTTTTCTTCCAAGTTTGGCTTTCCTAGGATAAAAATATTGTGCATGGCTATCTTTCTATGATTCGATAGTTTCCGTTGCATTTACAATTGAGATTTTCAGTGTGTAATTATTCAATGATAATAGTGGCATGAAAAATATCATTAGGAAATTATTATCAGATCTGAAAATCTGAATTTTCAACAGTATCCCTGTTTGGCTCTTTGCTCCTTGGATGGGATTGATTCCCTACATCTCTTGAGGCATAGGTTGTGTTGGTTCTTGAAGGTTTCTTCACTCCTTTCATGCATTGACATTTTTATTGAGCACCTCCCTCCCGTTAGATACTCTTTGTATATGCTTGTTCATCTTCTACCCTAAAAGAGGGACATCCATAGGATGTTTAGGGATGACGTTTATCGATAATAGATCTTACTTGCTTTGCATATTCTTTTGAGTGCTTGTTATACTCTAGGACTAGTGCTTGTGATAATGTCAATGTTGAGCTAGGATTAGCGCTTGTGATCTCTGCCCATGATTAACGCCACTTGTTTGAGGTCATGGCAACATTGGCATAGTCAACATGTCTTCTTTGCATGCCACCTTCTTGTGCAATCCAACCTCTTAACTCACTCGTTGTCTCTCTTTTTTCCTCCTTGATCATATCCATTGCCTCCCTTGCTTCTTGCTTATCTTTTTGGGTCTGTGTAGCCTATGACAAACCCACTCTCACTCCCTTACTTGCTAATCCCTTTCCTTCATCTTCCTTACCCTCCTTGTGTTACCTACCAAACCTACACTTCATTTGGCAAAGCTTTAAAACACAAGTGCAACCCCAAGGAAACTCAGAGGGGCTACTCATTGTTACCATAGTAGCTCCCTCTCTCACTTTAGGTTGACTCTCCTACGACACAAGTAGGGTTTCCCTTTGTAAGTGATATACTCTATAGAAATAGATGATGGTGGGTTGCTAAGACCAGTGTCAATCCAAGGGTCGTGGAGTCAAATAATACAAACAAAGAGGGCTTGATCTCATGTGAAAGAAGACGTAGTCAAGCCATCGATGATGTGTCATGACTAGTCCAAATAGATCTTTTAGGTTATGAGAGTAAACGAGGGCCCGTATTCAAAATCCACCATCAAAATTAAAAATATAAAGCCAATAGATACTGCACTACCTTAAGATAGTTAGGGAAGGACCATAACATGAGATTGTAAAGAAAAGAGCCAAGAAAAGCTTCAAATGAATGGACAACCCAAGGAACAAGTTACACCTTCATTAACAACCTTATAGAATGAAATGAGCCATTTAGCATGTGTCACATCAAATATTTTATTATGGCAGAAATATTCCCTAGTAACCATGATTGCAACAACAACTAAGGAGAGTTTACAATCTCACATTTATTCTCTTCTCATTTGCAAAGGCTTGGCTTCTAGAGATCATTCCATCAACAATATACAATAGCTACTCAACATAAAACCCAAAATATCTAAGAGACAAGTAAAATGGAAAGAGAATGCTTGCTTGTACCTTCATTTCCACCTCCTACATGATCTTCACTAAGCTTAGAGGGTTTTTCCCTATCAATCCAACCACGAGTATAAATGAGGAAAGACTACTCTTTATATAGAGTCTAACTCAACTTCCTTCACAATAATATTATTGGGCTCTAGATCCACTTTTTCTTTTCCAAGAAGAAACAATAAAATAACTTGGAGTCTTCGAGATTTATGTTTTCTCCAAGGAAAACCACAAAATAACAATCTCATGATCAACTCAGATGACAAGTAAATCAATGCATAAAAGAATGAGATAGTTATGCCACATGTCTCTTGCAAGGTGGATGCCTTCCTTATCTAGGGTTTAAATCACACTAAAATCTCCTCTAAGTAGCACATGTGGCTTCTCCAAGTGATATGTCCTCAAAATATGTGCAATAAAACCCTCAATCTATGGATTGGCCCACTAGAGAATAAAATGGAAAAAGTAAGTGATGATCACATGCCAAATATAGTCCTCAAAGCTAGGACATCAACACCAAATAGTAGATCCTTGATGGAAACAAATCCATCAAGTTAATTGCCAAATAGTAGATCCTTGAAATAAGGAGTCAATCCATACAAATCCGTGTGCTAGGTCATCATGATAATCCATTGGATCCCAAGAGTAAGGGGACGACCCCATAAAATATGCAATATGTAATGATTAAAACTTCAAGGAATGTGCCATCAACAACCCTAAGTAAGGGAGCGCTCCATCATAATGGCAAACCAATATCCTTAAGATAACAACCTCATGGTCAAGATAAGATAAATAGTAAATACCCAAGTCCTTCTGTCCAAGATCCAACAAACTCATCGGAATGTGTGTTAGAGAGTTAGAGTTGTTATAACCACCTTTGAGGAGACCTCAAATCAAGGGCTAGGATGCATATCCATCAATGAAGGAGTCAACCAACACATGCTAGTATATCTCCATGTACGCCATCCTCAAAATAAAATCCTAGATAAACGAAGTAAGGGGATGACCCTTAAAACAAATAACATGAATGTGAATACGCCTCAACATATGTGCTAAGAAGGGGGAGGCAAAGGGAGTGCTCCACTAGGAAAGACACTCCAACTCATCATAAGTCGATTCGTGTGTCAAGAGTGTCCAATCAAGCAAGGGTATCCACATAAAAAGGATCAAACCCCGCTACATCATGTCAAACATAGCCATTGAGAGGGCTAAAACCATTTAGAAAATAGTGTACAAGAAGAGTGCTCTCTTAAAGCAAGGAATCAATCATGCCAAGGTATCATCCAAATGTCAAAAAAGCCTAAAAGTGCTAGGTTGTTTCTCCAGAAGTTATCCCTAACCCCTATCCTACTTGTCCCTCCTTTCACCGTCCTATTGATAGGTCCCCTTAATCCTCCCCTCCCTTTTTTCTCCTTACCCACACACTCTCCCTGTGGTTGCAACCTCTACCCTTGCCAATTTTGACGACCTACGGTCTCTCAAACCAGTAGTTTGTCCTCCCTCACAAATTGGGTGGAATTTGTAGGAGCAAGGACATGCCATGGGCGTATTGAAGGATCCCCACATAGGAAGGTTGTGGACAATGTAAAAGGGACATCTTCAATTAATAGCCCCAAAACAGGGTCAATCCATGAAAACATTTTTGGTGCACCATCCTTTCCAAACAATAACAAATATGATCTCAATAAGTAATATAATCTCAATAATAATCTTTAAACATGAAACCAAAATACATATCAATTCATGTGCTTTGGTCATTTAGGGATGAAATAGAGCTCCCCTGTTGTTAAGGTTGGGGAGGTTGTGTAAGCTAAGCTCACGAAGGAACGCACTCGGTGAGTGCATGAGCCAAATTTGAAAGTGAGGGGTATCCTTGCACCTTTTCCCTCTTTGGACTCCTTACACACAAAAGACTCTACGTGATACCCTAAATCTTCTCGATATTAGCCTCGAGAGGGCATGGTTTGATTCTAAGTTCACCTTTTTCCTTTAATTTAGATCTTCGTGAGACAAGCTCTGGGCCCTCTAGGCCAAGCAAAAGCTTTTATTCTTTCCCCACAAGATCTACCTTGACAAGGATATCACTAGATCCAAAGTTGTGGAGCTTAAGTGCTTCAACGAGTAGGTTGTTGCAACACGATAGGGAAATAAATGGGTGGTTAGTAGGGATATTAGGGTGGTCACTTGGAAATCTCCTCCTCCGTATACTCACCTAGGTTCTCCAAATGAAAGGCTCATTGGAAGAGTCAATTGGGTTTGGGGATTTTAGTGGGTTGTTGGAATGGCAATGAGGCATTTTGGTCATTGATAGACATGGTTTTTGATGCTCTAGGTTTATTAGATATCCTTTTTGTTATTGAGGCCCATGTGAGGCTTGTTTGGGAACTCCACGACATTCTTGGTTACCATTGTTTTTTTGCTTATAAACGGAGACCCAAAGGTAAGGTGGTCTTGGAGGTTTTGGAGGCATAGCTTGTTTGGCTAAGGACTCTCTTTGGGGCAGGGTTTCTAAGGTCGCTATTGACTAGTTTGCTAGGTTCATGTGGATTTAAGTTAGTAGCTTAACTTCTTTTCGTAGAGACATCTACATTGCAATTTGCTATTTCCCCCAACATCTTCTCATTTTCCCATTCACAATGATTTAGTTCGGGATCCTTAGTTGGATTTGTATACCAAAATCATGTAGTACTTAGTTGCAGGGGAGGTCATCCTCATGTGTGATTTCAATGCATGGACCAAAGCTTGCTAGATTACTCTTAGTCTCGCAGGGCACAAGCATCATTGTCTGCTGCTGGAATGGAAATGGGTCTTTTTGGTCATCTCCAGATCTTCTGTATGACGCACTCACATCAACTGATATCCTCCTCGTGACCGAGAGTCATGTGAGCCCTGTACGGCCTCTCCCGGACATCACAGGCTACCACTGGTTCTCAGTCTGCAGGCAGGAAACAAGGAACTCTGGTGGAGTTAGGGGATCAAGAGGAGTTGCTTGCCTAGTTAGAGATTCCCTCAGGAAGAGAGTCTCCTTGATGGCCTCTGATGAGTACACCAGATTCATGTGGATCTGGGTCAGAACCGGGATCTCCCCCTTGAGACACGTCTACTTCGTAGTCTGCTACTTCTCACCCGCGTCCTCATCATTTGCCATTCACAATAGATTGGACGGGGACCATTTTATGGATCTGTACATCGGCATCACCCAATACTCTGCTGACGTGGAGGTCATACTTATGGGGAATTTCAATGCCCGTATTAAGGACCTCCAAGTTCCCCTCCATGACCGTTCCGAAGATGTGTTCTGCACTGAAGGACTCGATCCTACAGCAGTAGGTCTCCAACAGACTTTAGAAGATGCACTGGGCCCCACTACGACATATGGTAAACATCTCCTACAATTGGGGGAATCCCACGAGTTGCTTATTATGAATGGCCTCCCCTGCTTCCCGAACTCCCATTTCTTCACGTGCCGATCACATGGAGGCGGGGCTAGTGTGGTGGACTACGCTCTAGCCAGCCAAAGCCTACTCCCTCTCATCCGAGACCTCTCTATCTTCCCTATCCCTCTAGCTGACCACACACTTCTCTCTCTCTCCCTCCAAGTCGACCCCCCTCGTCCTTCCAACTTCGCTCCCCTTGAACAGGCACCCTTCTCCCCCTCCGACCACCTTTCGTTTTGATGAGGGCGACCCCGACATCTTCCTTTCAGGTCTCCGCCAGATCCTTCCTCCTGAAGCCCATTTCTCCTCACTCGACTCAGCTGCTGCCAAGTACCAATTCCTCTCATCTGCGATCCGAGAAGCAACACTTAACTCCTTCCCCCACTCCACTCGTACCTCCTCGGCCACTCGTAAACCGGGCTCTTGCCCCATGAACAAGTGGTACGATGATGATTGCAAATCACTTCATCGAGAACTCCGTCATGCCTTCCTCCATTCCCTCCCTACTTACCCCAACATATAAAGATCTTACCGTCGTATCCTTTGTCGAAAGAAACGACATTTTATCTCTCAGAGAAGACGGGAACTCTCAGCCCTCCTCTCCCATTCCCCCAAACTGTTTTGGCATACCATCCTTTCCCGACACTCCCCGTTGTCATCTGACCTTGACCCTGCTTCTATGTTTTCCCACACTTCCAAGCTCTATGACATTTCCAGCCAGGCTGACATTCATGTCGCTCCCCCCCTCCTCCTGCCACCTCTTCATTAACATTGATGTCACAGGGGCCATTCAGGCGATGAGTAGCAGCAAATTAACAGACGAGGAAGGCAACCAAGCAAAGTTCTTCAAGCATGGTCTCCGGGTTCTGGTTAGTTACTTGGCTGATTTCTTTAACCACGTGGTGTGTGAAGGATTTCCACTAGTTTGGTCTCATCATATCATCCATCCGATTCACAAGTCAGGAGCCACTTTTGAACCTAACAACTACAGAATGATCATGGTAGGCCACACATTCTTAAAACTTTATGCTATTGCTATCCACATGAAGTTTTCTAGGGAATTTGAACAGAGAAATCTCAGAGCTCGGGGTCAGGCAGGGTTCAGACCAGCACATCAGACTATCAACCACGTTTTTACCCTCTGAGCCGTGATTGAGGAGGCACGTCACCGTTCCTCGAAAGTCTACTGCTGCTTTGTAGACTTCCGGAAAGCATTCAACTCAGTTCCAAGAGAGGACTTATTGCAGCGACTCAGAGACATTGGTGTCTCGACGATCCTATTGACAACCATTATGCGTCTATACGAGTCTGTTCAGGGCCGTCTTCGCACAGCACGAGGGTTATCCGAGTTCCTCCGCAGCACAATTGGGGTGAAACAAGGTTCCCCGCTCTTCCCCACCCTGTTTGGAATCTACATTGGCGAGTTGGAGACCTTCCTCCATGAACACACCCAGGAAACTGATTGGTGCCTCCTCCACCAGGTCCTGATCTCTATCCTACTCTTTGTCGATGACACTGTACTCCTATCTTCCTCCTTGGAAGGTCTACAGAGACAGCTTGATGCCCTAGCCTTGTTCTGTGAACTCCGGAAGCTGACTGTGAATCTGGGCAAAACGAAAGGTCATGATCTTCAATGGGACAAAGAAAACCTCAGACCTTCGTTTTCTGGGCCTCGCTTCAGTCTACGACCAGCCCTCCATCCTCGAATCAACAAGGGGTGCGGATCTCCAGCCCTCCTGAAGAGACAATGTTTTCACCACCACTTCCAAGACATCTCATCCAAGATGGACCTGCTAAATACTTTGATCTGTCCCACTGTTTTATATGGGGTCGCTAGCCCTCCTTGAGAGACAATGTTTTCACCACCACTTCCAAGACATCTCATCCAAGATGGACTTGCTAAATACTTTGATCCGTCCCACTGTTTTATATGGGGTCTCTAGCCCTCCTTGAGAGACAATGTTTTCACCACCACTTCCAAGACATCTCATCCAAGATGGACCTGCTAAATACTTTGATCCGTCCCACTGTTTTATATGGTTAAGAAATCTGGGGTCCCTCCCTACTCGAGTCAGATTGGGCATCGACTGAAAGAGTCCAGATCCTTCTTCTGCGGCGCATCATCAAATGCAAAAGACAGTGCCACAACGCATCATTCTTGCTGAATTTGGAGCCCATCCCTTCCGCCTTGAGACAGCTTTCAGAGTGGTCTCCTTGTTGCATCGGATTTGAGGGTTAGCCAACTCATCAAAAGGTCGGGATAAGTACCCTTATCTAGCTTATTGCTCTGCTTAGACTATCGCCTGTGCTACCCACCCAGGCAGGGCCAAGTGTTGGCTCACAGGGGTCTCAAGCCTCCTTGCTTCAGTGGGGATCCAGTTAGATCGTCTTCCACCGTTCCAGTACTCTCTAGATCCCGGGTCACCTTCTACCTATCCGACAAGAGTTGAATAAGATCATCAAAGAGGATATTTACAAGCAGTTTATTCAGGTCACTTGGATCAATCCTCCGGGAGGATTGCGCCCAAAGATGGCCTTTTATGTTGAACATTTCTTGGAGATCAGAGATGGGCTCATTGTTCGGCCCCAATATACGTCTCGTCATTGGATGCATACCCTTTGGATCCCTCTGGGACAGTTCAGAGTAGGATCACATAGACTCCGGGTAGAGTCAGACCACCAGATCGATAGATCAGACAGGATCTGCCAACTGTGTCATCTACAGGAAGTGGAAACCGAGTCACATTTTATCTTCAGATGCCCTGTCTACTATGAGATCAGAGGACGTTTCTATTGCTTGTTCTGGGGGCCCCAAACTCTAGCCGCTTTCTTCAGATGCACCGATGAGAGATGTCTAGCGCTTTATAGTCAGGAGGCTCTCAGGTTTCGAGCGTAGATCCTCCAGCCTCCCACTAGACTAGACACCACACAGCGGATCACTGCATTCTTCAGCATGCTATCGTCTTCCAGGGGCACCAAGAGATCTACTGACCTCGATATCGACCCAACTCCCAGATTAGTAAGGGTTTTCTCGCTGAGGGTTCTCGACCCACGAGATCTCAATTCAATTCCATACTAGACCTCCCTCCAAGAAGTGATCAGGACCCTCCAGACCCCTTCAACATCACTCTAGAGGGTGGCCTGCGCCTACCGGCCCCGACTCGGGACAACAGACACTTTTACAGTTCTCTCAGTTTGCCTCGTTCAGTCTCGGATGTTAGGAGTACCAGACCCTCCTTGGTCTTCTTGGCTCCCGGATCTTGTCCACTTGAGCTCCTTCGCCCCTGTGTAGGGATACATGATTGGAACTGGAGCAAGATTTCTTCCATGCTTTAGCCTAGCTCGCCTTGTATATCTTTATTTCGTTCTATTTCATTGCTTATATTGTATTTCCTTTAAGGGAGATCGATTGATCCTCCCACATGCATAAATTATCATTGTAACTGACAGTCCCGTTGACCTATTTGTGGTCATTAGTGGACATTAATAAAATTATCTTATCTTATCTTATCTTATCTCTGTTACCGGGCAAATTAGCAAGGTAGCCCAATCATGCACGAGGAGATGTGACCCAATGTCACCTCAGTCACATTCCTTTCACTTCTTCAGAGAGTGTTTCACCTCCTAGGGGAGAACCCTTCTTGTTATATCTGTAAACAATTAGACACCAAAAATCTAGATCTTCTATGCAATTGTGTTAGTGACCAGTGCCTTCAATTTAGCAATTATTGCATGAGATTTATACCATTATCTAGTCATCATAAGCAACGCTTCATCCACAAACAATATCATAAAAGCATTTAGAAAGGTACTGTATGTAGTAGATATCAGCCACTAATTATCACAGCATCAATACATTTAAAAGAATGAATTTTCCTTCAAACAGTATCACAATTAGTCCTTCAAATTAATCCACCAATATGCATTAATTTTAACCTCTAATTCATTAAGTTTGTATGAGCTTGTACTAATCTGTGAGTGTTTGCAACACGATGAAGGCAGCAAGGTGGTGACAGTCTGCCCTCATGGTAGACCTGAGAATGGGAGGAGAAAAGGATGGAAGACAAGGAGTGGGGTTGTTTAGGCCAAAATAGAAGGTTGCTGGAGAAGATATGGGGGAGGATGAGCCTTAGAAAGGAAAGGCCGAGGCTTAAAAGGAGCCAGGCCGAGGCCTGAAAGGGAGGGCCAAAGGTTGGAGAAGTAGAAAGAAGGCCGAGCCTCAGGGAATCAGTCTGAGGGTAGAGAAGAGGACTGTTAGGGCACGACCTAGGGTTTTAGGCCACCAAGAAGGAGACCAAAGGCTAGGGAAGGAGGGTAAGGGTAGGTTAGGTAAAATCTAAGTTTTTCTTTAGGTTTTTTCAGAAATAAAATAAAATGCAGACCTAATATACTAACCTAATTTACCATGAAATGCAAATTTTACACATGAACATGCAAGAATTTGAAGAAGAAAATTGATGAGGGACTAGATTCTGTCTCTATCCCAGCCTAGAAGGGATTGGTTTCAGTGTCACTTTTGAAGAAAGCCTTCCTACTTTTGTTGCAAATTAGAGCTCCTACAACAACCACAATGGTTCGTTGCAAGGACCTAAATTAGAGAAAACATGGAAGTCTAAGGCCAACAACATGAAAGACTCCAACAATGGAGGTCTTCCAATCCACAAGATGACAAGACTTAGCAAGAAACCCTAGCTAGGTTAGAAGAATGTACCAAGTTAGCACCATTCAACTAGAAGTAGAGAAAAACTTACCAAGTGTAGACAAATGATGAGCAAACATTAAAGATATAGGTCACCCATTGTGCAAGAGTCTTATCATACCATTCATGCATCAAATTGTAGAAGTGTGCAAGCCCTATAACATCCACTTTCACTTTGCAAGAGAGAAAACAACCTTCTTCAAGAAGTGCACCTCACTTAGCCCCAATAGAAATGAGAAAAGAGAACATAATTATGTTTTTGTCCCATGCGTTGTGATTTACAAATGAAGTGAGGAGGGCTTATTTATAGCCTCTCACCCTCACTTTTTACAATAATTCTAGCTGACATGCTAATAAAATATTAAAATGTCAATGTAAAAGTATAACATAAAGTAATATAAAATAATATTAGACAGGGGTAACATGGAGTATTTTTCCCCAAAGCCACCCTAACTTACGAAAAATAACAAAACTGAACAAATGGCTTCACTCTAAAAGATGGAGTGAGCAGGGGGGACGTCTTGCCTCATCTAACCCCAATAATGTTGAGAAACCCTCAATGTCCGCCCTCAAACAAGCATGACAGCCTGGGAGCTATGATGACGTCATCACTGAGAAGGCCCTAAGGAGAGAGGGCGCTGTTTTGGAAAGAGGCCAGGAGGGGTGCCTGGGATGACTGGAAGAGGAGGCAACTGCCTATGAGTGGAACGATCTCATCTATGTGGAGATCAAGCAAGGGGGTCATGTGACCCAATGCCCTGCCCCTAGGAGCCTTGTACACCAACCCCAACGTTAAAAACCCCAACAAAGGATAGTCAATAATGCCACTAAGCCATAGTACTCCTAAGGACACAATCAAGGGGTTCAGCCATAACCATCCTTCAAAATGTAAGTAACACCCCATCTTGGCCTTGAAGAAGAAAAAACGTCCCCTCTCCTTAGGCAAATATTTGGAAGTGACCTGGTATAGGTACAACGTAACACTGGCTCCAACTGTGGGATAAGTGCTCTTCTTGGGACTCGAGAGTGCTCGAGAACTTGTGAATCTTCTGGTACTTGTAGACCTACACACATCAAAGAGCCAAGGGCATCAAAAGCACCATGAGGTAGACACTTTCGTCCTGCCTTGTTCAGTATAAGGACATGAAAAATAAACTAGCTAAAGAAACATGTAAACATGAGAAAGTAATCAACTTTTTTAAGAAGCAATTGACGCAGAATGATCAACCAAGAAACAACTAACTAACTAATAGAAACATAATGGAGGTTAGGTATCACCTGTGTAATACCTCTTCAGTGCTTTCCCATTTACAAGCAAGGGAATCTTTTCACCATTTAGGTGGCTTAGGCGGAATGCATTAGGACCCGCAATGTTAGTAATTTGATATGGACCTAACCAAAGACTTTCAAACTTACCGTGTTTATTTGGTTCATCCTTCCTTTTGTTCCATAGGAGGACAAGGTCATCTTTCTGGAAGTTGCGTTGGCGGGCCTTCTTGTTAAACTTTTCTTTAACTTGATCTTGATGCTCTGTTAGGTGATCGAAAGCCTTTCTTCGGTTTCATCAAGTTCTATCTAGCTGTTGATTCTTTGCTAGAATATATTTGGATCATTGACATTTTGTTGAAGGATCTTAAATACATACAACTTCAAATTGATTAGTAAAGTGACTTCCAGGCTGTATACCAACTTAAACGAGATTTTATGAGTCGAGTCCTTAGGAGTAATTCTATCCGCCCATACTGCATACCTCAACTTACTATCCCAACACCTCTTATTGTCGTCGATAGTCTTCTTTATGATATTCATTAGATTTTTATTGCTTGACTCGGCTAGTCCATTCCCTTGAGGATAATAATTTGAAGAATGTGACAGTATATTACCATAATCAAAACAAAAGGTAGATAACTCACTCCCACTGAAAGCTCATGCGTTATTTGTAATAATCTTTGTCGGGGTCCTGTAGCGGGTGATGATCTTGTCCTCCAAGAAATCTATAATCACTTTCACTATAGCTTGTTTCGTCGGGATAGCCTCAACCCATTTAGTAAAATAATATGTAGCTGCCAATATCCACTTGTGGCCATGTTGCCGCCTAATTCGCACCTCGGGTCACATGGCATAAATATTCAAGCCATTGGTGCGACCTTGGGGGCAAGCTCAAGTCAAGTGCTGTCACTTGATACTTGGCTCATTCGTCTAGGCCAACTCCTAGCGAAGCCAAGGGGGGCGGACCCTATGAAAGATAATCTAAGTTGGTTTCGAACTATGAAAGTATGAAACAACAAATCTTCTAGGAGTTTTAGAATGGAATGAATTAAAATGTTACCTACCAACTACTGCACATAAATTACTCGTAGCAACCTGTTGCCCACCTATTTCGACTAGGTGGCAACTCCATGTACATGAAGTGTACATAATTATACCTTGGAAAAATCTGAGGATTTTTCACTTCTGCAGGGC